>CAAKHD010014135.1:26293-41293 GCA_901007705.1 Fistularia tabacaria
CGCACGTATATGAAATGCAGACCTTTTGCTTTACCCGAAAAACTAAAACGGGGCCGCTGGGCGGTCCCCCCCCCCCCCCCCCAAAAAAAAAATTCAAATGTCTGGACGGACGTCAGTAAACTCTATATTCGACCCGTGCGTCGGCAACAAAAAAGGATAATACAAGTGAATACAGCAAAAATGAAAGAAACCTTCATTTGAGAAAAAAAAAAAAAGCCCCCACCCACCACCCCAACCCCCACTGCCCAATGCCACAAGTGAATGAAATGAAAGAGGAAAGTAATATCAAGAGCTGAGACCAGCATTGTATTATTGATCTAAAAATACACAGAGAGGCAGAAGGCAAGAAAAAATGGATAGGGAAAGAAACAGAAGAAAAAGTACTTCCACAGGTTTATTCATTCCTTCATCTAGACCGCTATTGTGCACTCAGGGCTGAAGCCTATCACAGGTGTCATTGGGCGAGAGGCGGGGTTCACCCTAGAGAGGTCACCGGTCGACCGCAGGGCCACGAACAGAGACGCACAACCATTCACCCTCTCGTTCACATGTCATATGGACAGACAGCCATTTGTCCTCTCATTCACACGTCATATAAAAACATACAACCAGTAACCCAATCATTCACACGTCATAAAGATATACAACCATTCATACTCTCATTCAGACATCTCGGCAATTCAGGGTCTCCAATGAATCTGTTCTATGTTTTTGGACTGTGGGAGGAAACCGGAGAACCTGGAGGAAACCCACGCAGAATCCAGGACAACGTGCAAACTCAATACAGGAAGGCTCCGTGCTGGAATCAAACCAGGGACCTTCTCGCTGTAAGCCAGAAGCGCTTATCACTGCGCCACCGTGCCTCCCTGCACCGGTTAATAAAATACAAATTATAGTAATAGCCATGATCTGGGGCAATAAACCACTTCAGCTTTGTTGCTGATTTGAGTAAGGTAACATTGTGTATCAGTTGTTACTGTATTGTCTACCCATGTTATACATGGATGTGTATTGATGGCTCTCCAAAGTATCATCTTTGTGTGTATGTACAGACACACACAAGAACGCAGGAATGTAAACGTCTTTGCGTGCCGACCTGCGCGACGGCAGGGGTATCCTCATGAAGGTCTTGTATGTCCTCAGCTCCCTGTGCAGTTCCATGAAATGTTTCTCCTTCCTCTTCACCAACCAGCTGAACTCGCCGTGCTTGAGCTCGATCTTAAACACTGCCGGCAGCGACTGCACAAACAAACACACACACACACAAAAGGAGAATGATTTTATGTTATGATGAGCTCCGAGGGACTCGGGCAAACAGTAGCTCTTCTGAATAACGACATTGTGGCAACCAAAAAAAAAAAAAGAAAAAAGGCTCTGAAACTCCATCTTTGAAAATGTTTAAATTGCATGCATTTATCCAACCCCGTGATACATCATAATACCGTGATGATTATTATTACAATTACGTTATAATTATATATTACTATTTTCTGTATCCTCATCTCTCACGCCAACTGCCTTCATATCTTCTCTCACTACATCCATAAATCTTCTCTTCGGTCTTCCTCTGGACCTCCTGCCTGGCAGCTCCTAATCCAGCATCCGTCTACCAATATAGTCCCTATCCCTCCTCTGTACATGACCCAACCATCTCAGTCTGGCTTCTCTGACCTTCTCTCCAAAACATCTAACATGTGCTGTCCCTCTGATGGACTCATTTCTGATCCTATCCATCCTCGTCACTCCTAAAGAGAACCTCAACATCTTCATCTCTGCTACCTCCAGATCTGCCTCCTGCCTTTTGTTCAGAGTCACTGTCTCCAAACCATACAGCATCACTGGTCTCACCACTGTTTTGTAAACCTTTCCTTTCATTCTTGCTGATATTCTTCTATCATTAAGAACCCCTGAAACTTTTCTCCACCCATTCCAACCTGCTTGAACCCGTTTCTTTATCTCTTTTCCACACTCTCCATTGCTCTGGACTGTTGACCCTAAGTACCTGAAATCCTCCACCTTCTTGATCTTCACTCCCTGCAGCCTCACCGTTCCACCCGGGTTCCTCTCATTCACACACATATATTTTCTCTCTTGCTGGGACGAACCTTCATTCCTCTCCTTTCTAGAGCAAACCTCCACCTCTCAAGATTCTCCTCAACCTGTTCCCTGCTCTCACTACAAATCAAAATGTCATCTGCAAACATCACGGTCCATGGAGATTCCTGTCCAACCTCATCTGTCAGCCTGTCCATCACCACTGCAAACAGGAAGGGGCTCAGAGCTGATCCCTGATGAAGTCCCACCTCCACCTTGAACTTCTCTGTTTCACCTACAGCACACCTCACCACTATCTCACAACCAGCATACATGTCCTGGACCAGTCTTACATACTTCTCTGCGACTCCAGACTTCCTCAGACATAACCAAATTATCCACCGTTACTCCTGATTATAAATACACATTCACATTACTCACATAATCGGACTGCTCTCCCAGGGAGGGGACGGGTCTTTTTTTTTGACCAACTTCGTAAAAGCATAACAAATAAAAGCATAACCAGCCCAAAAAAACAATATATACACTGTAAATCTGTGATGAGTGTTAATTCGGAAACTCACAGGTAGATCAGCAAAAAAAAAAAAAAAAAGGGAGCATGTGGAAGTACCTTGTTAACACTCCTTTGGTGAGACAGGTTGAAGCGGTCCTGCGCGGTGGTGAACCTCTCCACCTCCAGGATCCGCACGGTGACGGGAATGGTGGGGAGGTAGACCTTGGCGGAGGCCTCCTTGAAGCCCACGGTGGCGTACACCGCTGAAAACGGGATACGACAGTCCCCTAGGAGAGGGAGAGAGGCGGTGTTACACGGTGTAGGAGTTGCACAGGCCGGTTTTAGAGCCTTGTGGGCTGCACGGCTGAAGATCAACCTTTGTTTCAAGATTCCTGTTCGCAGCACTCGTTCCCGAGCTGCAAATTCTGTAATATAACCTCCTGACCTCGAAGATTTCTGATCAATTCTTCATTTACTACATTAGCGGATATAATCTTAACCTTTCGGGAAGTGTCAATCATTTGATCTCGGCAACTGTTCAGTTTTCGGGGGGGTTTATGAAAGGATTGCTCGATCATCAGTTTTGTTAGTGAGGTGAGAAGGAAATAGACGAATACTCACCCAATGAATTTCCCTCACTGTCGATCTCCTCTCCCTCCTCTAGGTCCAGCTCTCTGGTATCCAAGCTCTCCACGAGGTCAGCCATCTTGATACTGCCGCACCGTTCTGCTTTAGGTACGGGAACTTCAGAGTTCACCAGGTCAAGGCTACTCGTTGTCAGCTGAGCTTTTCCAAACATGCCTAGCAGCTCAGGCTCTGAGCAGGGCTCATCTACAGGAGAAGAGAGGAGAGACATTTTAACAAGGGTTTGGATTTGGATAGAAATATTAGATCCTCCAAAAATGTCAAAGCAAATGCTGGTTTAGAGTCAGAAATATCGCTTTGAATGAGGGATTTCTCAAGCTGTCACTCAGTAGCCATGCTTTTTCCAGCCCTTGGATTGAAGGCTGTGCGTCTGATTGTGGCTCAAGATGCAACCTCTGCACATGTCAACAGTCCAAAAAGACTTTCTCACTGCTGCCCAACTCGAATCCATTCATCCATCCTAACGATGAACTACCAGCCTGACTAAAAAGTGAAAAATAAATTTAAAAAGCAATCGGAAACAATGAAATATATGTGCACTATTACATATAATACTGTCAGAAAATCACTTTTTATTATCTTACAAAAAAAATGAAGAAACTATTATGTAAAAAGATGAAGACTTTCTTCGGTGGTCATCCCCAAATCCAATCCCACCCAAGAAAACATCTCAATCCCCATCCACGAGGACGTCTCCAGCACCAGCGTCATCCTAGTTTTGCAAACTCCACCAGCATCTGAGAGCTATTCTGAGATATTCTGCATCACTTCACCAAACTCAATTCAGAATTTTCCTTCTCCCTCTAACCTCCATCCCACCTCACAGTCCAAACAAACTGCTCCTTCAAGATCCCTTCTGCTCCACTTCTCTTCCTTCCAGTGCCATGACAACTTAAAACCTGCTCCTAACTTTTTGGCCTTGGCACCTCTCCAACTGGATTTCCTAGACACACAGTATATCCACCCTCTCTCTCTCTCTCTCTCTCTCTCTCTCTCGGCATGTCAACCAACTCCCTTTTTTTTTCTCTTTGCTTCTGAACACGCCTTCCTCCTCTCCCTCTACGACCCACTGTAGCCCCATTCTCAATGGTACCCTGAAGGTAGGTAATCTGCACCGGTGGCGATTGTTGGCAACCCGGGCCTCGATTGATCCGGCACAGGTGCCGGATTTAGTCGTTTTTTATTTTGTGAACCGACCTCAGTCAAGACCTCAAACTCCCATCCGACAGGACGTGTCCAACACCAGTGCTAATTGGTAAAGGGATTTTTATATCTAACTAGATTCAAAATAATACATGTAATATAGTCAGCAATCACTTTTCACAATCTTCATAAAAAAGTACCATATATGACCATAATGTTGTAAATAATAACAAACAGCGCACCATTATCTGTAGAAGTTCTCAGTCATCCAGAGCATGGTATAAGTAGCCAGGAGATTTTGACAAGAATTCAGCGTCTCATGAAATTCAACTTTTCATTCTATATAACCATGCGGCCTCGAGGCCTATTTGGCAAAAACTAACAAAATGCATGTCAGTAATTTGAACATCAATACGCAGAGCGACATTGTTCAGTGTACACATTAATGGGCGATCACGGTGAAATATGACTCGGTGCTCTGTTGCTGCAGTATTATGTGATTTTAACACACCCCGGAGTACATGAATTCAAAACATTTGTCACAAAACAGATCTATGGGGCGCAATAAACTCGTCAAGCCTGTTAAAAATCCCCACATTCCAGGTTCCGCATTCTATGCAGACATCAGTTCAACATCGCAGCCAAGAGAGAAGTCCTCTGGAAAATCTTTGAAAGCCCGCCCTCTCCCCCCCTTTTACTTCATGATACGCTCTGTAACGCTCCACCGGCATTTCATGGAGCGGAAAAGAGAGTCCAGAAGGGAGAGGGATGAAGTCGAGGAATGAAGATGAAACCTTACGATTCTGAAACCGGAGATTAACGTTTTCCAGGGGGATCTTTGAAACCAAAATATTTACTTGTACTCTTGAGTACAAGTAAATAGTCTTGAGTAGTGGCTTCGTCCACTGACAAGCACCGCAGATGACCCGAATCCCCGGCTGCACCTATCGCACCGCCCAGCCCCAGTTGATCAAAAAGCGTATCGAAACTGAAAATTTACCAGAAGAGAGAACCGACGCGGGCATGCGGAGAACATACCAGCTCCTCGCAGGAAGACCCCGAACTCCCCTCCGTGAGATGAAGACCAAGAGCCGCGTTATCACGAGGTCCAAGAGGAACCGCCTCCTAAAGGTTCAATTATCCGTTTTGAATTGCGGAATAATAACGTCCACTGTACAAAGAAATAAAAGAGTGTGGTGTCTTTGATCGGAATAGTAGGACCAGCAGAGTGAGAACACACAAACTCGGCACACTTTCAAAACTATTGTGGGACTTCAATCGAATGATGAGGAACTATGCACTTCTGGCTGAAGTCCATGAGCTCACGGACAAACAGTGAGAGTTTGCAATTAGGAAACAGACAAAGATGTGTTGTTTGATGAAAAGGAACAATTTGTTTCTTGTGCCAGAATGATAGGAAACTATAAAGATTCATCATTTCTTTAAATTTCTCTGGGATCAAACCAACAACATACATTGGCCACGTGAAACCGTCGAAACCATATCCAGGTTTCTTTGGAGCCATCCCAGCTGACATGGGCTGAGAGGAGGGGTTCACATTTGACCGGCAACCGGTAGATCACATGGCCGCACACAATCAAAAAAACCTTCATGCGTTGACATTTGGGTAAAATGGGGAAGTTCAATGGTGAAAGCCTGACATTATCACTCCAGCGATCGATATGTCTGAAACAAATGTGATCGATCCTCAAACTTTTCAGGACGATCAGGGTTACGGTGAGGCCGCCCCGACATCCCGAGTCAGAAATCTGTATCAAGGAGGGCGTTCCCGGTGAAACAAAGCAGTCAGAGACAGCCGGGTAGGCGTCAATACGTGGCCCGGAAGTCTGAAACAAGTTACATCAAAACACGTCTCTCCTCTCACTGATGCATGAGAAGGAGTCACTCGCCGAATCGTGTCGCCATCAGCTATTGAACAGTTGCTGCTGCTGTGGAAGTGCAGGCCTTCGGCCGTGCGGCTCTTTGTGATGCCGTAGTGCTGGTCTAGACCTTTAAAAGTTCAAAAAAATATTACTCAGGGACTAATTTAGGGAAATAAGATGAATGGAATAAATTGTAAAAGTTATCAGTAGATTGATGAGAGATTTTTTCTTTCTTTCTTTCTTTTTGTCTTCATGGTAATTCAGCCGCTTCACATTGACGATACGTTGATACATCATTCAAAACCGACAGACAGACACTGATCAGGAAAAAGGTTTTGATCAGATAGAAACCACTGAAATAAGCAGGTAAGTTTAACATTTAACAAAAAGATAAGTGATGAACTGTAAAATTAAGCAAAAAAAATGTTTTTTTGTTTTTACCTTATAGCACATAACCATATTACCTCCTGTCTTCTGTATCATGTCTCCAATATAAACAGACAGAAAAAAACAACTTTGAACTAAAAAACAAAACTGATTCTCTCCAAAGACCTCCCACCTGCACAAAGTGCCAACCTGTTCTGTTTGGAAGCAAAACACACACACACACACACCCATACACACACACACACACGCCTAAAAAGTGAGCATTACATGGGAACATTGACCGCGGGACAGCCTTAGAGCGAGCGGCTCCTCTCTGGAGCGTGATCTGACATGTTTACACTCGACACGTCGCTGCAGTTATCAGGTCTCTGCAGCGGCAGAGTGTCTCTCTGCTGGCTGCTGCTCGAGATGCGCAGCTTTTCTACTTTCCCCCGGTCTTTTCTTTTAAAACAAGGAGGGGGGGAATTTGACACGGACCTGTAAGTTTTAACATCATGGCATTTTCATTCACGCCGTGAGTTAACGCGGACGAAGAACTAACTGAAACATCTGTCAGAGGGTTTGAATGGTGCACCTCGTGCAAAGTACAGGTGGTGATTTGGCAGGTGAAATAAAATTAAAGTTTAAAAAAATACACAAATTCATTCATATCAGTGTGTGAATTCAAAAATGTATTTCCTCTAAGCAGGCTTTTCCTGTTTTAAGAGGGCATGACATCCCTCCGCTGGAACATCCGAGTGGGGGACCTGAACCTGTCACTGCTGGTTTTGGTTAATCTTTTGTTGACCTTTTAGAACCGCTGAGATAGTTCAATCCGCCTCTGCAGTGACCTCAGCTACACCCTTTTTTAGACAAATGACTCGGAGGGATTCCTGAAACCACATTGCTCTGCGGCTATTGGTCAGTCGTCGTATCGCAGACCCGCCCCGACGGAGGTAACAAGCCTGGATTTGCCCAGTTACTGGTGAAAGGGTTAAAAATGGAAAGGAGTGGGATGGTGGTCAGACAGTTCCGACCTTAATCCTTCATCCGTTCATTATCTTCACCTCTGCTGAATTATTGATCTGAAAATACAGAGAGAGGGCTGAGGGCGGAGGAGGAGACAGGAAAGCAAATACTGAACAGAGCAAGAAGTACAAGTGCGAGTATATGCACAGCTTAACTAATTCATTCATTCATTCATTCACTGTCTATACCGCTTGACCCGATGTCAGGGTGGCGCACAGGCACAGGACCAATATCTAGACATACAACCATTAACTCTGTCATTCACATATCTGAGCCATTTTTGGTTCCAATTCGCCCACTGCATGTTTTCAGACTGCGGGAGGAAAACCAGACAAAAGGGAGAAAATGCAAACTCCGAACAGAGAAATCAACTGTGGGAATCGAACCGGGATCCCTCCGTTCTCTCCTTCGGGCCCCGAACTGAACTGAAGAAGAACCTTGGACGATCAGGGGGCAAAACTACATCCAGCTGCCACAAGAACAACGAAAAAGAAGGATCGCCCGAGACCTGGATGAACTGAGAACGTTCACAGACATGTCGAGCTGTTTGACGCACTCAAATCCTTTCCAGTTACGTGGACGGTGCAGAGTGAATTATTTGTGAGAGGGCAGTTATCTCCCCGCTCTAAGAATACCCGCGACCTCCCACAGGCGTGACCCGACCGGAGGGCAACTGCACAGGGACGTGGAATGCTGAGTTGGGCTTGGATGTCTGCATGCCGGAAATATGCACACACACACACACGCCACATGCATACACTAATCCACATGTACCAGCGCCTCCGTCTATGTACCTTGATGGCAGTTATCTTTTCACTCCACTCGCTGCCTGCTGCCTGCTTCCTGCTTCCTTTCCTGTTGTCATAGCGATGGGTTTTAACAGCCGGCAAGCAGTTCACACATTAATATCAATAAAACCTCTCCTCCTCTCACTCTCTCGGCACGCCTCAGTTAGTCCTAAAAGTTGTTTTGTTGGAAAATTGTCGTGCTGTGTAAACACACGCCGGGGTTCGGTGGCGACCAGACAGAAACGTTGTTTAAGTAACACGTGGACACGTGACACAGGGAGTAGCTCTCTGTCATCATGCTCCATGGGGACTCCAATTCTTCCACACTTATCTGGTCAAACAGCTTCTACTTGAAAAGAGGCACAACTTTGGGCTAGGAATTGACGGGGGAAAAAGATTTTAAGCAACCCTATTGCAGTATCTGCTACAGAATTATAATGTTCAAGTTTTCAGACCCGGCCCGACACTGACCTTCCTTTCTTGTTGCAGACTCTGAATTATTTTTGGACCTGCCCCTGACAAACCCTCGATCATAGATGACTTTTTCCGGTTGAGAGCTGACTCAGACTCCAGCCTTGTGTCGAAGTCAATCCCCGTCTTAGGCCCGCGGGTCTTAAGTTCTCAAATTTGCGACCTGACCCTGGCACGAGCCCAGTCGGCAGCTCTTCCTGAGAGGTACTTTTAATTCACAGAGAACAAGTCGCTTAAATAACTGAAGTAAACATTGTTTTTTGATCAGAAGGCCCTCCATTGATTTCACCACGGGTTCATAATAAAGATCTCTGTGGAGTTTGCATGTTCTCCATGTTTCTGCAAGATTTCTCTTTTGGTTCCAGATATGTGACATGGGTTCTACGACCCCATCGAGACCCAGTGCGCATGTAATAAATGGATGGGTGAAAAAAAAAAATTACAGCAGCTTCCTGCTGACATTAAACAGCTATAAAAGACAAAAGAGGAAGTCTCCTGCAGGTCATGGCATCTGACTGCAGTTTTGATGGATTACTTGAAAAACCTGACGACAGTCTCATAAAAACAGTTCAAACAGACAATGACATCCAATCAATATGCCGCAAACGATGACTTATCAACAATAATTCATTAATCTGGATTTACAAAGGGAGCTCCCTTTGTAAAACTTTACATATTACACACACACACAGCTGGAGGAGAGGAATGTGGCATTTGGAATTCCTTTATTAACTACTCGTCTCTCACGTTGGTGAAATAATAAACTACCCTAACAAAAATTGGCGCACAACTGTGTTGTCATGCAAGCAAACAAATGGTTCCCTGCTTTGTACCTTGAGCCGTGCAAAAACCCGCGGCTGGAGGGAAAAGAGCCGCCACAGACGAGGGCCGGCCAGCAGGTGGCTGTGGTCAGAAAAATCCGGCCTGTACCCTTTATCAATTCCCGCACCGCCCTCTAAAAGCAGCCGGCGTTATGGCTTCCGATGAACAAGCTTGATTTTTAGTAGTTTTGTGATTTGAGCGTGACAGAACTTCAGTGGGCTGTTTCCGCGGTCGCATTTCTGACTTAATCAAAGGTTTCAATAATATCAATAACTTCTCGATTCCACCTAATCCGGTCTACTTTGAAAATAAGCAAATGCGTTTCTTCTCACAGTCTTCCCCTCAACTTCACTTGTTTGTCTTTAGACCCCGTTGTGATAACTAAAATTAGTCCGGGGGCTCATTGACCCCAAGCAGATAGGAGATTAGGTCTCACGGGCCACATTCTCAGAATTACATGAGAATGAGCAATTGGACTGAACGTTTTGGTAAAGAATGAGAACTCGGACCACTAGCTGATCGGTAAAATTTCTTTCACAGCTTTTATAGCCTTCTGAATCTGGTTTTTCGGAACGCCTTGGACTCACGTGAGGGTAAACAACGATTGGACGACAGGACCTTGTGAGATTAATCAAATGTAGATAAACATGTATGCGCATATGAAGCGTTTACAATATGTATTGAGGAAGTGGCGATTAGACAGAGATGTCAATATCAGTGTATCACACGGCATGTAAGGCGTTGTGGGGATTTATGCGATCAGTCGAGCGATGGCTTGTGGGAAAGGGCTGTTAATTTGTCCGGTAGTGCTGACGTACAGTACTCTGTACCTCCGACCAGAGGGGAGAAGGAAGACCAGGTTGTCCAGGGTTGAGACGGGTCTGCAGTGATGTTTATTGCCCTGTTCCTGACTCTGGAGCAGTACAAGTCCAGGACAGAGGGCAGTTTGGCTCCTATGATACTCCAACCACCCAACCGAGTCACTGAAATAGTAATTACTTGCTAATGCCACCTTAAGATTTTCCGGATGCACACTCAAAACTGGAGGTTGGAAGGGAATCTTAAGAGTCATGGGGGAGTCTTACTGGAGTCGTAGCGTGTTCCCGTCAGCTCAGTCGTTAAGTGTTAAGCTGGTAGTCTTACAGTCTTAGCGCAGTCATAGCTCAGTCTTTCCCTAGTCTTGGGGCTTGTGACAATATCGAACGTGTTTGATATTATCACAAGTCTTTGAGTTACATCACCGTAAAGACCGAATCAGCAATCAGTAGATGAGCTCACACAAAACAGGAAACCGGGTATCAGCATGATAGGAAAAGAATCCACTTGTAGCTTTCTACGAGTCTTTTCTAAATCTTTGCAAAGTCTTCAAATGTAAGATCCACAGTTTTTAGAGTCAGACGACACTGAGACTAGGCTGAGACTTAAAACTCTTAAAAGTAGTCCTCAGACGTGAGATGATAAGTTTTACACGAGTCCTTTCAAAATCTTTTCGAAGTCTAAAAAGACGTAAGCCCAGCATTGGTTGATGCATTACTTTCACACTGACATATCTGTTCGTTAACACCACAACTTCCTCTCACTCGAAAGATTTGGTCATATTTTTGAAAGTATGATATCAACTGTGAAAATTGCAGTGAACAGAAAGTACTAAAGACATATTTTACATTACGATGGAGATTTCTTAACCCGTTGGACCGGTGATCTTCCGCCACAGACGACATTGAGAATCGAGATAAAAATATTTCTCTGTCTTGTTGACGCAGACGATATTGATCATCTCGCCTCCAAACAACGGCGGACGATTAGCTTTCTGTGATAGTATAAAAAGTCTGTCAGACAACAGGTGTCACTGTTTGTCTGGACTCAAGGACCCTGTCTTATCTCCATAAACTGCCTGGACTTAGGAGACCTGACTTCAGCTTTGGTGGCCCAAATGACAGAATGGAATATCTGGCAACGCACTTGATACTCAATTCATTTTTTATTCGGCGGACTGTTCAAATAATTTAACTTTATATAATGAATTGGTTTCCATGTCTCTGGAGATTCACGGTCATCTAGGTGGTATTATTCATTGATGAGCGTCATTGCGCTTTTAAAAAAAATGATTACTATCCAAGCAGTCGGGATTAATAGAAAGGCCGGAATACACATGTGGTTACTCATATCTAACAATGTCATTGACGCAACAATTGTGAGTAACCGCAAATCTTCTGCAGGAAAAAAGGAGCCAATTTCACTGTCTAGTCCAGTCTGAACAAGAGGCTCTCCGTCCCACTTCGCTCTTTAGGGCGGGAAAAAGCGGTGACGTGATGGCTGGGAAGCCGGGCTGCGCTCACGGCTCGAGTCCCAAAACCAACTCCTGAGTGCCTGGAGGGAAAATAAATAGGGGCTGGGTTTTCTCTGCAGCAGCGTGGAGAGAATAGATGAAACGTGGTTCTTAGGCCGAAGTAGGACATCCTGGTGCCACCGGGGTGTAACGTAACACACTTGTTTCAACAAACAGTATTCTTTAAAGAATGCTTGCTGGAACTAGATCTTAGAATCCCTTGAGAAATCAGCACGGCACTGGAGATACTGTTGGAGATGTCCTCTTGAAGGGGGTTTGAGGTGTCCTGTTGGGTGGGGTTTCGGACTCTTATCGCAGCAGGCAGAAGAACATGGAGTACAGAGGTAGAACCCAGGCGGGAGAACTTGGGAGAACAGAGAGAACCCATGCAGGAGAACAGAAAGAAGACCGTGAGAGAGAAAGAGAACCTGGGCAGGAAAACATGGATGGAACACGAAGAGAGAACTCGGGCAGGAGAACAAGGAGAACACACAGACAACCCAAGCAGGAGAATTTGGAGACAGCACCAAGAGAGAGCCAAGGCAGGAGAACATGGAGACATTCAATAAATATCTTTGTTTTATTAAATCCACACAAAATTCTAGCTGCCTCACACAGAAGACAGCAGAAATTCTAAGGTGCGTTCCCATCATGGTTGTTCACTTTTAGGGCGGGTGGTGATGGAGTTGAATTATGTGGAGAAGTATTGTTTGTTTGTTTTTTCCCATTGCCATAGAGACCTGGCACAACAAAAACAATTAAAAGGTTCTTTGGTGACAACCATAGTTTTGCAATTGCAGACACTATGAGTGTGCTCATCGAACAAATGTTTATTAACGACATTTCTTACCAAAGCGACAGTGAAAACAAAATGTATTGAACAACAAGAACAATAACAGATGCAGTATTGGTAATAGCAGAAGAAATTTAAGTAGCAGTGGTGTTGTTCGTCATCATCACCATCAGTCAACGTCTGCTGGGTGTATCAGTAAAAAATTACATAAAAATATTTTACCAAAGCTAGTCATTCATTAATTCATTATCTACAGCTTATCCTGCTCTCAGGGTCACAGGGATTCCAGGGCCTGTCCCAGCTGTCATTGGAGGAGAGGCTTGGTGCACCCTGGAACAGTCGCCTGTCAATCGCCGAGCCGCATGTAAAGACAAACAACCATCCTCTCTTTCATTCATACGTCTGGGCAATTTTTTTTCCAATTTTCCAAATAACCTTCTTTATGTTTCCAGACTGCGGGAGAAAAGCTAAGAACCCGGAGCAAACTCATGCAGACACAGGGAGAACATGCAAACGGATTTCCTGAATTATATTATGTAATGTTATATAATATTATGTTGTATCATATTATAAGTATGAATTTATTTTTATTTATATATATTTCTATTTAATATTTATATCATATATATATATAATAAAAATATATATTAATATATATAAAGAGAGAGAGAAATATATATATATAACTGTATGATGATTTTATCCATGTCACGCTTTGAAAAAAAAAAAGAATCTAGCTTCCAACATTTCTTTGTAAAAAGCTGCACATAGCATTGAATGAGGCTCAATATGTGAGATAAAATGACCAACAAGTCAGTGTTCTTTTCTTTTTACCCACTCACATTTAGGAAAAAAAAAAAACAAAGTCATGGAAATCATCAGCGGCCTCTTCATTAAACTCCAGCTCGTCTGATTTAAATGTCATCTCCTACTTCCGTCACCCTCCACATCCTCTCCGTTTTGCAAGTGTTGTGTTATTGAAAAGGAACACCGGAGGCGGCTGCACGTCCGTGTCGACATCAGCAGAGGCGCTGATTACCCATCAGGCACCGGATGGGGAGGGAGGGGTAAGAAATTTTGGAAATGTTTTATCTATTCCTCAGCGCGCGATTAGAAGCTTGACATTTTCAGAGCATTGTGGTACGCAAGCCAAGACAACCGATTCCACGCCTACCCGGTCCACAGCTCCACAGCAACCAAGATTTGGTGCGGGCTAATTCGCTCTCCGAAAACAAAGCAGCTCAGTCATTATTTCCACATCGCGGCTCCATTTTTTTTTTTTACTTCCCAGAGGCAACATTGGCGCCTTCTGTGTCAGAAGGATTACGGTAACTCTACAATGGTGGGAATTAAAAGGGAGGGGGGTTGCACTTTTCTAAAATTTTTTCCTCTGCTGGTCTTTTACTTTTCAAATCCCTTCTCTTTTCTGGGCCATGGTTCATCTTGTCTGTATCTTCAAGGAATCCCCTCACTTTCTTCAGGTTACTTCTCTTTAGTGTAATTTGATATACTATATATCAATATAGATGACTTTTCCTTGGTGGAAAAATGAATCATATATTACAAAAAAACAAACAAACAGCAGTTTGTGTCACGCGCGAGCCTGACAATCACACATTTACACACGCAAATGTGTATACACACACACACGCATATACATACGACACAGAGCTCATAAATGCTGCTTGGCATTTACAGACTGTGTGGTGCCAAGCTCCTCGTGGCGCAGATGGTACAAATGGAGAGAGAGAGAGAGAGAGAGAGAGAGAGCGGATGGATGGAGGAAGACGAGAGAGGTCTGTGACACTTCTCTTCTCTGCCCACACTAAAGCTGCCTATTATCTAATCACACCATAGAAAGGGGGGGTTGGAGGAGTGTCAGAGAGGCAGCAAGACATACAGTAGATGCCAGAAAAAAAGAGAGGGAGCAATCGTCATCATCGCCGTCGGAGTAGCGTTTCGGCCAGCTGTAACACAAGGCGCGATTGTACTGCAGCGGGGAGCAGAGAGGGGACTGCTCTCGCTGTCACTCAGCCAAATACAAGTCCCACCAGAACGGCCGCGTTCGAGCCGGAGGTGACCAGGAGCGTCGGCCGTGACAGCAGCAGGGCTGAGAAAACCCGGCCTTCCCTATCAACGACACAAGGCAGATGCAGCGATCCTGAACGATGCGTCTCTGTGTG
>CAAKHD010014135.1:46293-47474 GCA_901007705.1 Fistularia tabacaria
AGAAAAACACATTGTCTCGTTTAACAAAACAGTTTCTGTGAATAACAAGGGAATTTTCTAGAAACTGCTTGGACTGTTTCAGATAATTTGTTGCTTTTTCATGAAATTCCCCAGTGATTTGTTTGTTAAATGTTTTGATTATTTTTTGACGGACATTTAGAAGATCATTTTTGTTCATTTTTCTGTTAATTGCTGAACCATCATGCTTATCCCCCCCCCGATCATCTGAAACATTTCCGAACTTTTGCATCTTTTCCATTTAACAAACATAGAGACTATTTCGTTTTGGCCATAAATAGATAATCTGGCTTTACTAGCTAACTATTTTTTTCTTCAAATAAATGAATATTATCAACAATAAAAATAGCAATTATCATTATAACAATAATAATAATGGTGATTATGATGATGACAATTATGCTAAGGTAATATGTTAATAAAAATAATAATAATAATAATAATAATAATAATAATAATAATAATAATAATAATAATGATGATAATGATAATAATGATAATAATAATGATAATGATAATGATAATAATAATAATAATAATAATAATAATAATAATAATAATAAGAATTATTATTATTATTATTATTATTATTATTATTATTATTATTATTATTATTATTGTAATAATAATAATATGAATGGGGGGGCTGCACTTTAGTATCACAAGAAATAAATAAATAGATGTATTCAAATGTGAAAATTCATACTTATGACTTCCACATTACGGTCCGTGGTGTCACCGTCCGCAGGGCCCTGCAGCCCGCAGTTCATTACTCGCTTAAGTGAACTGTTCATATTCATCGGCGTGGCCGTGGAACCACCCAAGTGAGATTCGCTTCATTGCAGATGTCAAGTGCCAAAGAAAAAAAAAAAAACTAAAAAAAAATCCCCACGGCAGTCGTCGCCGCCCAGAGGGGACCTGTAGGCGGCGCTGGAATGGCTCACCAGAGACCCCCCCCCCCCCCCCCCCCCCCCACCCCCCCCCCCCCCACCCCCCCCCCCCCCCCCCCCCCCCCCCCCCCCCCCCCCCCCCGCCCCCGAGCAGCATCATTGCCCTTTGGTTCCCCCCCCCTCCACCCGTCCTGGCAGTCAGAGTGCGCCGTGGGTTCGGACGGCGAGGGTGTATCTCTTCCCCACTGCGCCACGACGACCCCCAAGTTCTCT
>CAAKHD010014135.1:61881-89308 GCA_901007705.1 Fistularia tabacaria
TGGTGGGTGCTGGCACGAGCGGGGGGGCGCGGGGCGGGGGGGGGGGGGGGGGCAGGGGGGGGGGGGGGGGGGGGAGGGGGGGGGGGGGGGGGGGGGGGGGGGGGGGGGGGGACACAGACTGAGTCACACATCTGGCAAGCAAATTGGAAAAATAAACAAAGCAAAAACACAGAAGTGTGTGTGTAAGGAATAAGATGGAGAGGGGGAGAAGCGCTAGACTTTTAATCACCAATCAAACTGTACTTAAAAAGCATTATGACCTCATCATGTAAAAATTCAACACAGCGGCAGGTTGTATTATGGGTCGGTATTAATTTCCCGCCAGCCTGTGGCACCTAGTGGGAAACTTCTCAGAGACATACAAGAAGTGAGCAGAGCGGTAAAAGAGAATTCGATTATAACAACGTAATATCAACGGGGAGAGGCCACGGCCCGAAAACACAGGAACAGACAAATGTTTCTGAGAGGACGACGCCGGTTGGGGAGGGGCTGTTTATCTCGGCTAGTTGCACTTCAGTGCGACTGTGCAATGACCAGACGTTTTAGCCAAGGGAGGAGAGAACGTTAAGGGTGGTTGCAGAGAGATAGTAATGGTAAGTTCAGCATTTTCAGAGAGCGGGCTCTTTTGGCTGAGCTGTCAAATAAGAGTTGCTTTCGCCTCCCGAATGGCTCTTAATTTAGGATCCTTTTGCAGCCCTGTATTTTTCCTTAACAAAAAAATATGGATTGTGTGTTGAAAACTCATTTTGCTTTCATTATTATTACGAGAAGCCTTAAAATTGCCCAATTTTGTGTATTTTCCTGTCGCAAAACCATTCTTGCTTTTGTTTAAAATTTCAATTTAACTTTTTTATTACACATATTAACAAAAAACTGCAAATAAATCCACAGGACAGAACCGGAACCAGAAACAGTATTAATGTCCTAAATGCAGATAAGCATCCAGAAAAATCAGATGACTCAGCTTTGATGGGCCGATTCGGCTGCCCTGTTATTGTAGAAGATTCTCTCAGATGGAAAAGATGTTGCCACGATACACAGTCTCCCCTCCATCGCCCTCAACAGGTGTGGGAAGGCTTTGACCCGCCACCAGCTCAGCAGCTCTTCTGCTAGTGGGATGAGGGGTCTCTCTCCTTTAACTGCACTGTAGGATGGGCACGGTTTCTGGTGGAACCTGCTCTTAAAAGTTCTTTTCATTTTGCAGTGAAGGATATTACGTTTTTGTTCGTAATATCTTTAAACTGCGGCCAGCCGCTGCTTCGCTTTCGAGCGTCAGTTATATTTCTTCTTCACGCAACGCTATCCACTCACACACTAACCTTACTGCTGTCTGCTGTTTCACTCAAAGTGGAGCGTCAGCCCCTGCTCACATAATTGTATGACCCAGTGTCATCACATGTGATTGGTCTCATGGCCGCCCTGCTGTCCAATCAAAATAAAGTTCTGCCGCGAGCAGAGCCGGGGTTGAGCTCTGAGAGAGCTGAGCGGGGAAAGGAAAAAAAAACAGGGGAGCTGCTTCTCACTCGACGCGAGCATCGGCTCTCAGAGCCGCATCTTTTGTGCATGATGATTTACTACGGAGAGAGCAGGCCTTGACGTCAGAAGAAGAAGAAGAAGAAGGAGAAGAGGAGGGATAAAGGGGAGTGGCGGGAGAAAAAGTTGACGAGTAATTACGTTGAGGGGATGATGATGGAGGATCTGCTATTAGAGGACAAAAGAGTAAGAGAAGATGATTAAGGTCATTGTTTAATACTGAGCTATAACTCCGGATGAGATCTTTATGTGGCTGCCCTACAGAGAGAGATTTATTTTTCTGCTGATATATGGCGCCGTAAATCAAGAGCCGATCACACACACGCAGACACGCACAAACACACACACACAGCTAAAGAAGAGGTCAGGTGGAAATAACTCAGCACAACAATATTCTCCGGCTGACTAATTTAATATATGTACGCTTTTGTATGGAAAACCCTATATCAGGTAGATAACATCCTCTGCCATCCAGGACAAGGGGGTACTTTCATACGATATTGATTTAAAAAGAATTCTTTTTTTTCCCTAAAAAAAAGAACATGTTTGTAATGTAAATGTAAATTACCAATGCAGTAAATGCAATTATGTTATTTTTGTTTTTTCAAGGCATTGAACTTAAATGACTGAGGCGAGGGTGAGTTACATTATGCATTATTATGTATAATATTAGAATAATCCAAAATGGGATATTGCACTTACAGATTGTGAAAACAGTTTATCAAAATACCTGACACCCTTCAACTTAATGTATAATTAATGATTACATTGCACGCAAGTAATGTATATATACAGGTGGACAAATTAAGCTTTTACCTTACTGCTGCTAAATAAAAAAATACTGTTGGTTGTTTTGTGCGGAGTGCGATTGTTCTGTGGATGAGACTGAGATGAGATGACCCTGACAATTTGAGAACATTATGCCATTATGTTACACGATGAAAACCCAGAAATATTTACGTTGGGGCGCTACATTAGCCGCTATCTTTGTTCTGTTGTTTTTTTGTTTTGTTTTGTCTCAGAGTCGAGCGAACAATTGAAAGCTTTTCGGAAGGAAAATGAAAGAAGGCCTTCCGAGAGAGAAGTGCGTGGGGAAGAGAGTAGATCCAAAGCTCTGGCGGGTACCAGTGTCCTATTCTGCAGTGCTTCGAGAAGACGAAATTGAAATCACTTGTGAAAAAAAATATATAAAAATTTTAAATTGCAAGAAATGTGTTTCAAAAAACAAAAAAATGTGCGGTCAATCGTCAGATATCCCTCTCTGCTCAATCACCGAAGTGCAGGAGCGGTAAACAGGCTCAGATCTCTGACGTCTGAGCTACAGGTTGTTCGACCCGCATCCCGTGCTGATTTCAAGACACCTTTAAGGTGGGAAAATAGAAGAATGAGTAACAAACCTCGGATTGGTCTTTTTATGAATATTTCCAGAGAACCTAAGCTCTCCTACGCAAGCAATCCCAATTTAAGGCCCTTTGAACTGACCAGTAGAATGCTTTTTTAGCGTGTACTGCCCGGGTTGCCATGGAGCCTCGACACTCGAAATCATCCCGGCAAAATGGGATTCCGGCTGACAAAAATGAAATGAGGGAAAAAAAATAATCAAAAGGGCAATAAGAGAGTAAGGGATGGAATGGGAGCAACAAGTCCACGTGAGGAGAGATAAGAATGAGGAGGGGGGAAAAAAAAAAAGAAATAGGGAGGGCGAGAAGAAAGGAAAGGAAACAAAGAGGAGTCAATATTGTGAATTTGAAGGAGAAGGTCTTCTAACATTTAATAATCCCTCCCGATTGTGGCCTGGCTGAGCGAAACGGAAGGGCACGAAGAAGGGATGAAGCCAAATCACGGAAAAAGGGGCGTCTTATTTCTCCAGAGGTCTAAATGGGATGGAGTTACCCATTTCGAAACAAGATAAATTAAAACGATTTCTACTAACGAGTGACAAAGGAGGCGGGGCGGCAAGGGACGGCGTCTCAGAGACACACAAACAGACACGGGCAGTTAGGTATCGCTTGACGAATGGCACTGATTGAATTTATCGGCAAAAATTGGAAATCGCATTTGAGATATTGCCGGCGGCCACTCAATATGTTTGTTTACAGAGCGAAAATATTTCCAAGGCATCCATTCTTATTATTTCAAAACTGCCTTCAAAGTCCTCCTCCCCCTTGATACGTAATAAAGCATCCGGTTGCCAAAGCAAATTAACAAGGAATAAAAATTGCCCATTGTAATAGTATGGCACAACTAAAGTGAATGTGAAGGTGGGACGTGCACAGAAGGACTCCTGGTCTCTGCTCATGCCGCAGCGCAGCGGGACGACTGCTCTGGGGGAAAAAAAAAAAAAAAAGGAGCACTTTGAAACTGCCAGAAATGACACTTTGGGAGCAGCAAGAAGTAAACAGCGAACTGAAACTCACAACTCCATTACCATGAGCAACAACACTCCCATTGTTATTCTGGAGAATCATTATACTTCAAGGGCAATTTAAGGACCACTTACAAAGCCGAGAGACAGAAAAACACCCCACGACCAAACACCGGACCTTTCTCCACCCGGTTCAATGACGTCGGCAAGGACCTCGTTCAAAGGGGAGTATTTGACTAGTGATCACAAAGACGGACAAAGTCATACATTATTTATACCTCGGTAAATACAACGGCAGGTATGCATGGGGTAGAGATTGATGCATTACCCGTATTACATGACAGCTTCGTCCTGTAGAGGATTTTGAAATGAATGAAAATAGTGATGACTGAATTGAGAAATAAAGATGAACTATATGAATTATTTAATATGTATATTTGCTATATGAAAACGTCGTGGCACGGTGACGCAGTGCCGAACTCTACCGCCTCACAGAAAGAAGGTCCCTGATTTGACAAAGCTTTATATACAATAAAGGGGGAAAGACAAATATAGAATATATATACACCGATCTTTCATTCATTATCTATACATCATATTCTGCATTCAGGTTGCGGAGGGGCTGGAGCCTATCTCAGCTTTCATTGGACGAGAGGCGGGGCCACCCTGGCCAGGTCGCCAATTGATGGCAGGACCACATATAGACATTCACTCACTCATTCATTCATGCTCAGTATAGACATACAACCAACCCACCATTCACAGAGATTGAGACATACAACCATTCATTCATATGTCATTCACACGTCTGGGCAACTGAATGCTATGAAGCTACGGTGTATTTTTGGACGGTGGAAGGAAATCGTAGCACCCGCAGGAAACCCATGCAATCCCGGGGAGAACAAGGACACTCCACAAAGAAAGGCCCCCTGTAGGAATCAAACCAGCAACCTTCTTGATGTGTGGCGAAAGCACCGACTGACGCGATACCGTGCCGCCCAGATGTAATTGTATCTTGAAATATCGGAAAAAAAAGTACAGTGCTATTCACATATCTATCATATCGCAAAGCCCTTAACCGATATGTTGGTGTTTCAACAAGGATGAAGGCAGCTTGAGAAAAAAACTGTTGAGTCTTATGGATTTTGGTAAATGATGTGGTTTTAGAAAGGGATCAGACTTATCCAATAAAACATGCCCAGGATAACTAACTAAATACATACAGGATTTATCTTTGATTCTGTTTCTTGCTCTTCCACCACTTGCACACTGTACACACTGTATTTGCCTATACTCCAGCACAGGGACAGAGTAACTCTCATGAAAATGACTGCAGAAAGAAACAAAATAGAAACAACCTAAATAGTCAAGCTGCTTTTCATGAGCTGCTTGGCAGTTTGCCTCCGGGCTAGCGCGTCCACAGATCACAACCTGGTTAATATGGGCCCCATCTGTTAACTGTCGTGCTCCGTCCCATTCCGGATATGCCGAAACACCTGGGTGCAAAACTCGACATCGGCCAAGCTCTCAATTCAAACACCAATAACCGCTGAACCAGAATTGAAATATGATCGGCCTTGAGGGGAGAGGTGATGCAGCCTGACAGGCAAACAAGAAAAAGGGCTAGTAGTTGCAATTTGCCGCAGCCCATCTCCAGCCTCTTCATTCACTTCTCTCTTAATTCAGTCTTTGGCAATTCTGCTTCATTAAATTTACATTTTTGTTTTAATACAAGCACCCTCCTCATCTTGTTTTTATTTTTTTATTTTTTTTTATTCTTCATTCAATTCCGCTTCTATCTCTCAGCAACGGTCATGTTCTGCCCCTTTGTTTCCTCATCAGGCAGCTAATTCACTCTTTGTCGCTCTTGTCCGACCACTCGGTTAAATGGTAGCCTGATTGTCGGAGGTTATATCCTGGCTGGCTCCAGATGCCCCTCAACGTGACTTCTCCCAGGTACATCTGGTTACTACGCACACAGGGAAAGGGGGAAAAAAAGGCACACAAATCTGCATGGATTCTGCGCTTCCTCGCTCTCTGAAGCCGCTCATGTTCTGTTCTGCGTGTGAGTGTTGGTTTCTGTGTAGTATTGACCTGAGTCTTGATTTTTGACATCGACTGGCTGAGGGCAGAGTGGTCCGAGACACGAGCTGCAGCCTGGATTTTGAGAGAGAACGCCTCGCCTGAGCGGAATATTGCCATTTCCATCGGCTCTTTGTTTAAAAGACCCGGTTATTCTGACCCGTGACTTTGGCTCTGAGAATGCTGATAGAAGAACCAGAGATAATGTAAGAATAATAACGGTCTTTAGCTGCATGACTTGATGTTAAATCTGTCGGTGATTAACAAGACTAGCGAGGACTGAACCTCGGAGATCCCCTTAATGCATCTACTGTGGTATAAAATGCTGTAAGATCCATCATCCATGATTTCCAGAGACGGATTGTCATTAATCATATGTTGATGGGCGGCACAGAGGGGCGGTGCTAAGCGCTTCCGTCTCACAGGAAGGAGGTCCCCGGTTTGATTCCGACAGGTGTGGGTTTACTCCGGTTTCCACTCACAGTTGTCCAAAAACATGCTCTAGGTTCACTGGAGACCCTAAATTGCCCAGGCGTGTGAATAAGAGAGTGCTTGATCGTATGTCTATTTATGACGTATGAAGGAAAGAGTGAATGGAATCTCTATACGTGGCCCTGTGATGGACTGGTCCAGGTGAAACCCAGTGTCTCACCCAATGACCGCTGTGATAGGCTCCAGCCCCTTTGTGACCCTGACTGCGGAGTACATAATGAATGAATGAATCATATTTTGGAATGCTAAAGCTAGATTTTTGAAACTGTGATCTCTCATGGAGTTGATCTCCATTTTTTCTTCTTCTGCAACAGCAGGGATATCACTGGTGAATCGTGTACATTTTGGACGTGAGAATGTTAGAATAAAGTGTTGGTAGGCTTAGCTTGTTAATTCTAATTTTCAATTTTCCCAATCCAAGAAACAATTACCGACCGACTCTCATAGTACAGAGGAGGGATAGTAAACAGCTGGGTAGAGGGATGATGAGGCTGGAACAGCCAGACAGGAGGCCAAGAGGAAGACCAGAGAGGAGCAGAAATACAGGGAGTGGGGAAATGGTGGGGGTGGGGGGGAGGTAGTGTACCCCACCTGTGGTTTTTGTCTTCCATTTGTAGTATGTAGACCATGTCGTCGGCAAGCAGGGCGCGCGTGTTGCTGGCGTTTTCGCCCCACTTCAGCTTCAGGCTCTGAGGTCCGGCGGCGGAACATTCAAGAGGGGGCGGGGCTGGAGGGAGGGGGCGTGTCCTCGCTAGCAGGGGTGGACTGGAGGGGCTGCAGCCAATGGCATTTACTGCCTGGATCTGTACACTGCACAAACAGGGAGAATATGAAAAAAATATTTTTAACCTCTTTAATGTCCAAAAAAAAAAAAAAAAAAATCTACAGATGGACGACATACATCCTGAAAACATGCTATACCATCACACACACGCAGCACACACGCACACACTGCATTCTGTCGTTCCACTTTGTTTGCAGACTTATTGGTCTAATGGCGAGGTATTTTTCCAGTGAAGAGGCTGACCTGCCGTATTAGCTCCAACCCTGTTTGCCGCTATGATTCATCCATCCCATTACACGACTCAATGAACCCTCCCGCAGTGGACTTAAATATTTCTCGGTCGACTCATTTCTCCCGGTATACGATGTATTCAGGCAAAACGCCACCGCACCCGCGATTTGTTTTCCTGCTTGTTGGGGGATAACTGAAAGCTATTTCTCCTTTCACTTATTTTTTTTCTTTTTTTTTTTTAATTTAAAGGTTGTGCGAAACAGGTAAACCAATAAGATTCTTTTATTTTTTTTTCCCATCACCATCTTTCATGGCTGCCATATTTCATGTTGTGAGGGAACAGGAAGAGCCAGCAGGTATTTTATAATCAGTAATCAAAAAGCCATTTATGCTTTTTTTTTTAATATATTTATGTATTTAAAACCTTGAATTTGAAAAGAAATAACGTTTAATGATGGGTTATTTTGTGATTTTAAAACCTTTTTCTCATTTTCTTTACATCGGACTAAGAGATGTGATGTTTTAGAAACCTTTTGGAAAATTAACATTATTTATTATTCAGTGACTTCAGGATGTGAAAAATGTGGAGAACTTGCTTGGAAACCCACACAGAGCCACTCCTGACAGAACACACAAAGGTGAATAATATTATTTGAAGTATCCCGTTGCTGTAAATAACCAGTAGATTTACCGTCATCAGCGCACGCACAGCTCCCACGTGGCGTGCGCGCACACACACACACACACACACACACACACACACACACACACGCACGCACACGCACGCACACACAAACGCACGCGCACATGCACTGTTCTGCCTCGGTGGCAGCTATTATGCAAGAGAGCAGAGTGACACCGGGACAAAAACAACCTGAGAATGAAAACAATGGTGTGTGATCACTCTGCCTCCGAACACATCTCTCTGCCTCACACACACAAACAAACACACACACATTTACATGTAATTGCGGAATTGCTTACGAAGATACAACAACAGCAGCTGGTGATTCAGATCGCCAAGTAGCTGTTTATTTACCGATGTCTGCGGGCTTATTATTTCTCTGTTTTATATTTATTTATATATTTCTCCATTTTTAATGATTATACGATGATTTAATCATTTTAATGACGGCCCAAAATCCTGGAAAACAGCATCGAGGCAAGTCTACCCTGGAATGAATATTAAAAATATTGGAATCTTGTTTATCCAGGTCTTGAAATCAATACCATTTGATATCTAAGTAGGTACAGTTTGTTAAAACAAGTTCAATGAATGAATGGATGAAATGAGTTTGTTGATACCCTGATCAATTTCTTAGGGCTACTTATTTATTCCTCGACCCCCCACCCCATAAAAAAAACAAAGAAACAAAAAATAACATAAAAACAGAGGTGATAAAATGCAGTGCCATTGAACTGAATGATAATTGGCTTCCAATATCACGTCATTTCATGCACAAAGTTTCCTATTCCTATCATATTTTTCTAAGAACTATCATATATGTATACACACGCACACACTTTAATTTTTTCTAATTCTTAAAGGGACAATTTTTCAATTAACTTGTAGCAATAGCCTGCATTTTAAAGCAAAATGACATCACTGTCAAACACAAAGGAAAAAGCAGTGTTTGGACGCTTACAGTTGAATTCTATATGACAGTTTCCTGCATTCGAAAATAGACGGTATTAAACGCATGCACTTCAACACAAAGTTTGTTTAAGTCCTGGAGGACTGAAGGCTCAGAGCCTCCTGTCCGTCTGCTGCCTTCATTTCGTGTGGTGTTCTCAAATGCCCTCAGTGAGAGGAACAGAGAAGACGACGGCAACCTGGCATCGGTATAACGGGAGAGGAGAATTCTCCATCCACACGCCGAGATGCATTCAATGACTGCACAGACTGCTGCCCTGAACTGCTCTGCCTCTTTATGTGTCTCTTTCTTCAGTAAATCAGAACCAGCCATTTTTGTTATTGTCTGAAACAGAACCGTGATCTTGGAAGCGAAGGCTGAACTCTGCACTGCCCTCTAGTGGGCGTACAGCTAAACAACCACGGCAACAAAGAACGTGGGCAGTGACATTTGAACCGGACACACCTATTTACAGACGTGCCATGAGCAGAAATGAACCTTTAATTGGTCATTTGTTTCAGATTAAAGAAAGACTGGCTGCAAAAATACAGCGTCCTCTCCTGAAAATTTACTTGGGAGAGGGAGTGACTTGGGAAAAGTGGTCAAAACTCATTTGCTGATGATGCTACGACTCAGTGGTGTCGGGGCCGCACCTGTACTCGCTGTCAGGCTGCAGGCCTGTGACCAGGTGACTTGTCCCCGATTCCACAGTGATGGTTTGTTCTTCCAGAGTGATGATGTAGGAGGAAATGTCGGACCCGTTGCTATTCGGCTCTTCCCACTTCAGGAAGAGACAAGTAGACCGGGAGTGACCCGATTCTGTGGACACCGGGACATCGAGGAGGCTGAGGGAGGACACGGGGTCCGGATTCGTTGCCGGGGTCTGGAAATACACTTGCTCACTGTTCGGACCAGGACCCGCCTGATTCACTGCCTGAGAAGGGGGGAGAACAAAACAAGGGGAAGGTGAGCGATGAGGCGGAGAACCGTACAAATGACTGATGAGGAGAGTGGGAAAGCAGACGCAAGCAGAGAGACGGGCAGACAAGGGTCAAAACGAGTGGAGGGGGTAAAAATGACTAGGCAGGAAGATGAAAAACCATAACAGAGGCAGGGAGGGATTGAAGAAATAGAGCGGGAAGGTTTCAGATTACGACGTCCGAACATCAAATCTCCATGAAAAAAAAATCTAAAAATAAACACATTTTCAGTTCTTACTGACTGGCATTTTAAATCTCAGAGGCAAAACAGGCATTTGAGCTTCTATGTTACGAGGATCAGGATAAAACAACTTCAGTAGGACGGCCCGATTCTCCAGAAACTGACGCAGAACTTTAAAAAAAAAAAAAAAACGCAAAGCGTTATTGTGTCTTCGTCGAAATTCGTCTTCTGAGAAATTTCTGAGAGCGCCGTGCCTTCAATGACAAAGAGTGGTCTCCGCGGCACGCACACAATGAAGTATTCAGACGGCCTCGAAGAAAAAAAACAGACGATCTCGGTACTTCGCCTTGGCAGAGAACCATCAGCGCGTCTCCAGGTTAGAACAACTTTATATTTCACTGCTGTTAAATTCAGCTTTCCAATTTTCGCCCCGAGCTTGAAGAAATAAAGAAGAGGACGGAACGTGTGATTTACCTTACCCCTTTGTTTGTGTTTGGCTATTCTTAGGGCTCGCGTAAAAACCAAGGAACGCCAGTCGGGCTGTGCAGATGTGAAGCCTTGCTCAAGTAAATGAACCGAGGCAGGTATTTTTTAAAGGTGCAGCGCTTTGGGAGTCAAAGGGAGTTCAAACCCAGTCAATGTCAAGGCATGCAATTTGAGGGACGTCTGTCCAGTTATAAATGTATGTATAAAGACGCACGTGCACCCTTTGGTGGGTATACAAGTAAAACACGCATCACGTACACTCTCTAGCATTGATTAAAGTGTAAGGATGACCTAGTGCCGTCCCTTACATGACAAATTGGACCATTAAGGAGAGAGAGAAATAAACATCTTTTCTCCAGAGGGACGAGAGAGAGGATGTCTCTCAAATAAACCAAAGGATGAAACAGAGACGGATTTAGATCCGGTTTAGAAAATGATGGTAATTCTGCATTTGTGCCGGGTGGCATGGTGGCGCGGTGGTTAGCGCTTCTGCCTCCCTGGATCGATTCTGACTGGGGGCCTTTCTGTGCGGAGTTTGCATGTTCTCCCTCGTGTCTGTCCCTTGAGTTCTCCGGTTTCCACACGCAACCCAAAAACAGTAGGTTAATTAGAGACCATTGTTTGCCCAGACGAGTGAATGAGAGAGTTGCCTTGTTAATGAGGGAATGAATGAGAGTGAATGTCACAAAATGACGTGTGAATGAGAGAGTGAATGGCTGTATGACTCTGCTAAACATGGGAATGAAAGAGTGGATGACAGTGTGCCTCAATATGCTGTGTGAAGGAGAGAGTGAATGCTTGTGTCTATATTATGTCTGAATGAGAGAGTGAATATTTGTATGTCTCTGTAGAAGACACACCTTTACTGTCACATAGAGTTATACAGAGAGCACATCATCAGCATAATTTGTCCACTGCATTTAACCCATCATGGATGCGCCATGAGCAGAAGGCAAGTAAGGAACAGCGCCAGGGGAGCAGTTAGGGGTTCAGTGTCTTGCTCAACATCACTTCGACAGGCTAGGAGGAACCAGGAATCCAACCAGGAATGTTCGGTTGCAAGGATGAACACTCTAAACCCCGGTGGCACGCTGCCCCTAGGATGGTTGTGAATGGTTGTTTGTCTCTACACGTGCAGGATAAGCGGTGTGGAGAATGAATGAATGAATGTGTTACAGTTATTTGGAAAAACTCCTCTGATTGAAAGAGTATGTCGTTTACAAGTATGTTTATGAGTTGGTGTAAATACATTATGTGTCCCAGTGAGGAAGTGTGTGTGTGTGTGAGTGTGTGTGTGTGTGTGTGTGTGTGTGTGTGTGTGTGTGTGTGTGTGATGCTGTGTAGAGTTCAAAAGCAACCTTTTGTTGAAATAAAGGAATATTCTCCATTTCTTTTCTCCATAGACTACAAATATACTGTCTCTAATCCCTTTTCGCGCCTGGAGGCAGGAGCCAAGACAGACTGCAGATCAGCAGCAACCATCAAAAGGTTTCTCAGCAAGAAACCAGAAAAATAAAATAGAATGCACACGAGAGGGAAATGGAGAAACCTTAAAGCTGACGCGAATCACGCAAGTCTATTCCAGAATGCGTTCTGTATCGCGGTTAATTGCCTTTTCCAAACATCTGTTCTCATCTGCCAAAACAAGAGTGGGAATTGGCTGTCAGTTTGTGCGGGTACAACTGTTTGATGGTTTTTTGTTTTTTATTTTAATAATTGTACATTGCGACAAAAAAGCAAGCAGATGTTTACCGTGGCAGCAAAGAAGCCCACAAATCAGACCTGTCACTGTTGCTCTTTCGGATTGTGGGTGATGGATAAGTCTGTGTGATGCCGGGGATGAATCACATCTGGGTTGAGACCAAACATACTTTTGGTTTTAATTAGGGGGGACCGGCGGCATCATTTCGCAATCTAGGCGCCCATATTTAGGACTTCCCGACCCTTTGAGAGAGCACTAACCTGTAGTCTGCAGCAGTAGTTGGTGGCAGGCATCAGGTCTGACAGTTCGCATTGTGTCGCAGAGCCGCAGTAGATCAGCTCCATCGGCTCGTCTTCCCTCCCCCACTCCAAACGATACTCGGAGATGTCTGTACCCGAACCCTCGGGACTCTGTGGCGGGAGACGGGAGAAACGTACGGGGGATTATTGGAAGTAAACACTTGAACTCAAAATACAATAAAAAAAAAACAACTGAAGAGCTGTATTCATATCGGCAGAGAGCACGAAATGAAGAATGGTTCAATATTGCGGATCAAAAGGAAATGAGAGACTGAATTAAACTGACATTTTACAATAATGATAATGTACTGAGACTCTATCTCATCTTTTTTCTCACCCAGGAGGTGCGTTTTGTCTATTCAACGCTCTTTTCAACAGCAGTTGCTGCACATGGATCGGTAGGCTTTTGTCTGTTTTTTGTTTTTTTTCTAGGACGATAGAGTCGGGAGGCGTTTTTTTTTTTTCTTCTTCATACACTTTGGGGAGCACTTGTCGAACTTACAGTACAAACCCTCTTTTTCTTTGCTCAAAGAAAGTCTTTTTCGTGTCTCTCACCTCCCAGTTGAGTGTTACACAGGTGCTACTGGTAAGAGTTATAAGTGGCGCCCCGCACTGTCCGGGAGGACCTGCTGCAGTCGTAACCTGTGTTGGCTCAGAATGGTCTCCGAACTGGGAAAAAAAAAAGGAAAGGGGGTGAGGGGATGAGGGGGATTTAGCACACATTGTGTGAGCAGCTGGAGGAAAAAAAACAAATGACACGCTTGGTTCCCGGCCTTATGCAACACGTAATATTTCTTTTTGTTTCATCATTGGTCCATTTTTTTCACTATTTTGTTTGAAGGATGTTTTGGATGATGAAAAAGGATGTTTTAGGTTTTTTTTTTCCATGTCCCGGAACAGAAAACCCGGCTCTACGCGTCTACGTATGGATGTGTGTCCATGTGTACTGTGGCAAAAGACGCCAAAGTCGCTTGTTCAGTAAGAGATGATCTGGCGTTGATATGACATTCAACAAAGAAACGCTGACCCTCACAAATCATGTCAAATTGCTCTTATGAATCCATGAAAATGAAAATACTGATGATTGCTTGAATAAATACCGTAATTTCCGGACCATAAGCCACTACCTTTTTTTTTTTTTTCACGCTTAAACAATGATGCGGCTAATTTAGGTTTTATTTTGGGCTAACAAGCTTAATGCCGCCAAAACATTTAGCCTTGTCACATCGGACCAATGGAATTGCACTTAATGCACACACCCTCATCGTGGAAAACACAAGAAGATATGCATATGATGCAGCTTTCAAGTTAAAGGCGATCGACCTGGCTGTCGAAGAAGGAAATAGAGCTGCTGCACGCAAGCGGAAAATAGATGGATGGATGGACTTAACCTTGTGTTATTTATTCTTATTTGTTTATCAGCCGTGTTACAGGCACTACTTTTGAAAAAAAAAAAAGCATTTCCAGTACGCATTTGTGGATGTTACCGATATGTATTTAATTAGAAGTTCAAAAAATGTTTCTGCGTAACATCTTTCCGTGTAAATATCTCATGTTAAAAGATGGACACCTGCGACTTACAGACAAGTGCGGCCTATAAATGTACACATATATTTATTTATTTATGTATTTTTCGCCGGCTTATATTTAGGTTGGGCTCAATTTTCTGGTACATTTAAAAAATTGTAATAAAATAAATGCATCACTTTGTGTTTCCCGTAACTTTTCAGTTGTGTTTGGAAATGCTTTCCTCACCCCAGCCTCATTGGCGGCCCGCAGCCGGAAGCTGTACGTGGCGCCGGGTAGCAAGCTTCCGACGGTACATTGCAGCTCTGACCCATGGTAAACTTCCTCAGGCTGGGTGTTCCCCTCGCTCATCTCCAGACTGAAGACATACTCCTCACACACTCCTTCCGAGGCCGGGGAGTCTGGCGGGAAACAAGGCAAAGAGAGAAGAATTTGCATATGAACCGATGGGATGGCGCATTTACGCATTCGGGGATTTGTATTTTGGATTAGACCACATTACGGCTACAGTTCTCTTTTGCTCTCGAGGCGGGTCTATCTGTCAGCGACTGCTTTGCTACAATCGCAGTGTGTTGAAAGTAATAACTGACAAAGACAGTCAGGGGGGGAAACCCTCCATTTGCAGTATATATACGACCTTCAACTCGAGCCAGTAATTGCAGCCGTACGATCTGAGGCTGCGCCGATGTTGCCAGCTGTATTAAACAAGCGGAGCGTCAGTGTTTCAGGATGGGAAACTATGCCTGCCAAAAAAAAGCAGTTCTGTTCTGCAGTAATGGAGCCATTAGGGAGACTTAACTCTGATATGAGGCTATGTTAGGCATTTAATGGGCTAAATTAGAGGTCAGTTAGGTTGGTTGACTGAAGTTACATTAGACATGTCCGTGTAAATATATCAAATTGGCCAGAGGGTAATTAACTGCCCCCTCAGCCTTACATAAATAAATAAAAATAAAATATAATTTAGATTATAAATATGAACCTGGTATATGTCTGCACTCACCCCACTCTAACTGCACTTCCTTGTGTTTGGCTTTACCGACGACCCTCGGCGGCTTGCAGGGACCTGGAGGGATGCTTAATGTACGGACCGGAACGCTCACGGTGCACTGTGAGAGAGGAGATTGTCACAAGAGGGTAAAAAAAATAAATAAATTTAAAAAATAAATAAATAAATAAAAGTAAATATATATATATATACACATATACACACACACACATATATACAAGTATATACGTATATATACATACTATATAAATATACACGTATATACACACACATTACACACACACACACACACACACACACACACACACACACACACACACATATATATATATATATATATATATATAAATACATATTTATATATAATAAGCACAAAGATGGGTCAGCTTGACCGAGAAAAGTCTTCACAGCAGAAGTTGTCATTGCGCGTGTTTGGATCTCACCGGACTGTGTCCTCCTGTAGTGATGCTACACACACGTAGGCGGTAGACGGTTCCGGGTGTCAGACGCTCACACACACATTCCGTTGCCGGGCCGCTGTATGCTACCTCCCACTGGCTTGCTGTAAACAAACACGCATACGAACAGTCAAAGCAGAGCTTGGCTCTTAAATCCAAATGAATGGCAAAAGATATGAACGACGATGTGACCTTTGAGGGTTTGATCCAAATAGAATATCAGATAATAAATGCCCTTTGAAAATGCTGGATTCAACTCGAGGTAGGAAATCAAGAAAATGACTAACAAAAATAGTGATTCAAACCGCAGCTGTTCCCAGGTGGGGATAATAAAGACACCAGATCGAACCCCCCAACAGATGGGTGGTTGTCAATCTGAGTTATTATCGCGCACAAAGTAGCAACCAAGGTGATGTGGACTTATTGAAGCAAATGCCTGTTTGCTTTTCTGTCGTTCTTAATCTCAGCCGCTCTCCCGTGAATTCCTCCGTATGGATTGGACCTGAATGAGGGCGGACGGCATTAAATTCAAAGTGACTATTATGCACCGGCTTAAACAAGGGAAAGTTCGGTTTCCATGACAGCGGGTCTTCGAACACGCAAACGCCGCCGGTTAAATTGACGCTGAACCAGAGTTTCTGTTCATTTCAGGGGAGCAACACAGAAAAAAAAAACAATGCACGGGGGAGAGAACCCACATTGACGGATGGTACATTGTCACTTCACAAAGCACCGCGGCTCGACGGGGACATGCAGAGCGATGCCGTAGAAGAGATAGCGGCGAGCCGTACCTTCCGAACATCCCTCTGAGATCTCGAGCAAATACGTAAGAGCTTCTGAGCCGCCATTATCCTGGGGAGGATCTGTGGAGAGTAATAGGTGGACTGAATTTAGACAGAGCAAACGTCACACACGCCATTCTGGAAGGACTCAGAGGACCACAGATCAAAATATCCCACATTGTTATCTGGCCCAGACAGGCAGTCAAACTAATCAACTCATTTATTCCTATCAGCAAATTTTCATATTCGGTACAACTGGTAGATGTTTCGTATGCAGCTGAGGGAGAGAGGAAATTATTTGCATTTACCCCATGAAACGGTAAAACCGTAGGGCGTTGATGCGATGACACAGGGTGTAGACGGAGGACCGGGCTTGTCTGGATTGGTGGTGCACACCAACACTTCACTGGGACTGCTCTTTCCCTCCATGTTTGATGCAATCAGCTAGGGGGAGGAGGAGAAACCGATGGGGGTCATAAATGACTGAGGCGCACCTGTGTGATACTGATTGAAATTCATGTCACAATATTCAGAAGATTTTTCTTTATTTGCAATATTGATGTCTGGTATTTCAAAAACAAAAATCCCATCTCAAATATAGTCTGAATGAATCAGGGGCATGACGCAACGAATAAAACGCATTAGAGAATTGTAATCAATTACTCGAAATTAATCGAGGAAAAAATAAATGTAAGTTTGTTTGATGAATGAATCAACATACATCAGTTTAAAACTTCAGAATCTAGTTTATTTCCCCGTCAGTCTACGATGCAGACCAATGGACAAGTGTGGGAAACACATCTGTCTCTCTTCACCACGACATGTTTACCTCCCTTCCATCCTCATCCAGCTGCTAGATTTGTTTTGACATTTTCTTTCTGGGCAGTATTTTCGTACTTCCCATCGACTGAATTTATCTGTAGCGCCTCTTGCAACCCACTTCCGCCGCGCAGAGCGGTCTCCAGTCCGACCCCGACTCGGATATTTGGTGTCTGAACTTGAGCCCCGATACGTGGTTGAGCGTTGACCGGCAACACTGCCTGCCTGTATTATCGATGCTATTTGACATTAGCGGCATGCGTGCGAGCTCAAAAAGTGTTGTCTCCTCTGCCTGATCCATCATGCTACCACACTGTGTGTCCCCTGAAAGAGAAACGTTCCGGGAGTGGAAATTCAATGAAAAATGAACGTGTGTTTTGTTTTTTGTTTTTTTTATCTTCCTGTAATTCATCAATCAAAATTAATGCATTCAGGTCCCGGCCCTAGAGGAAACCTAATGCATGTCAGGAGAATGACGAGGGATATTTTGATTTTAAATAAAAATGCTAATGGATAAGAGTTTAAAATATCTTAAAGCATCTTAAAACTTTTTTTTTTTTTTTTTTTTTTTTAATTCTATGAGGCCTGAACAAATCGGCAGAGAAGAGCGGAAAGGGTGAATCACAGGTGGAGCGATGGGAGGAACGGGAGAAAATAGACATGCGAGAATAGAGTGTCAGACGGAGTGGATTCAAAGGGGGCATTGTGCATCAACAGAGGGGAACCTAAAGAGAACTCTATCCATCTGCGCTGATTAATAAGACCCATTATTTTCTGCTTCTCCGCCTGCAAAACCAAAGACTGCCTTCATTTCTCTTTTCCCCGTCCCCCCCCCAAGTCCAACGACCATCAGTCACTTCGGTTCCCGCTCACTGACCGGGATCATGGCGAACGGGCGCGGGGGCTCTCTGCGTTCAGATGCACGTGTGGGGGCCGAACAGGCGTGGAGGTGCATGCGAGGTTTCGTTTTTCCGTAATTGAGCCGCAGAACGATGCCGATGAAAAGGCCCCGACGCACGCGTTCGCATTAATGCGCACACAAACACGCCGGCGAAGATCTTCCTTCGGGAACATTTCGCTTCGCTGCGGTGTCACATTATGTGTAATGTGCTGCTGGCCAGTGTTCTCTTCGTGCTCGGTGGCCGGCGATTTGCCCCGTTTCACCATCAGCCAAATTGCAGGGGGCCCTCAAGTAGCAGAAAGGTATACTTCTTTTAATGGACCGACAGATATTACATTACCACCGACAGGCACCGGGACTGAATGGTACCCGTAAAAAGAAAGAAAGAAAAAAAACTACGTCTAATAGTATAAACCGGAGCATATTTTTATACATTTTTCCTTTTTTTATTTACTTTCTGTTTCACTGCTTCTAGATTTTTTATATTTTTTGATACAGGGTTATCTTTTTTGCAGGCAATTTGTTGTCCATTAGACGTCCATGTTGCTTCCGGTGTATTTCTGTTTTGGGCTGTATTGTATACCGGACAGTTTTTTTTTTTAATCACATGATGTTTTGAATATCTTCAAAAACAATTCATACACTGTGTCAGTGTCCTTTTGTTCGAATGTGACATTTCAATTTTGGGCTAAAAGCCCAAACTTTTATAGTTTGTTTTTGAAAATCTTCAGTGTCTTCTCTGTTGTAATTCTCTCTTATGCTACATTACTCTGACATCTGTCATCCTTATTATTGTAACTATAAACAACAAAATAGTCACTCATTTCATTGACTGATACACCACTTGACAACCACCACTGACTGTGCAAAAAAAAAAAAAAATTGACTTTCTCTGACACACAATATCCAAATACAATAATTTACCCTGAATTTATACTGTGTACTCCTCTTCAGGCCTTGTACAGTACAGGTCAAGTTTTCTCCAGTGTACTTTGGATGAAAGTCAGTTCCCTGTTGAAACACAACATCGACAGCGGGTGCGAGTTATTTCCTTTCCAGGGGACGTATTTGCAATCATTGTGCTGATGGATGCGATAAATGCTGAATTTGCACACATGTGGGAGTGAAACATCTGCCGAATTACATTTTTCCTCCCAGTCGCATCCATCAACTATTTTAACTATAACTCCACCCATCCCTCAAGTGGGATATTTGAAATTAAGAAGAGAAGTTTATAAATAGTAAAATGCAAATTAGATATCATGTTGATATCTAAAAGTTAACCATTTCAATTTTGATGTTGTGTAGATTGCGGCGCGTGTCCCCCTTCGGGTGTCGATCTAAAAGCAACACGAGGCTCACAAAAATGTTAATAAATGTCAGGTTTCCGGTGACTTCGCAGAAGGAAGCACTCACGCTGTTATCCTCCTGGATCTCAAGTGTGTATTTGAGCTGTTCCTCGCTCGGGCTGCCCTCGGGGCGCCCCCACTCCAGGGTGACCCAGGACACTCCGGCCCTGACCAGACGCGGTGCCAGAGGCAAGGCGGGCAGGGTGCCCATGGTGTAGAACACCACCTCTGTACTGAAGCCACTGTGTTCAAGAACAAAAAGCCAAAAAAAAACAAACCACATCAACTATCGCAGGATAACAATGATTTATTCGTGTTACTTTTGGGGACAGAGATGTAGTTGCGTGTATGTATCCGTGCACCGCCGTTACCACCGACACGTAACGTTCTTGCAACGTCACAACACGGGAGGCATCTTGAAATGAATTGAGTACGGGATATATTACCCGCACCTGCACCAACACAGGAACCTTCATATTTATAGCATTATATTCGCTTTCTCTTTCAAAAATCACTGCTTATAAAGAAGATCGGTCGATAATCAGCCAATGTGAAAATTATTGATGTGCGTCCTCATGCATCCGCACCGCTCTCCCTTTCGGATATCAACTTATTCGCAACCTGCGGGATAAAAGCGCCAAAGCGAAAAGGAGGCTGGATATGAATTATAAATTCAGGCGACATGGCAAGGGGTGTTTTTTTTTTATCTTTTTAAAGTCAAAGCGGGAGAAATTAAGAAAATATCGCTGTAAATCCGATGATGTAAATACATATGATGGCAGTGCGCGTGTGTGTGTGTGTGTGTGTGTTTGTGTGTGCGCGGCTTGATATGGTGACCGTACCTTGTGCCGATGTCATTGTGCGCGGCCACTCTGAACGTGTAGCCGCAGGCGGGGAAGAGCCGTGTCAGCTTACAGTGTTTCTGGCTCCCAAAGTAACATTCTCTGAAAACACTGTTCTTCTTTCCCTGCCGAGGAGGGACGGAAAAATACGGGAATAACTCAGATAAAGTGCAAGACAGCGAAGAAACACACTGCGAGTAAGGATATAAATCAGTCAACATTAACGCCTCTCTCGGGAGTTAAATGTTGAAATCCAAACATATTTATTTATTCATTCATGTATTTATTTGAAAAAAAAAAAAAAAACCTGGTAAAGCCATGACAGATGACAGACACTGAAAGCAAAGAGAGAATTACCTCATCCCACTCGAGCAGGTAGTTTGTGATTTTGGATCCGTTGTCGCCCGGAGGCTTTGGACGTGACAAGAGAAAAGAGAGAGAGAAAAAAGAAAAAAGAAAAACAAAAAAACAAAAGAGGAGATAAGCCGGGGATAAGACACAGATTCTCAGTCAGACAAAATACCTGTCATGTTTTTTTTTTTCCTATGCTTGGCTTCATATCCGGTTTGAAGTGACGTTAAAAGATAAAGCAGGAGGGCATACATGATAAGATAAATAAAAAAAAATAAGAAAATAAAACTCTAAATAAGAGAACTTTTTTCCTTTTAACCAATGTTGCAGGGGGCAGCAAACACAGTGGGGTAGACTGGTATTGGGATTGGATTTAAAGCCACGGGTGACGTGTTTGTCGGTACCTTCCACTGTAAAGTGAGGGTGCTTTTGGTGCGATGGGACAGTTTCGGGGGTAGCGGGACGTCGGGGACGCTGCAGTGTGTGGTGAAGGAGCCGGCCTCTGAACAAGAGCCACGGACAGAGTTGTACATCGCAGACACCCTGGGGACGAACACACAAGACGACATTATCCGAGGGCGCCATGGATTCGGGACGGATTCAATGGCGGACGGACGTCGTACTTATTATAAATTAAAATTTTCAAACCATCATGTAAATACACATCCCGTACCGTACGTGGTAGTCTGTTGCCGGCCTTAGGTCTTTCAGGTGATATTCCAATTCTTCACCACTGTGACACACACACACACACACACACACACACACACACACAACGCACACACACAGAGAAAACACAAAGGTAAGCGCTCCTGATGACACACTCACATCTATACCATTGAATGGGAAATTGATTTGGACCGTGCGTCCTACCTGTAGATGATGCGGTACTTCCCATCGCGGCCCTTATCCGAGAGAGTAACTTCGTAGGAGCACGTCACGGGCATCCCGTTGTTGTGTCTGTTCACCAGTCCCGCAGGGGGGGCCCAGGACAACTGTGCAGCGCGTGCCTGCACGTTGGACACCTGTGAGAGGAACAAAAACATCGAACTCAAAACCATTTAACTCACGGGAGTCATTTCCAAGTACTTTACAAGGACATTTGTGTCACTTGTACACTAAATTTTCATTAAATGACCGGTTAAAGACATGTTTTTATGCCTGTACTAATAAGGGGTTCAATTAGTAGAAAATAAACTGACAGGATTCTAAAACCAACTTTACAATTTATGTGCATTCATTCATTCATTCATTCATCCATTCATTCATTCATTCATTATCTATGCTGTTTTATCCTGCAGGGATAAACAAATTTCTGGTTGAAAGGTTCTCTCTTTTTGGAGCGCTGACATAAAATTAGGAAATATATATATTAGAAAAAAAGCCAAAAGATACATTTTGTTTACTTTTTTTTTTAATCCAAGGAAAACCAGAAGATATGCGTGTTTGGTTTTCTTTTTTTCTCTTTTATTCATTGTGTTTGTCACATCTGTGAGTTCAGTTCAGTGACTTTCAAAGACCTCATAACAAAATCACAGAGATGTAAAAACAACAGATTCCCTCCAGTTCAACTCCATGCCTCTCTCAGGTGATCCCTCGTAGTTTTAAAGATGTCAAAGGTATGCGTGACTGACCGCGCGTCCTCGAACCGCGTGTACGGCACGCACGGTGGTTGAATCCAGTCAAAGCTATCGCCTCCATCTTTTTTGCACGCTCGCTCATCAGCAAGCGTGACCCAGAGAGCGATGAGGACACGGCTGCACTGTACCGGTCAAATATACTGCTTACAGCGAAAAGCACCGTAAATCACGGCCTCCAAAACAACAAATAAAACAAAAGTAAATTAACTGCAGACTCAATAAAAAGCGAGCGTTAAAGAATTGAGTGCGGGGGTTGCTGTACTCAACGGCACGGGCGTGATGAAGCGAAACCCGATTAAAAACATTAAAAGAATAACTGATTATTTTATAAGAATTGGCGCGCGCCTCGATACCAATTAGCCGAGCAGGACAAGTAAATCTTTTACGCAAAGGGCCTGGTTATATTTTAGCCGTGCCGCAGAGATGAGGGGGGCCACGTCCAGATCGCCTCGGGGATAAAGGCCGCTACTTTTTATTTTATTTTTTATTATCATTATTTGGCCAGAAAGTTAAGCGGCGCAGATATTGGCCCACAGCGATCTAATGGAACTCCTGGAACGAAACGTATGGGGTCTTTAAGCCCCTTTATGAGCCTTTTATTTCTAATTATCCGTGTGGATTTGGATACAAGGCCAATTGATTTAATTCTTATACACGTAAATCAGTAATTATTGTATTATCAAATAGTTTCATGCACCACACTCAGATAATGGAAATGAAAATGTTGAAAATAGAGACATTTTTGCTGGCATCAAGCTGGCCGGCGCTGCGTGTTGACAAATCCTGCGGGACTTCATTTTGGGGATTAAGGGATACAAAACTGTTTAAGGATAATTCAATCAGGAGTCGAAAACTCTCGCGGCAGCTAATCTGTCTCCATCACACCGTGGCTGGAAGGGTGTTCCGTGTCACAGATGCGGCGGCGCTGTGACAAATTGGGATGGGATTTCAGATCAGACATTTATTAAATCCCGTCTTAGCGGGCGAGCCGACGATATTCTCTCCCCTCCGCGCCTGATCATTAACTGACAGCAAACAGACACTTCTAAAGGTCACGTGGAACCACAGACCTCCAAACGGTGGCTTTCACTCTGCAGCTTTCTCTCTTCTTCAGCCCGATTTCTCAGGGTCCCTTCGCCTTTCTCTCACCCTCTCTGCTATCGTTCCGTCCGTTCTACATCACCGTGTCTGCTTTACAGTGGCTCATTTTCCAGAATTTTTACGGGATGTCTTTCAGCAACAGACGCGGGTCCTGCTCACAGACTGTTCCTGAGACAAACTTCTGAGAGGAAGTAATTTGTTTAAGAATTGCAGCTATTGATCTTTTCTTTTTCTTTTTTTTAAACACATTCTCGTTGTTGTCCAGAGCAGACTATCAGTGATGTATCTGCAATGAAAAACCGAGGTGATTTCCTTCGAGGGAGGGAGAAAAAGAAATGGAAAAATCAATATTTCATCACACTGTTCAAAAATAGTCTTGCGTATCTTACTACTTGAAAAAAGTGTTTGAAGGAGCCGTCTGTATAAGACGATTTAATTGATTCTCCAGGATAACAAGAGACTTCCCGTTTTTTTTCTTGTTCTCACATTTTCCATGTTTTCCATGACTGGAAGGTCGGGAGAATTTAACATCAGATTTTCCAGGATGTGCTGATGGGAGGGGGGGGGGGGTTTACCAGGGTGACAGAGGATTTAGATTTGTGACGAGGAAAAGTTGATCAAGGCCCCCCTGGTTTTCTTCTCAGAAGTGACGACACACGCAAACGCAGAATTGCGCTTAAAGGTCATCCCAGGTAAAGGACACATTTGCGGGTATGTTATGAGGTGTGAAAATCTTGTAACTCCTCTTTTCAGCTCTGCCGCATTCTCACTTTGAGCCAGTTTCCCCTCATTCCGCTCCCTATCTCTTAAGCAGCGCACAAAAAAAAAAAAAAAAAATCTGTGCCAAATGCAACAAGGAGGGGAACCTATGAGCGAGTGGGACCTGGCTCCTTCACTCTTGGGAATATTTAAAAAGCGAATAAAAAAATTTTTTGAGGAAAAAACAATAGCAGAGAGTTCATTTCTGATGAGGAGCATTGGCCGGGAAAAAAAACAAAAACGAATTAATTGGAAAAAAAAAAAAAAAAAAGGGCATGGACGAGCAGATGCTGCCCTCACGTGGCCGCACTCAGCTGAGCTCTCGCACAACTCCAACTCCGACAGCTCTGAGGACGGAGGTGCCGCACATTTACCAGTCAACCCCCCAACCTCACTGAATGCATCTGATTTTCACGTTAATCGCAGAGACAGGATGGAAAAATGGAAATTACATTAAAAAAAGAAAAATTCATGCGCAAGCTATGACTGCATCAGACAAGGGGGGGGGTGATTGATGAACGTGGTTAAAACCATGTTGGGTTCATGCGTGTGTGTTTCTGTGTACATGGGTGTGTGTATGTGCAGCTGTGGGAAAAGGTATGCGTACCAACCTGTGGTTTGTCAATTGCAGACAGCATGTCTTGAACACGCTTCCCCTCTGAATCATGATCTGAGGAAACAGGAACAAAAGGATTCATCAGAAATCAACTACAAGGATGGTTTATATATATATATATATATATATATATATATATACACTTTTTTCTTTTTTATGGGGATCAGAAAAAAGCACGGGCTGGCTTACGGGCAGGACTTGTAAAGAGAGATCCTAAATGGTATATGTGTTGCCAGTTGGCTCCAAAATCGTAAGACGTGAGCACAAAATGATAAGTTTAGAAAAAAAATAGTACTCTTGAAACCTTCATTTGATCATTCAGATGCAAAAAAAAGAAAAAGAAAAAAATCTCCAGTCTCAAAAATGGTTGGACATAAGCATCTTTGGCTGAGAATGGAGAGGCACGCAATTTTGCAAAATAGCACCATTTTTCTTGATTCCCGGAACTCATTACACTGTGATATCCACGTACTTTGCTGCCAAATGCCAGCTGGGGTTCGTGTGAAAATTGAGTATGGGGGGAAAAAAAAAAAATTAAATTAAATCTGACTTGGAATCCCCGATTAACCTCTCCACAATAAAAGAATGGTGAACATTTAACCCAGTAATCTGACAAAAAAAAAAGGAACAAAAAAGATGAGTATTTTCTTCTGATTACACAGAAAAAAATAAAACTTAGTTACAAATTCCTGAACCGGATCGATAGAATAGAAAGAACACAAAAAAAGCAAATAACAGATTTGATCATATCTCATGTCTCTGGTATGAGTTATGAGTAAACAGAAAGCTTGCTTGCCTGCACCGGCAAAAACCTGAGCCGACTTCACCGGTGTTTTCGCTAGACGACATTGGACACAATGTCAATGAATGACACTCCACTATAATGCAGAAAAGGAACTCCAAATTTTAAGAAAAATCTCTCATGTACATTTAATTATTTTCACATTCTATGCTGTAAATTTTGCTCGATTAGATATTACTAATGCACGTTCTACCGTCCCCAAGAAGACGAGCCTCATCGTGACAGGAAAACACTCGTGCCATGAGAACGTACCATCTTACCCCACCGTAGAATATGCAGCGGAGGGATTGGTTGCTACGCGGTTCTTAAAATTACTAAGCTCTGAGTAACTGACTTTTCAAGTGTGTGTCACGGACTTTAGGAAGCAACATGTTTTTCGTCTCGGCAACATTTTCCTCGAAAAAATAATAATGAGATCAATTTATAATGAATGATGTTAACCATTTAATTCTAAGGTAATTTTAATCGGACATATAAATGCAATGTCCAATTTCGAGCAGTTGAGCTGCTAGAGTTGCTGGACTCAGGCGTCAGATCCCATTTTTAGGTGTTGTCGCTTGACTCGGAGATGAGTACTTGCATTTTGCTTGAGCATTGGCGTGCTTAAATCCGGCAGACTGAGAGGTTGTCAATCATATTCAGTCATTAACCACAGAAAGTTTTCGGGAGTTGGTTTTTCTAGCGGGCCCCGATGATCTTTATTCGCGTTCCTGTGAGAAAACGTATTCAAACTTTACATGTCACGTTCAACAGCAGTGCCAAGATGCGACCAATGCCAAATTGTCTCAAGGCGTCCCTGGCGTGTCGGACTCGACTATTTGGAAAACTCCAAATCAGATCAGGGGACTTGACTGATCGCGGCTGCCAGCTGACAGATTGCTTGGGGGTGCTGGACCCCTTTGTAAGGGGTCAGGTGGGCTGGACTGCTCCAAGGGCATGAGCATGTTGATTTGTGGAGCTGAAAATGCAAGAAAACACTCAACCATGCAGAGATCTGGCATCTAGTGGTGATTTAGTGGACACAAGGGGTTGTCAAAAGGGCAACTGGAGGTGTGTGTGTGTGTGTGTGTGTGTGTGTGTGTGTGTGTGTGTGTGTGTGTGTGTGTGTGTGTGTGTGTGTGTGTGTGTGTGTGTGTGTGTGTGCGTTCGCACATGTGTATGTAATGGAAGTTTTCCTCCTGTGTGATCCCCTGGATTGAGGTTTTTTCCGACCGACCAGTGGAGGCCTGCTTTCTCCATCCAGTCTGACCACTGTAAATCACATAGGATTTATGTGTGTGTACGCACGCACATGTGTGTGCGTCTGTGTGTGTGTGTGTGAGAGAGAGAGAGAGAGAGAGAGAGAGAGGCAGTGTCATTAATGCCCGACCTATTTGGAATCCTGCCTGTTTAATCAGTGTTTTACCATCGCCCGAGACTGACACATACACATACATTTACATTACACTGAGACACAACATGAGCACGCATTGTAAAGTCGAGTGCACGTACACACAATGCACTTGTGTGCAGAGCAGCTTGTCTTTCTCAGATCAGTGTATACTTGGATCAAGTGATGAATGAGAGATTGTGTGGAAAGTGTGTGTGTGTGTGTGTGTGTGTGTGTGTGTGTGTGTGTGTGTGTGTGTGTGTGTGTGTGTGTGTGAGAGAGAGTAGCTTAGACTCTGTGTGTGTGTGTGTGGGGGAGTGGGTCTTGGGGCGC
>CAAKHD010014136.1:0-15079 GCA_901007705.1 Fistularia tabacaria
TCTCAGGGCATTTGGAAACGAGGCGTGGCGGCTGGAGGTCGTCTCATTTGTACGTATGAGACTATGACCGTCCTGCTGGTGTGTGTGTGTGTGTGTGTGTGGGGGGGGGTACGAGGTCACGGCCTTGAGCGGGTCATTTGGGGGGAAACTCACACACTCAGCAAATCATCGCTTCCATAAGTCGTGGCGTTAAAACGGAGGGTTAATCGGGGCGCGGCGACGCTTCACGCCACCAGGCGCCACTTTGTATTTATTAATTTGGACGACGTCCAGCAGAAAATAATGCAGATGTGGCGGAAACGCCTGATGAGGATTATCAATGGTGGAGGTTTGGTCTTCTACGCTCGGCGCTCGGCGCGCCCTTCGCCTGAGGGCGGATGCGCAGCGCTGCAGTCCAGCCTCGGCCGCTATCCGATGAGCAGGAAACCAGAAGCGCATCTTCTCCAGGCGCACGAGCTAGCAGAGGAACCAGGCAACAACCGCGATGGATGGAGAAGATCCAGGAGTTTGGAGAGGACCAGAAACAACAGTTTCAAAACAGATTCCAGAGGCGGCACATGGGGGGGGGGGGCAGATGATCCCAGGTTGGATTCCCACAGGAGGCCTTTCTGTGTGGAGTCTCCATGTTCTCCGGGTTCCTCCCACAGTTCCTCCTCCAAACACATGCAGGAGGTTCATTGAATCGTATAGGTGTGTCAACGGTTATGTGTCTCTATATGTGGCTCTGTGATTGGTCCGGGCTAGTCACAGCTGGGATAGGCTCCGCCCCCACAACCTCGAGCGCAGGCTAAGCCGTGTAGATATTGAAAGAGTGAATGAAAGAATGGATTTCAAGTGTTTACTTACCTGAGATGTAGGTGTTTGTGTCCGGTGACCGGCGGAGGCTCGGCGGAGGCCGACGTCCCCCGGCAGGAGCTGGATCTTCATCCACGCTCAGTGATGACATACAGAGCCCGGGTCTCCTCCGTCTGGGCCGCACCTCCACCTCCCCTCGTCTTCTACCCCGTCCTGTTTCCAGGCGGCAGAGTGCTGCGTCACCCCCCCGCCCAGCTGAAGTCACTGCCTGCATCAGGACTGTGATGAGCTTTTGGAGGAACCCAGTTCTGTCACTGGAGCTCCTTTCATTCCCGCCTGAACGCGGCACGGAGAAGCTTCTCCAAATGAGCAGAAAACGATAGGATGCTGTGGATGGATGGGTGTAGATATGATGTGTGTGTGTCGCAGAACGGTCACACTTCTCCCTGGGGTCCTCAGGAATCCCAGGCTGAGGTCTACATGTCTGCTGGAGGTACGTGAGGACACCTCAAGCCCCGCGCAGGCATTTCGACAAACTCATTTGGTCCTGGTTGTTGGAACTTCACTCATTCATTCATTTATCTGTTCTGCATATCCCGCAGGTCCGTATCTCCACTGAACCTCCTGCACGCCTCCGGAGAACCCTGAGGAACCCCACGCAGACACGGGGAGAACATGGAGAATCCACACTGGAAGGCCTCCTGCGGGAATCCAACCGGGGACCTTCTGGCTGTGAGGAGGGCGGCCGAAGCCAAGATCAGCTGTCGGTTGCGTCTCTGCTTTCTCCGTTTTCTTGCATTTTGGTCGCTTTCATCGAAGTATCTGTTTTTTGCGCAGCACGCTGAGAGACGGAGCTCCGTCTGATGCTGGTTTCACCGTTTCCATGGCAAAAGAGCGATGAAGGTGCACTGGGCCTTTTCAATATTTCCGCTCCTCTTATAGCATCCTCCCCCCCGCGGCTCAGGCTGCGAATGGGCTCCTCGTGGATTCAATTCCCGCCTGAAACATCCGCCTAAAACCCGAGACCTCCGAGCTTCTTCTCCTCGCCCAGCCCAGCCCAGCCCCGGTCCGCTCCGCTCCTCTCGGCGCCGTGACACATTTTCGTCAGATGATTTATAGCAAAGCCGCCCACCGCGTGAAAGCGAGAAAATGCGTCCCGCTGGAGTCGGTGATTGTAATCAAATGTTGTTTTTTTTTCTTGGTTGTTATTCGCCTTCTGCTCGCCGTCTGCGTGAGGGGAAACGGGAGGAGCGCTCCTACGCCGCCTGATCCAGCGGGGATAGAAGTTACGGACTTTTTAAAGCACAGAATCCGTCAAGGTACCACGACTGGACAGCACAGGCATGCATATGCAAGTGTCGTCGGCATATGTGATATGAAACCACACGACGCGTCGCTTCCGACCCGCAGGTTCCCTCAACGTAAACTGAAATAAACTGTTTGAGATAACACTGACCCGTGCCGGATGCTGTTAGCCACCGGTAACCATGGCAACAGCGCGAAGTATCCACGTTGAGCCCCTGAGCCGAGGCGGCGCGTCCGTCTGCCGCCTTCTGCAGTTGTGACTGTTGGCCTGATCGTCTGAACGCTGTCAGCTTCTCTGTCTTCTCAGTGCTTTTCGTGTGCGCTGGGATTTTTCAAAAGCGTTTTCGAGGAAAAGAAAAAAGCACTTTCGTTCAGTTTCAGTCGGGTGCTTCCCGTTCCGAACAGACGTTTAGACGGCAACGAGACGGTTAGCCTCCGTCGCGGCGCTCGACCCCGAGTTCAAAGCAGAGCTCAAAGGGAAGCGACAGAAAAACCACTTAACGCCGATCCTGGTAATTCTATCCTCCCAACGGGGGCTGATGTTTCCCTCAGTGACGGGATCAGACGTCGTCCTGGACCTTCGCCTTCTCCTCGCACAAAGAAGGCGGCGCAGCCTGGGTAAAGTTGGACAGTAATGTTTATTCAATGAACAACCATGCTGACTGAGAACATCCACAATCACATCACAAACCCGGGACGCCGCTGTTGTTTGAGCTCGTTGGAGGGAGGCTTGAAATTCCAGCTCGGGGAAAAGCTGCAATTTTGTCCCCCCGATTTTTTTCGACATCGACTTTCCGGGAATCACCTTCGAGATACGGGTGGAATGGGACGAGTATGGACGAGCACGCGCTGTCAGACCGGCTTCTTCCGGGGATTTTCACCCGCAACCCAAGGAACACGCCGCCCGTGACCTTCACATTTGCGTCCGATGACGTTCCTCCGGCCTCCGAGAAGACATTCAAAACTCAAACAGACAGCGGTCAATTTCTTGTTAATAGGAATGGCCATCGTGTGTGTGTGTGTGTGTGTGTGTGTGCGTGTGTGCGTGCGTGCGTGTGTGTGTGTGTGTGTGTGTGCGCGTGAAACCCCCGACCTATCCGTCGCTCTGGATGACGTGAAACAGCGTGACGTTGTAGAGGACCTGGTGCCCGTTGTTCCAGGTGTAGAGGGCTCTCTCTCTGGGGTTGTAGTCCATCATGCTGATGTGGGAGTACTGGTTGTGGAAGGGGATGTCGGTGTACTCGTACGAGGACGAGTTGGTGTTGTAGGCAAAGTGGACTTTGGCCCCGGCCAGGTGGGAGTTGGTGACGTACAGGGTGCCGCAGATCATGAAGGCCTCGCCCGCGCTGCGTTTGGGGAAGCCGGTGTCCCAGCTCTGGAGCACCTCCAGGGAACGGGGGTCCAGGCGGCTCACCTGCAGGAGAAACACAGCGTTCAAGCACGGAGATCATCCAGGACCGGTCTTATCAGCCCCACGGAGGAACCTTCTGCAGGTCCTACAACCTTCTCAGGCGCCAGGCTGTTTCTTGGACGGCGCAAGAACCAGGGACCTCAGCTACCAGAACCATCTCAGCTCCTACTCAGAGGCAGGGTCTCCCATCGGAACTCACAGGTGCTGGGTGATTGGTGGAACCCAGAACTTCCTGGCGACTGCTGAGCGCCGTTTTTAAAAACGACCCCGGCCACGGGTCGAATTTTCTCTTGGCTGAAGAGCTCCGAGCTCTTCTGGCCTGCGACGCCTCAGAGGGGTTTCCAGGGCTCGCACAGGAGCATCTACATCCCTGCCAAAATAAGTGCTCACATAGCTAAAGGCTAACAGGGTTCTTCGAAGCATCAAAACACTTCAACCATCTGATAGTCCATGGTTATTATCCATGAAGGCTGTGGCAGCTTCACCTCCACGCTGTCCTTCTTCTTCTTCATAACTTTTTTTCCTGGTTATGGAGCTGAAGGTGCTCGTCGCTGGAGGAAGCTGGTTCCTGGAACTGAACTCCAGCAGGACAGTTCTTAGAACTACATTCCAGGACCTTTTCCGTCCGTGAGCAGCTAATGTGATAATAAAGGAAGGTAGCCTTGGGCAGCGACAAGAACCAACCACATCTGTCTTTGTCTTTTTCTTCAAATTAAGTGAAATTAATGCTTTTCCACCTCAAATATTATGCTTTGCCCGGAGGTCTTTGTGGGGTAACCTATATCCCACCGCGGGTCTTCTCCGGCACGTACAACCATTACGCTTCCCATTAGCATTTTCCCCTCGTAGAGTTTCATTCTTGCAGCCGGTGCAGAAATACATCACATGCAAAGGCTGTGCTTTTTACAGAATTTAATATCCAGGCTCTGTTGTAGGCTGTGTTATTAGTATTACTTCTCCTCCCACTCTGCGGTAATGGTGACGGAGCCGCTACTTTTTTCCTGCAGCCGGGCTGTCAGCCTGGACCGGTAGATGAAGTGCCTCACCTCCCGCGCTCCCCTTTCCGCTGCCGCCGCGCTTCCCGCTCGAATTTCCTCGTGGTTAATTCCCTTTTTTCCTCCTCACGACGGGCGTTCCGTCAGCGGCTGCAAACATTAATCAGGGTTTCTTTCTCCATTTGGAGGGGCCTCACTGTCGCGGCTAAAAGCCGGACCCTAAATGGAGCGCGGCCACGATGAATGTGGCGTCGCTTGCTCTGAGGGAAGACGCACCGGGAGCTGCCGCTTCGGTCCTCTAACATCTCGGGAAGAAAGAGAAAGCGCGTCTACGGTGAGCAACGATGATAAATAGGAACAACCGTCATGAATTACCGTCGCTGGTATTGATTCTGGCAGCTTTCGCTGGCTACTTAATTTAGTTATTGTTGCATCTGTGCTCTGTTACAGCGGAGAATAACCGCTCCCAGGCTCGCACTTTAATTATTCAGACCCGAAGAAAGGCCGATTAAAACATCAACACCATTAAAAAACTTTGGAAGCAAATTTGTGCAATCAGTGGACAAACAGATCGCTCTGCCGGCGAGGCAATAACGGGAAAGCCCTGGGTGTCAGTTTTAAATGCGTCCAGCCTTTTGTAACAGGCGTGTTCGCTGGGACCCAGCTGTCCGGAGCTGCAGGGGCAGGACGCCCGGCTGAGAGGAGACCCCAGGTGTGTCCTCCTGTGTCCAAAGAACAAGAACATCAGGATACTTTACAGCACGGCGCTCCTGCTTCACAGCTAGAAGCTCCCTGGTTGGACTCCTGCAGTCTAAAGACATGCAGCCGCCGGACTGGAAAACTGGAATGGGAGGGCGAATGGTTGTACGTCTCCGTACGAGGCCCCGCGATGGGCCGGGCCAGGGTGAACCCCGCCTCTCACCCAGTGGCAGCCGGGATAGGCCCCGCCCCCCACGCCCTCGAACGCAGGGTAAGAAGTACGGAGCATGAATGAATGAGAAAATAAAAAGGTCAAGAAATTCGTCAGAGGACATGGAAATACATTGAATAGAAGTTGTCCTGGGATGGGTCCCTGTGGAGTGCCCTTTTCAACGAGAACCTTAAAGAATAAAGCAGAAGACCGGAGAGGAGGGTTACGGACGGAGAGGAAGAGAACAGGAAGTTAGCGGTTGTGAGAGGAGATGGTTGGATGGAGGCCGGTGATTGGCCGTGGCCGGGCTTAACAGCAAAAAGAAAGTTCTCTGAGACTGTTTTTCTCCGTCTTTGCGAGGGGGTGCAATTTAAAGAGGGCAATCCAGGTTTTTCACGACGCTTCATTTGGGAGGTTCGGATTGTAGCTATTAGTGCCGCAGGAACGAGGCTTTGATTAGAATTACGGCGAACCATCGGAAGTTTATCTTCCCTTCCGACTCGTTGCATTTCGCTGAAATCTCTGCAGCAGACTCTCGCCTTCTGTCCCCGCTCCTCCCTCTTCTAAAAAACAGAAGTTATAAATTCCACAGTTACGCAGAGAATTAGCCACCCTCTCGATATTAAATCACTTTGGGGGAGAAAAAAAATGCGATGCGCAAACTTGTTCATGGTGATCGATGACATAATGCACCGGAGCCATGTGTCTCTGTCAGCATTTAAATGGCTTTTTGAAAACCACGCGAGTTTATAACTTCGGGGAGATAAAGCAAAGCTGCTGACAACGGCGGCGGCGGAGAGGAATAAATGAGTCGCGGAGTTTGGATGGTCACCGTTTATGCCTTTTAACACTGAAGGTCTCTTAATAGAAGCAGGAGGGATGGGATCATTTGCTGCGGCAGGAGACGAATGCACGGACCGTACCATTATGTTTCCGGCGTTGGGGATGGAGGTGTAGACCGCCCACAGGCCCGTCTCATCCGCCATGAGGTCGATGTCAGACGACCCCCCCCAGCTGTAGGGGAAGGTGTTGTTGTATCCCGCGCCGCTCAAGCTGCGCTGGAGCAGCACGCTGCGCGAGCGGAAGTGATACTGGACCTGGAAGCATACACGATCCCGTCATCCCACAATCCATACCTTCTCGATGCGGTTGTGCCGGCGCCCCGGGCGGGCAGCTTACCAGGATGTTGCTCTGGTGCTTGTTGTAGTAGAGGGACCCGTTGTAGACCACATGGCCTGTTCCTGCCCAAGGGTGGGGCAGCAGGTGCTGCACAAAGTTCTGGCCCTTGGTGAAATCCCCCATGGTCCTGTACTCCAGCACACGCCTGCCCTTGTAGTAGCCATCCATGGACCACACCTGGTGGAGGCACCACACACAACAATCATCAAACGCAGAAACCGGATTATCACACGGACACGTGGCGGCGGTGGCTCGACGGGCAGAGCAAGGCAGAAGGTTGGCCGTTTGATCCCCGGCTCATCCCGCCTGCATACCGAAAGGCCCTCGAGCAAGATGACACCGAGCCCCATCAGCCGCTCCAGGTGGTCCGGAAGCCCACAACGTTCTGCTTATGAGGCTGACACGCCTGCCAGCCTCCTCTTTCTGGTTGTCCAAACCGACTGCAGCCGGATGCAGCGCCTCGCTCCTGACATCAGAGCTACTCTGAGCGTACCACATGAAAGACCTTAGAAAAGTCTGGGGTGCCTCGTGGCCTCGCTCTGCTGTCAGATTCACTCCCACACTCAGTTAACACGGTTACCTAACTCACCGATGTTAAGACAGCACTCCTACGGCAGCCACCGCTCCGGTCGGACGGTCGCTGGACAAGATCCACGACATGCAGCTGGAGGGCGACTCCTGTCCCGGACAGAAGACGCCTCGCTGTTTGTCTACAATCTCTGCGGTATGATTAACCTCCGCCAAACAGCCAGTTCGTTTATAAACGCTCCTGCAAACTTGATATATATATAAGGCACTTGTTCCCACGTCTGCAATCTGCACTCATTAGAAACTTTCACGAAATCTTGGAAATTAGTTTGGGCTTGTCGCTCTCCTCATCATTTGATATGATGTGTAATTATGATGCCGTAAGGTCTTACGGGGAGGCGCGCCCCGTCCACGGACCCCAAGGGGGTTTGTTGCTCCAAATGCATTTTCACTCTGAGAGCTCATAAAAAATGACTGTGATTTTGAAATAAATCTAAAAACCTGGGCCGACTCCATCTGATGGCGCTAATACTTTATAAACTACTGGAAGGTAATTGAAAAAAAAAATTGCCGTCCACTTTTATCAAAACGAATATACGGACAATATAAGTCTGAACCGAACCGATCTTTCGGTGACGTGCGGTCGAAGCTGGAAATTCACCCCATTTTGGATTTCACCAAGCTAACGTTTTGTAGCGTTAGCTTTTAAAACAATGACATGTTGCATGATTTACGGCATCGGTTCGTAAATGCACGCATAGCTTTTCGAATGAATCGAGTCACGATGATACAACAAAGTGTCGTCAGCATAGAGAGACAGCAGCGTCCCTCCTCGCCCTGCTGCTAGACACCTGTCTGATGGAGCGGTTGCATTTTGTGGCTCAGGCGCAAAGGGTTGGTCACAGATTTCGTGGAATAAAAGAAAATTTGATCCTTTTCACTCCACCCTAAGCTGGTCCGTCCAATCATCAGTGACAGAGTCGTCTCAATTCCGGGAGTACAGATGACTGATGGCCCGCAAAAATGTTGGAGTGCAGGAAGGAGCATGGACAGATTGGTCTCCGTGAAGAAGGCAAGGTATATCTTCTTTTAGCTTGTATGGGGGTGGGGGGGGTCTCTGAGATGAGGAACTGTAATGAAAGCGGGGACATAAATCTGGACCCGCTGACGGCTCGGGAGGCCACAGTTTCACAGTGAAAAGAACCTAAATCACCCGAAATAGTCCGACGGCGAAATAAAACTTGGAACCACCTGACACGGCCTAACATTTATTATCGGAGTGAAGGCAGATCCTTAGACTCCAGAAAAATGTGTCTGTCATCTGGACTCTGACCTTCTCGCACTCATGCCCTGGACCGAGACAACACCAGGACCCCGGCCTGCTCGCTGGAGATGATCTTTTTCCCGTCCTCGCCCAGTGCTATCCCTTCATGCTTCCTTGCAGGGGACGGGTACGTCAGAGAGGTCGTGCTCATATTATTTCAAAGAAATGCGAACGCTTAAAGAACCCATTTGCGTCAGCGCGCCTCCTCCTCCTCCTCCTCCTACAGCTTTATTTCAACAAGCTCTTATTGGTTTTCGGTGAGTTGGGACAAAATAACGGCGTAGGAACGGGATATTTCGGGCGGGCGCTGCAGCCGCGGACATCCGTCTCATATCACCGTGGATATGGCCCGCAAGGATTCGCCTCTTCGTGCTTCAAAATCAGCATAGTCCAATATTGGCTCCTCTCCCCGCTCCATTTTGGTCTCCGTGAACTTTCTTTCACGGGGAAATATCCCACCGCCGCTAATGTTCCTCGCTATCTCCGCCAGTTAATTGCTTTTTCTCCTGCATGTGTTGTTAGGCGCCGGCAAGCTTTGGAAAACTTTCTCTTCTTTATTGAGAAAACATCTGGGTTGGAGAGTCAAATATATGTGTGTGTGTCTACAAGAAGGAAGTCTTCACTCACGAGGTGGTGGTGGTGATGGTGGGGGGGGGGGGTGGAGCTGCATCCACCAGTTAGCATGACAAGACAAGGCAAATAAGGCAGATCAGGAGAACACGGTGAACATACATGGAGATCGACAGAAGGCTGAACGGAGGTAAGTGGTTGTACAGCGAAGGAGTCGGTCCCGGGGGCTTTCAGACCAGAAATAATTGCTCCGCCAGAATAATTGCTCTGTGAATAAGTGAGTTGCTCCACAGAACACGGTCCAGCGGTGGGAGAGAAATGAAATAGATACGCCGTGAGCGAATGAATGAGGCAGAGGAGGCGTCGGCGCCACCGCCGGGGGAGCGTCCCCGCCTCCAGAGGAGCTCCTGAAGGCCCCATCCGGGGGAGAAGATGGATGACCGCTTGGCCAACAACCTCCACCCACTCACCTTCATTACAGAACAAAAAGCAGCGTCCAGGACAAAGCTCGCCCTTCCGGGGCTCCTGGAGATGATGCAGCAGCACCATCACGAATCTCCCAACATTTGGTGATCCAACCGTGAGTCCCTGTGGTGTAAGTGCATCTCCACGGGGCCACGGGGCCACGGGGCCGCGGAGCAGCGAATCCTCGCGTGCTGATTCAGCCCCGGCGCAGGGGCGCGCGATTAGCCGCCGCAGAAGTATAAATCAGCTTTTGGGCTGCGCTCCAAATCGCCTAATAACATAATATTCACGGTAATTACAACACCGAGCTGCGTCTGACGGCTGTTTCGGGCTGCAAGCTAAGTGAACTGCGTGAGGAACAGAAAACTCCATCAGCGAAGGCTCTTCTGCAAACTCCCAAGTTTTTTTTTCACTTGTGTTTTTTTTTTTTTCCCGGGGTTTTTTCCCTGAATTATGCATTTTTGACTTCACTCAAAGCTGCCGCCATCAAACGCAGGTTGTTCGCGGGAGTGTGGACTCCTGCAGCCGCGCTCCCCGAAAAGATAATGATGGCGGTAACGGGGATGCCGGAAAGGAAGGCCTCCGCCTGGCGCGGGAGATGTTTAATTATGGTAAGGGATAAAATGGAAATCCGGCGTATGAATCGGTAATAGCGAAGTCGAAAACATGTTGTTTCCTTAAGTGTCACATGGAAGTGCAATTAGATTCCTCCCAGGTGGGACTTTCTCCGGTTATTCATTCCACTGCAAACTTCATCCGGGTAGAATCGAGAACCCGAAGCCCGTTTCCTTGCGCTTGACGCAGTTTTTTTTGTTTCTGATTAACGGCTGCGCTGCCTCCGCGCCGTCAGTCTTTCTTCGACGGTCAGAGGGGGAAAAACGCGGGGACAGGAAAACACCCTCGCCGGGGAAAACAAATGGCCGCGGCGAGGAAAACTGCATTCGCGGCGAGGAGGATCAATTACGGCGAAGAGGTGAGGAAGATGAAAGAAGGCGCAGACAGAAGAGAACGTCGTTGGCGGAAGAGGCGCTCGGTATTCCCTTTGAAAACGGAGGCCAGACGAGAGAGGGGAGATGAAACGGGTTTGTTTTCCAGGCAGGGCCGGGAAGAACGACAGTCGAAATATTAAGAGGCCGCCGGCGAGGAGGAGGAGGCTTTCAAACAAAGCCGGCTGATTGCGGCGTTTCTGGAAGAAATGCACTTAATTGAGACGCGGCTTGCGGACAATGAGGCGAACTGATTGCTCTCCGGCTCCGCCTCCAAATACGTCATCTCTTCCCCGCTTTTCTTCCTCCGGCACCTAATGAAGGTTTCTGTCCGCTCTCATGTCCCATTGCTATCACACGGCAGTCGGGTCGCGTCTGAAGATCCAAATGTCAGGCGACCGTTTCCGGCAGAGCAGGTCAGGACCACGCTCTTCCAGATGACCTGCAGAGACCCGACGCTCCCCCAGGAGGCGAGGAAGGGCAGGAACCTCCGACACATCCCGCCTCAATGTGGGCGGCCTTCTGCCTCGACCGGAGAGAGAGGGGCGTGAAGGTTGGGGAGGCACAGATGAGCTAAGGCTGCTAATACCAGCGGCGCTAACAGCTACTAGCTGGAATGGTGCAATAATAGAATGAGCCATTCGTGCAATGAGATGTGAGGCTCCTGTCATGCACTGATGAAGGGACATGAGGTCAGACGGGCATATTAGGGCCGTGGCGGCGAGGCTAACGCTAACTATTAGCCTTCCTCATGACCGCGACCTCACATCCTCTCCCGAGTCCCTGGGCTCTCCGCGCTCTCTGGCTCTCCGTCCGACCGGTCGAGGCAGAAGGCCGCCCACGCCGAACCGGGTTCCCCCCCCGGGGAAAAAGGCAGCGTTTCCTCGGCGCCGTCTCCTGGGGGAGCGCTTGGTGTCCGCAGACCATCATCAGACCTGCTCCTCATCGGAAGTGCCTTCAGATTTGGTGCATTGGAAATCAAATCTGAGATCGTTTCCTCTGGAAAGAGAAGGACCAGAAGTCCCTCTCCCTGCCGTCGTTATCCTGCAGCCGTGGAAGTGAACGAGCCGCCGACTCAAACGACCGAGCTGGTATTTGTTTTCTTTCTCGGTGTTTTTTCTGGTTCCTCGCCGTCCTGCCCCCGCAGTCCCTTCATCCCTCCCACGCCGGCGTTTGCAAGAAACCTTTTCAACTAGACCGATCAATACGCGCAGGATCGCCTCATGAATGACTGAATGCTTGAGGCCCAGAGAAGGAGGTAACCTGCCGCTGCCAGGCAGGAGAGAAACATTTTTAATGACGCCGGGCACTTCCTGTGAAACCAGGAGAAGAAGGAGCCAAAAAGCAGCGAAAAGCAACGAGACGATATTTCAGCCGCAGCCCAGGAGCGTGATCTCCTCGTCCGTCCCGTGAAGATGGACGGGTGGAGCGATGCATCCGTCCGTCCAGGTGAAGAAGGACTGACCCCCGGATCCACGTTCCCGCCCTCAGCTGTGGTCGAGCGGCGACCACAAGAAAGAGATCGTGCATGCAGGAGGCCGAAATGAGTTTGCTCCTCAGGGTTTCCAGGCTCTCCCTTTGGGACAGCGTGAGGAGCTCCGCCATCCAGGGGATCCAGAAGAGGAGGCTGCCTGTTCCCCGCAGGGGAGGAGGCCAGGACACGCCGGAAGGACCTCGTCTGGCTGGACGAGGACAGTTCCGGATTCAAACCAGGCGGACGGGGGGAGTCTGGAGACCCTCGAAGACCCCAGATAAGACGGTCTTCACCGTATTCCATTGAAGACAAAGTCAGTCGTGTTCAGACCACGAGCAGGAATCCACAAGTTCTGGGAGGAGCAACAACAACAACAACCTCTTCCTGAATCCCACCTTCTCCCGTCCCTTTGCGATGAAGATCCATCTCCATCAAAGATGGATCTCCACCTTTTCCCTCCTCCTGGTGCTCGTCTGCTCGTCCCCTCTTCTCCGCCGCCTCCCACCTTTTCCGCCAGCAGGACCCATTAAGTCCGATGTGCGCTCCCTCCCTCCGCCTGGACAGAGCAGGGTGGCTGGTTGGGGTGATGTTGGGGTGGAGGAGGAGGTGGTGGTGGAGGGTCTCCAACCCCAGCAGCTGTTCCCGGATGCAGCGACAGGTGTTTAAAATATAGCGGCCGCTAGCCGGGGCGCGTGCAGACCGTCGAGGTCATGAAGAATTCATAAATGCCAAAACTGGGACCCTGTAGACCCTGTCGTCATGGATACCAGAGGATTAACGACATAACTCACTGTGTGCGTGTGCGTGTGCGTGCGCGTGCGTGTGCGTGTGTGTGCGTGTGCGTGTGTGTGTGTGTGTCTTCTTTAACAATAACACACAGGTTGCTTCTCCTTGAAACTCACTGACGGATGGAAATCTCTCTTTTCTTTTAATCTTACTTTCCACATCTGGCAGGAATGTGAAATGAGGAAAGGTGCGCTCTGAGTGGGTGATATTTCAGACGCTCATTACGGTCTCTTGGTCGCTGCCCGAGCCCGATCGCACGCGGTGATCTTTCTTAAATGTCATAGGTGTCCAAGGTCGTACGCAATAAATGCGAGGATGTTCTGGGATGTTCTCGGGAAGCGGCGCGTGGATTTCCGCCCCCCCGGCGTGCAGCGGGGGTCGGATGCTCGCCGCAGACGGGCGGGCGTTCCCGTGTCGCTGCGGAGCCGCTGGAGGAGGTGCATCCGGAAGTCGAAACCGCGGGGCCCGAAGAGGAGAAGGCACGAGCGGCCCCTCATTAGCCGCTAATTGCTAGCCAACAGTGCACAAGGGTGCTGGACAAACATCGGTGCATCATCAGCACACTGATGCTGGTGAGTGCAATCAGGACTCAGACGGGGGCTCCTCCAGCCGCCGCATCCTCGACTCGTGGCGTTTTGACATTTCGGCAGGCGTGGGGGACGAATACGTTTGTTCGCGGGAACAGATCGCCGACCATACTGCCTGTAAAGAAATGCTAGCATTACGACCAAAAGTACCGGGGCTCTGCAGTAACGTAAATATTATGGGTATTTAGCCGGCTGTTCACCAACTGTCTGCAGGGGAAGAGGCGGAAAGCTTGAGGCTAATTTGAATTGACGGATGTGTTTCAAGCCCGTAAGGTTCTGGGCCGCGGCTCCGCCGGGAAAACTAAACAAAGCTGAATCGCTCTCATCAAGCTTGAAGTGAGGAGGTTCAAGTGTCTCCGGCTCTTGATGGCGAGCGGGGATGAGCCTGACGGAGCGGGGCGGCGGCGCAGAGAAGCTAACGAATGACCCGAGCTGCATGGAAAGAGCAGACCTCCGCGGGGAACCCGGGGCGGCGGCGTGTCAGAAGGAATCAGGCCGGAGACGTTCAGGTGTCTGGTGAGGACGCCTCCCGGGTGCCTCCGGAGGAGGACGAGCCGGGACAAGCCGAGGGGATTAAACGTCTCACGTTGTCTGCAGGTGCCTCGGGGTCTCCGCCAAAGAGCTGGAGTGAGTCACCGGGGAGGAGCGGCTCCACGGGTGGATTTTTATTCATGTCAGCCGATTCTCACATCTGCCCCGTTCACTTAGCATCGATTCCCAGTCGAACGAAGCGACGCTCGACATTCGACGTGCCGTCAAGTTGTTTTAAAACCGCCGTCAGAGGAGCAAACAGACGTGAGGCGCTTGACGCGGACGCCGCCTCCTTCTGAACCGCCTGTTTCCTCTGGAGGTCGTCTCAGATGGTCAGCTTCATCGCTTCCTCCCTGCGACGGGATGGTCTCCGGCTGTGCCGCCGCAGAACGGCCTCGGCTTTGACTGCGGAGCCGCCAAACACGCCCGCATTCCTCCGCACCTCCGGCTCTTGAGACGGAGGACCGGGCGGGAGGCTAACCGTTAGCCGTTGTCTCCTGTTGCGCCGAACAGAACTGGCACATTCACTGCGGGTGCGTTTGGAGGCGCCGGCCCACCGGAGCGGGAGGAAGCAGGCGAAGAAGCTGACGCACGTGGAATCCGGCAGCCTTCAGCCGCTTCAGAACACATGTGTGTGTTTGAATCCTGTGCCGTCCGGTCAGACGCCCTTTCAAATCGCAGCGTTGGCGCCGGCCTCCCACGCTGCCGGAGCGCAGACGCGGTCGGACCCCGGGGGACCGGGGGGGGCGCCGCTCCCCGGCCCATTAAGGGAACAACGTTCACGCGGTGGCTTGAAGGCTGCCGGGAAACAGCGGCGGCGCTCCCACATCACCAGGGAGAGCTTCTAATAGGGAACAGCCAAGGGTCACCATGGCGATATAAATCACACCTGGCAACTGGAGACAGTCGCCTTGACAACTATCTTAATATGAGCCTCCGGAGCAGAGTGTGTGTGTGTGTGTGTGTGCGTGTGTGTTGGAAATGGGCGGAGCTCGCTGTGACGGAGACAGAGTGCCAGCAGGAGTCATGTGACGGGCCAACCAGGAGGAGGTGAAAAATGCTCGGCCGCCTCGCGACCACATCCGCAACACCAGCTGCTTGCACACACACACACACACACACACACACACACACACACACACACACACACACACACACACACACACACACACACACACACACACACACACACCCACAAACACGCACACACAACGCACACCCACCCATCTGTAA
>CAAKHD010014137.1:0-44303 GCA_901007705.1 Fistularia tabacaria
AGCGGTGGTAAGTGAGCGTGTAGTCAGCCAGCATAGGATGGTGGTTTGTAGGATGACTCTGGTGACAAAGAAGATCAAGAGGAAAAAGGCAGAGCAGAGGACAGAGTGGTGGAAGAGGAAAGGGGAGGAGTGTTGTATGGTTTTCAGGGAGGAGATGAGAAGGGCTCTTGGTGGTCAGGGAGAGCTTCCAGATGACGGGACAATTACAGCTAATGTGATCAGTGAGACAGGTAGGAGAGTACTCGGTGTGTCGTCTGGAAGGAAATTAGATACGGAGCCCTGGTGGTGGAATGAGGAAGTGCAGGAAAGCATACAGAGTAAGCGGTTAGCAAAGAAGAAGTGGGACACTGAGGGGACTGAAGAGAACAGACAGGAGTACAGGAAGATGCAGCGTTAGGTAAAGATAGAGGTAGCAAAGGCAAAACAAAGGGTGTACAATGACTTGTATGCTCGGTTGGACAGTAAGGAGGGAGAGAGCCATTTATACAGGTTGGCAAAAAAGAGAGATGGAAAGGATGTTCAGCAGGTCTGTGTGATTAAGGATAGAGAGGGAAATGTATTGACAAATGCAAGAAGAGTGATGGGAAGATGGAAAGAGTACTTTGAAGAGCTGATGAATAAGGAAAATGAAAGAGAGGGAAGGGAAGAAGAGGGGACTATTGTAGACCACAAAGTAGCAGAGATTAGTAAAAGTAAAGTGAGGAGGGCACTGAAGAGATTGAAGAATGGAAAGGCAGTTGGTCCAGATGATATACCTGTGTATGGAAGTGTCTAGGAGAGGCAGCTGTAGAGTTTCTGGCTTGATTATTTAACAGGAGAGTGAGAAGAGATAGTGAGAGTGAGAAGAGTGAGAAGATGCCTAAGGAATGGAGAAGAAATGTGACGGTGCCCATTTTTCAGAATATGGGGGATGTGCAGAATTGCAGTAACTATAGAGGGATAAAGATGATGAGCCATACAATGACTTTATGTTTAAGAGTAGTTGAGACTAGACTGACACTACAGGTCAGCATTTGTGAGCAGCAGTATGGCTTCATGCCTAGAAAGAGTACTGCAGATGCAGTATTTGCTTTGAGAATGCTAATAGAGAAGTACAGAGAAGGTCAGAGGGAGCTGCATTGTGCTTTTGTAGACCTAGAAAAAAGCATAGGACAGGGTGCCAAGAGAAGAACTTTGGTTTTGTACGAGGAAGGCTGGAGTGGTAGAGAAGTACGTTAGACTGGTGCAGGACATGTATGCTACCTGTGAGACAGTGGTGAGGTGTGCTGTCGGTGTAAGTAAGAAGTTCAAGGTGGAGGTGGGACTTCATCAGGGATCAGCTCTGAGCTCCGTCGTGTTTGCATTGCTGATGGACAGGCTGACAGATGAGGTTAGACAGGAATCTCCATGGACCATGATGTTTGCAGATGACATTGTGATCTGTAGTGAGAGCAGGGAACAGGTTGAGGAAAATCTTGAGAGGTGGAGGTTTGCTCTGGAAAGGAGAGGAATGAAGGTTAGTCGCAGCAAGACAGAATATATGTGTGTGAATGAGAGGAACCCGGTTGGAACGATGAGGCTACAGGGAGTGGAGATCAAGAAGTTGGAGGATTTCAGGTACTTAGTGTCAACAGTCCAGAGCAACGGAGAGTGTGGAAAAGAGGTAAAGAAACAGGTTCAAGCAGGTTGGAATGGATGGAGAAATGTGTCGGGGTTCTATGTGATAGAAGAATATCAGCCAGAATGAAAGGAAAGGTGTTCAAGACAGTGGTGAGACCAGTAATACTGTATGGTTTGGAGACAGTGGCATTGATGAAAAGACAGGAGGCAGAGCTGGAGGTCGCAGAAATGGAGATGTTGAGTCTCTGTTTGGGAGTTACAAGGATGGATAGGATCAGGAATGAGTCCATCAGAGGGACAACACATGGGAAGGTCAGAGAAGCCAGACTGAGATGGTTGGGTCATGTACAGAGGAGGGATCGTGAATTTATTGGTAGACTGATGCTGGAATTGAGGCTGCCAGGCAGGAGGACAAGAGAAAGACCAAGGAGAAGATTTATGGACATACTGAGAGTAGGACATGAAGGTAGGTAGAATACAGAGAATAGGGGTAGATGGAGAAGGTTGATTTGCTTTGGCGACCCCTGAAGGGAAAAAAACGAAAGAAGAAGAAGACTTAACTAAGTTTAAATTGAAAATGAAAGATATTAATGTTTAGGAAACAGAATTCTCCATAAAATCCTGGCTCAGCGTTGGTTCGCTTTCTCCCCAACCGTGGCGTGCGTTTTAGACGGAGTGCGGATTGAATCTCCGCTTCACACGGTGGACTTCCTAGACGGCTTCGACGAGATCCTCGGCAGCACGTTCACGGCAGAGGCCATGGAAGACTGCTTCGACTCTGCAGGTATGCTCTCTAGCTCTGCACGTTCCTCCCAAACTCTTCACTCTACTGCGACTGGATGGTAAAGCCCAACCTGCTAGAAGCCAAAAAATTGCCGTTCTGCGGCATCATTTCATCATTGATTGTCATTCTGGCAATACAGTGCAGTAGCACTATAGCACTATAGCACTATAGCACCTTTTATTTATTCACTAAATTCTTGTCAAGACCGTGTCCTGGCAACTGGACTTGAATTTCTTCACTTAAAGACGTTTCACCCCCGACTTCCGAGCGGCTTCTTCAGTCAAGTGAAGAAATTAAAGTACAGTTGTCGTGACACAAAGATTTTGACAAGAATTCACGATGACCTGGATGACTGAGAACCTTCACAGAAATTTTTTTGCACTACTGCTATTTTGCACAATCACAGAAAAAACTTACTTACCTTTTGCACTAAACTTCCCCCCCCCAAAAAACATCTGCTGCTTCTCTCTGTATTAAAATTACACATATTTATACACCTCAGTTTTCATGCCGCCAAATGTCATCTTTCCACCACACCAGCAGTTTTTAATAAGATAAGATAAAATTGTACTTTATTGATCCCCATAGGGGTAATACGTTTATATATATATATATATATATATATATATATATATATACTGATTCTTATATATATATCTATATCTTATATATATATCTTATATATATCTTATATATCTTATATATATCTTATATATCTTCTATATATCTGTATCTTATATATATATATATATATATATATATATATATATATATATATATATATATATATATATATACTGTATCTTATCTTATATATATATATATACACACATATAAATACACACACACACACACACACACACACACATATATATAAATACACATACACATATATAGATAAATAATACACAGTAAGGGTGAGAGTAAAGTAGAAGAAATAAATAAGCAGTAATAAATAATATAATAACTAAGCAAGTAAGCAGTAAAGGTGAGCGTAGAATCAAATTGACAAGGGTAAGGACAGACAGGTGACGACAGTGGGACATCGGCATCGACAAGGTAAACAGGATGTGATGGAGTAACGTCGGTCTGGGTGAAATGGACGACAGAGTTACGGACTGCATAGTTAGGGGCACGACACATGTGAGTACATGCGCTTTATACCTTTTAGTTTAATGTTTACTGTTCAATGTCGTAGTGCACTTTACTGTTTAATTTGCACTGTATTCTAATGATTATTTTTTAAATTTCATGGCACTGTGAGATTGTGGGAAGCATCTTCTCAATTCCTCTGTGTGTCCAGTACATGCAGAGAAATTGACAATCAATCTGACTTTGTCTCGGACTTGTCTTTGAATTCAAGTTGGTTTGTTTTTTCCTCTATTTTTTTAAGCATTGTTTGCAGCGTTGGTGATCTACTAGTTGATTCTCTACAGTCCAGCTAGGCTTTTGAATCCGGCCCGCCAAATGTTTCCAAATCATATGGAATAACAGTATCTCATTCGTTTTGCCTTTTCCCTGCAATGTCCCCATTTCTCCAGTAGATGACGCACTCCAGACACATAACCCTTTATTGATGCTCCAGCCTCCCCTGTCAGTTTTGCTTTGTTAGGATTTGACATCAACAAAAAAGCAAGTTAAACCAAAAGGCGAAAAACATACTTTTTTTTTGTGCAAAAAAAAGATACTTTGGAGGTTTGTTTGCCTATATAGTCACAAATTGCCTTAAATTTGCATAAAGTTGTATTAAGATTTATTTTTTCTGAAAATAATAAATGGTAACTTATAATATTAACTTCAATAAATGAAATTGAATTATAAATATAATGATACAATTTCCTGCAGGTAGTATTTCTGATTCTGAAGGAAAGATTTTAGAATTACTATACCCTCATATTTGATGCTTTAGAGCCTGACGGGAAACCTGTTCTTCATGAAAGAAAACCATTTTTTCACCCCAACTTTCACACAAACTGTCAACCTTTAGAGCCCATTAGAGCCCAAAAAGTTCGCTCATCGCTGCTTCTTTGTAGCCAAGGAGTTGCATTTATTAGTTCCCTCAGCCCATGAGCAAACCATCTCTTCGCACAAAAGGGGTGTGAGATGGATGGATTTAACAGAATCGCCTCCTGCTTCCAACAGTGCCGCTCGCAGCCTATAGGTGGCTGGTGTGCTTCCTGCTCCGGGAGAGCCAGGCCAGGCTGGAGGAGCAGCAGGACCTGGGCTCCAGCGAGTTTGACGTCCGCAACAACAGCCAGGTGTGTGAGCGGCCTCCAGGAATCCAAGAGACGGTGTTTGCAGATTCCAGAGTGTGTGTGTGTGTGTGTGTGTGTGTGTCTGTGTGTTCAGGTTTACTACTGCCGCTCACTGGCCCTCGCCTACATCGAACACGACTGCCTGAAGAGGTTCCACGACCTGACGGCAGGGGATGTGCCTTCTGGCCTCAGAGCCGTCCTTAGGAAGCTCTGTGCTCTTTACGGACTGTGGAGCCTCAGCAGCCACATGGCCACGCTCTACCAGGGTAGGCCGGACACACACACACACACACACACACACACACACACGCACGTATGCTAATGTAAGTGATACACGGTGGCTCCAACGCAGGTGGTTTCTTCCGCGGGAGGAAGCCGGCGGATTTGGTCCAGAAGGCCATCGTCACGCTGTGCTACCAGGTATGAGCCTCTCACAAGTATCAGGAGAAGCCGTCTCGTGACGGATGACATCGTATTTCTGTGCATGGTGCTGTCCAGGCGTCGACCCTCAACCCGGAGTGAGGTGTCACTCTTCCCTCTAATGGTTTAGGCCTTAAACTTAAACACTCAAAGAAACATTTGGACACGTTTCTTGCAGAAATCCTGCAGAAAAGAAAATGCAACGAAATCTAGAATGAAGAGAAAACCGCATGTATCGCTGTTTTTTTAACATTTATGCTACATATAGGAAATAAAGGAGAGTGTGTTGCTGTTTATTTCTGCGTGCAACAAAAAAATTTTGGACACAAAAATAAGAAGAGACAAGTAAACTACTCAACGTCAGTTTGAGTCCTCTTGATAATTAGGAATAAAAAGCCGAGTTTAAATGATCCGCCTTTAGCAAAACACAAAAACGCGTTTGCTGGGGCGTGAAGTGAGCTGTCATCCAGAATTAAATATGACTCTTTCACTATAATATATATTTGCAAAGTAACTGCCAGTTAAAATGTTTTTTTTATTACCTGATTAGTTTGATTTTCCTGCACGTCACAGCCGCAAAAGCTCATTATAGGGCGTGCCGGCGGGTGCGACGCATATATTGAGCGACTAAAAAATGCCACAATTTGTGTTAGAATTGCAATTTAAAAAAACAAAAAAAAAAAAATGGAAAATGATACTCATTTATCTTCCAAAGCCATGGTGAGCTGAAGCAAAAAAAAAAATGGCAATGAAATGGATATTTCTAAAATACTTTGGAAAAATATAGAACAGTTAAGGGAATTGTTCTGTCAATCCAAATTAGTGGATGGGCGGAGGGGTCGCGACCTTTTACTCGAGAAACCACCTTGTTTATGTGATGGTCGCTTTGCGTTGTGAGTCACGTCTGACCGGCAAGATGCTGTGGGCCTGACTCACCTCCGACTCAGCCCTTCGTTTCAATCCTTCGCGAGTTGTTGCACAATCGACCCACCGACCTGCACGGAGGGTGCTTGGTGCACTTCCTAAACGCCGCAGAGCTTCACCACACTATTCTCTGCTCTGATTGTGAAACTATATGTTTTGTTTTTTTCAGTTAAAGGACGACGCCGTCTCTCTGGTGGATGTTTTCGCACCGCCTGATTTTATCCTCAACTCCCCCATTGGCAACGCCGACGGACAGGTAACGAGTTTGCAAACAGAAGGCGGCTGAACACCTGCGTCATGTTCATGCAGCAGTGTTTTGCTGTTTTTTTTTCCCCTCCCTCTCGCTTTATCGATCGAGATCGTAGCTCAATTTGCTCGTACGGTAGTCTCGCACCGCGTCGACGTTCACGTTTCGCGGTCGAACTGTATCGCGATAGAAAATTGTAAGAACCTGCGGTATCATGAAAAAAAAAATTACAAATTCCTCTTTAAAAATTCAGAGTTTTAATCCCTGATGCATATTTTCGTGCAGAAGATACCTCAGATACGGGCTGTAAATGTATTTTTACAAATTCATTATTTCGATTATTTTCATGGTAAAATAAGCATTTTCTAGCCTTGCGATCGCCACTCGTTTAAAACTATGGGAAAGGTTAACACGAGTGTGGGGAGGGTCATAAAGCTTTAAAATATATTTAGATAAGAAGATAAAAATGTCGTCGCTACTTTGCGGATTTTTGTTTTTTGCCGGTCAGTCGCAGGGCCCCGTATGCAAACAGACAACCATTCACTCTCTCTAATTCGGGGGCAATTTTCCCAATTTTTCCAATTAACCTGCTGCATGTTTTTTGGACTATGGGAGGAAACCGGAGAACCTGGAGAACCTGGAGGAAACCCACGCAGAGACGGGGAGAACATGCAAACTCCACACGGAAAGGTCCCCCGTCAGAATCCAACCAGGGTCCTTCATGCTGTGAGGCTAAAGCCCTTTCCACTGTGCCACCCCAACAATAATATCATAAAAATAATCAAAAATACATATCATGAAAAATGCATAAAATGTATAAAAATAATTTTAAAAAACAACAAAAAAATGGTTTTATTAAGTGGATTAACCCTGAAGACCAGACTAAGATGCCCTACGGCAGCGGAGGGGAGTTTTTCATTTGGTGTTCCATCGCTTAACTTGCTGGCTACACAATCAATGCGAAAATGAGTTGCTCAATGTAGCTTGCACACTTTGCTACACCTTATGGCTAAACTTAATTTAGCGACGGAGTGAATGCCGCTCCTCTTTTTAAAAACGATCAAACCACGATCCACTGCAGACCTGATGGGTAGAGGTCAGGAGACAAAAAAAACCACACGGATATTCACAATAAAACGTTAATGAAACGGTCATCTTATCCCATCGTGGAGGAAGGTGAAGGCTCGGGCCGAGCGAGTGCTAACGCTCTGTGCAGCGTTGCCGTCTCGCAAAGCCGTTCACAAAACGAGGCATTTTCTAGATATGTCTTTCACCATAATTATATCCTGTCATGTGTGAACGGCGATCCATATCTGAGTAATCATTCTGAGAAATCACTGCAAACCTTCATAGGAGGTATGCTGACTGTCCCTCCCCGAGTACGCAAAGGGGAAATTCCCCTCCTTTTTGGGGAAGAGCCGGGCTTCGTGGCCAAACACCAACTTAATGACGGAGATTTATCGCCGTTCTGCCTGGAGGTCAGGTGAAAGTTAATTCGCTGTCAGGAAATGTGTGTGTGTGTGTGTGTGTGTGTGTGTGTGTTGCTGTATCAACAGACAATTTAATCTTGTTCCTGGAAGATGAGAGTTTTGCTGCGTCTCTTCCAGGAATCCAGTCTGAGTAGAAAGCGTTTGATAACAGTGACTGCTCACCTGGCCGAGAACGCAGGCCGCCCTTTTTCTGCTATCTGGGTAGAAGACTTCTGGTTCAGTACCAAAGGTTCTCCGGGTTTCTGTCGCCTGGGTTTCCCCCCCAACGTCCAAGCACAGGCAGCAGCCGGTTCACCGAAGCCTTTGAATTGTCGGTAGATGTGAATGAGAGGGTGAATTGTTGTTCGTCCGGCTCAGCAGTCCGCGCGTGTGCGTTCGTGTGTGACCCGGGAGTGTGTGTTTGTGTTTGTGTTTCCGTAGCTGTACAAGAACCTGTGGTCGACGGTGATGAACGCCCCCCGGGTGCTGGAGCGGCCCGGCTGGTGGAAGGACTTCTGCTCGGACAAGCCGGCGGTCGGATCCCTGCGGCCGAAGCTCTAGGAGACACAAACACACAAAGTGTCCTGATTCTTCAGTTTAGATTTCTAATTTTTTTCTGCCAAATGTGAATCACCTCGTTGAGTTTGGTTTCGTAGAGCAGGGGGACAATTCTTTTTTTTCCTCTTTGGCAGATTTCAAGGTCGGAGATCCGATTTTCCATGCACGTATGGACCAACCTCAGTCACCTAGCCGGCTCAGACCTACCACAGCCTCAGGCACTTAGCTAGCGATCGACCAATTAAAGCACAGAAAAATGAAGGAAAAAGAAACTGTAATAAGAATTAACATGCAATTAAATTAACATGAAAATGAGAAAAATCCCCTAAATGTCAGTTTCAACATGTCCTGCCTCATCTTGAATTAGCGCAAAGTAAAATGGGGGAAGTGGCGTGGATTCTGCTCTTCCAGCCAAAGAGCCAAACGCCTCGAACACGCTGTGTTTTTCGTAATCAGGGCTGCCGATCCTTTCACGCATCTTTATCCTCGATATTAGCCTTAGCTTAAAGCCTTTCCTTTTCTTCCCCGTTCCTTTATCGGAAACCTTCCAATCTTGTAGGCAATCTTGAAAAGTCACCGAAAAAGTCATAAACAAATCGCGCGGTAACGCTAAAGGCGTATTCTTCCACTGCTTGAATTTTACGTTGCGATGCTTCAAGTCAATTTTTATTCTTTTTTTTTTTTTTTTTTAAGTCATCTACGGGATTACTGACGCAAAGTCAAAACGGCAAAAGTTGAGGACCCCCTGTGGTTCTTTTCCGCACTTCTCACTGCCGCCGCCAGGGGGTCAGTGGAGGAGTATGGACGTAGGGGAAGAGGACAGGAAGTTAGTTGGAGGGTTAGATGGGGGCAGGTGATTGGCTGAGACGACCCCTGAAGGGGAAAAAAAAGAAACCCCCTTTCTACTTTTTTTTTTTCAATTTTCTTTTTTTTAGTTTTGATCAATGGAGGAAAAAAAGGGGAAGGGAAACAAATGTGTTTTCGAGATCACATCCAGGAATCAGCGTGCAATTTGTGTGTTTTGAAGTTTCAATTGACGGTTAGCTCACAGATGTGACTCTACTCAGGGAAAAGACCAAGTGCCTGTAAAGTCAGTGGAACACACACACACACACACACACACACACACACACACACACACTTAAAAGTGTTTAGATTAACCTTACCTTTACTTCGGAATAACTTCCTTGCTTCTGTCCTGTTTGTTTTTCATCACTCTGTAAGTCATAATCTCACTGGCTCCGGATAAAAGTCGGCGTTGGACCCAAAGAGACTCTCGTTACAGAATTGAACTGTAAATAATTAAGAAATTATGTGATTTTTTTTAATTTTTACATTTTTTTTTTCTAAATTGTGCTGATCGTAATATTGTAATTTAGAAAACAAACAGAATGTACAGCCTCGTCTAAAGAGATGAGCTGAAACGACCAGACAGAAATTAACATGATGTTTATTGAACGTTAACGTTTGGAGATTGGATAAATACATGTTAATTTCGGATAAATGTTAGGTTCATTAGCAATTCTCCCATTTGCATAACAAGCCATCATAACCTAGACCTGCCCCCGACCCTAACAGCTTTATCCGGAAACCCCCCACAGACCATTAGAACGACCGAAGCCTCTTGTATGAGAGGGCAAAAATGTCCTCAAGCGAGGAAAATCAAGTCCAGTTGCTATGACAAGAAGACTTTGACCAGAATTTACCACGACCTGGATGACTGAGAGCCTCCGTAGAGTTTGTATTTTCCAAGTTGTTCTGTTGTGGATGGCGAATCGCGTTCCTTCATTGACGCTGTACTCGATGGTACCGATACCTTGGCACCGTCATCGACAGCAACCAGACATTCAAGCCAAACACAGATGCAGTCTGTTGTGCTAAGTTCATGCACTTTTAAAGAAGTTGAGAAATTTTAATTTTTATGAAAAAATAAGTTATTGTATCTGTTTTAATCTTCTCTGTTTTTTTTTTTTTTTTTTTTTCTGATGGCTGCAAAGCAAATTGCCCCTCGTGTGAATAATAAAGTTTAAAGTGATTGGATGCTGGGATTGACAAGTGACTGGATCTGCGTTAAGCCCCACCTCTTACCAGTCGGCGGCCAGGATTGGCTCGAGCCTATGTTTACGCTCTGACGACTGCGCCAGCCATTCAACCAAAACGGAGAAACCCTGGTGGCCATCCTTAGGATGCGACACCCGGACTAAACCGAGGTTGACATTATTATTATTATCATTATTATTATTATATCCTATTCATTCATTATATACTCCCCTTATCCTGCAGTCATATCACTTTGAGACGTACAGCCGTTCAACCTCATCCACATGTCTGGACAATTTAGGTTCTCCAGTGAACCTCCTGCCTGTCTTTGGGATGTGGGAGGAAACCCATGCGGAACACGGAGACTCCACAAAAACAGCCGCCCCTGTCGGGAATCCAACCAGGTACCTTCTTGCTGTGAGGCGGAAGCGCGAACCACCTATTATATATTATTCTAATAGAATTTAAAAATGAAATGATATGAAAACAATGTAAACGAACACGGCCCGTACAAACAGCTCAGGGTCGCGTCGGCTTCTGATGGCACCTCCAATGCTGTTTCCAATTCATATAACATAACTGAAAGCACCGCTATGAGTGACATAAAGTGAGGATAGAGAACTCAGTGATGAATTAGTGAGAATAAGTTATTTTGACCTCCAAGACATTCATTGAAAATGACTGAAATTACTCAGAAAAAGGCCCGAATTACCCTCAAATTAGTCAGAAATTACCCTTAAAAATACTTCAAGTACTTCTGTGTGTATTTAAATCCCTTATTATCCTTATTAAAGTGGTCTTTTCCACGTTGGGTCAAACAATGGCGCCTGCTGGTGTTCACAGGGGAGTCCGAGGGGTGGGAGGTCCTTATTGGTTTCTTATCCACAATCGCGGATTTAGAACAAAAAAACAAGCCTCCTCGACCCTCATCTGAAGGGTCACGGTCAGTTTGCGTGGTCTGGACAGGAAGTGCTCGTTTACCACGCGCTTGTGCCATGTGCGAAAAGCTCCCTTATACAGGATGGGAGATTAGCAAAATTTAACAAATGAACAAGCGCTGTCTTTTTTTGGAAACGTAAGCGTGGCAGTGGCCATGTTTTATTCTCAGGTGCGGTTTGGTTCGGGACTGAACCTTCTCCCTTCTGCTGTCCGCTGTCCAGCGATGATGGCAGCCGGCGTGTGAATATAAATATTTGGCCTGATGTCTTCTTTCGCTGGCAAAAAAGCCGTTTACGCGATCTTGCCCCTGCGGAATGCCGCGACCCAATTCCCTCGCCATTTATAGCCTGCAGCCCCCAGAAACCTCAACACTAAATTACAGTTGGGCTCGGAAACGGAGGCCGGCGGGAGGAGGGGGGAGGGCGACGGCGTTCAAAGCGCGGAGCCAAACTGAGGGAATCGGACACGCCGCATTTAATTAGGGATGATTTTGTAGATTCAAACTCTGAATTGGGAAGGAAATCCGAAACTGGGCTCTGAGGAAACCAAACAGAACCTGCTATCATGGTGTCCTGGAGCAGCGTGTTCATCTCCATGGTATGCTACATTTATAGCCAAACGCCGGCGTGTCTGCTGCTCACAGACAGGGAGCATCCCCGCTGCCTGAAGCTGCCCCCGAACCAATATTCTGGTCTCTAATTAAAGAGCGTTTACCCGTGGAAATGTGTTTTTTTTTTTTTTTCTGAGCATGTTTATCCAATCGCCGCCTCTCCAGGACGCCGCGGTGTTCGAGGGATCCAAGCCTCTCAGATGGTCTGGGATAGATTGTGCACCCCGGTGAACCCGAGAAGGTCAACCGGGCCGAGTGGGCCGAGCCCGCGGGATGTGGTTCCGCTCCATCTTGTCTCTCTGGCACATGCCTGGCTTTTACTATTTATTCAGAAGTCCTTCTTAGCGTGCCCTCCAAGGCAACCTGCTCCACGTCTCAGGCATAACCTGCCGAAGTCAACCAGCCGTGAGACAATGACCACATCCCCTGTATTGTAGAGGTCCCGCTCATGCCACCAGCACAGTGCTGATCCTTGAAGGCAAAAGCTGTGCTCTCTGGCACCAATGTATCTCAGCGGCAGATCCTTGGAGCGGGGCCTCCGTGGATGCCCAAGATACCCGATTTGGTTCAGCCCCAGGCAGTTTGGAGGTCACTTCGAAAACTCTCGCACAAAGGGGGTGTCCTTAGTCCTTTGGTCAAAAATTCAAGGGGATCCATCAGATACCACACTCTGCAGGAGCAAGAAGATGGCAGTGTGATTGGGCTTTCCCAGATGTGTTGGGCTCAATTGGAGTTTGATCGAGGCAATTTCTGCAAAAAAAGTGTCTGCGGCAACTTTATCACTGAGCCCGCCAAGCTGCCCCCCCCCCCACACACAGTTGACATTCCAGCTCGAGACGTGCTTTGCCAAGGAATGTTTATGGCAGTCCGCAGGGAGAGTCTAGCCTCCCTCCAAACAGCCAGGTATTGTGTGTCTGCGCTCCCTACGTTTCCTTCCTAAGAGCCCCTTGTCTCACTGCTCGTGACCCAGATTCGAAGGAGAAAAGGAGGGAAAGTGATGCAACGTCAAGATGTCAGGAGTCGGACTTACTCTTGAGTCTTGAGTCTATTCACACCAGGAATAGTAGCCTTTGTGGTGGCGGTGGCGAGACACAAACGTATGTCGGTGATCTTCCCTCCGACAGGATGCCTTGTCTCAACCTGAATACCCTTTTGGTTGGCTTGTGTTTATGGAAGAAAACCGTGCAGCGTTTAAGGAGCCTTGAACCGCAAGGGAAATGTCCAAATAGACACTGTCTCAAGTGTGTATATAAATGCCCAAAAGAAGTCTTAACAATGGAGAAATGGCAAAAGAAATGATCCAAGTCTCTATTAAAACCTCTGGAGGATGGTACCCAGCAGTACCCGGCAGTAGCGAGCGGTACCGAGCAGTACCCAGCGCTACACGGCAGTACCAAGCATTTCCAAGAAGTACCCACCAGTACTCAGCACTATCCATCAGTACCCAGCAGCGTTCGAGGAAGAAGCATCCGGCCGTGGTGGCTAACTTGGCACGTCGTTAAACAGGAATGTGGCGGGAACAAGTTCATTGGAACCAGATGGCATTGGGTCTCCTTGGAGCGATGAGTCCAGCTAATACGTAAAGCCAACAAGGACAAATCTGCTTCCACTATGTGTCCATCTTTTCTCCTCCGTTCAACCCAGCCTGTTTTTAACATCATCTCGCTTCCATCTTCATGTCAACCCGAGAGTGTAATGCGATGAGTGTTTTACTTGTCATGGCTGCAGCAGCGTCTGGAGAACTGCGTGGATCACGCTTCCACCAAGAAACTGGAGAGGAGACTTTGATTCAGAATGGCACAAGAAATTCAGTTCCTTCATGGACTATTTCAAGGAGAAATACGAGAGTGTCCAGACTGAGGACCACAAGACGGCTGAAACTAGGTCCTTCTTCTAGGTGGCTTAATAGATATGGTTTGGACCTCCTGGGCATCTACTGGAGGCACGCTAGGCATGTTCACCTCGCAGGAGGTCCAATGGCCAGCAAAGTACAAGTTATTCGAATCGGAGTCAGTTTGTTCGCCAAATTATTTGCCAACACGGGAATTTGTTTTGGCAAAGTAGGAATATCATATCTATCTATTTATATATACACACACACGTGTGTGTGTGTGTGTGTGTGTGTGTGTGTGTGTGTGTGTGTGTGTGTGTATGAACATTCCTGCTTCAATTCCTGACTCCTCTTAGTGTGCCGATGTATATTATTAAAATTTGTATATTATAATGTATATTATTAAGATTTATTCAACATAAGCTATGCATCTTATTCTGTGTTGACATATACTTTGATATCCAACTCATTCTGTATATATACATTCCACTCCTGTTCCGTCAAATTTAATGTCTATATATATATCTATATATATTTGTATCTCATCTGTGTGTGTATGTCAATTTATATCCATTTCATTTGTACATATTCATATCTATCTCATTGTGAATCAACCCCATATATATATATATTCACTCACATACTATCATATCCATCTCATTATGTATATATTTTCTGTATCTATTTCATTCTGTGTATATACTGTTATATCATCTGAAACTGTGGATACATTTCCTTACTGTGTTTATGTATTAGTGGGTACACACTTCATTGCATTTCTGTGTGCGCGTTTGGGTGTGTTTTTATATTTATATATTGTTGTATTTATATTTATATATAGTATATAGGCACTATACACACCCGACTGCTCCCCCACCTTTCTCTTCAACACGTGCATTAAATTAGCAGACGACACCACCGTAATTGGACTCATCGTAAACATCGTACAACGTAAACACAGTATGTAAATGTAAGCACAGGATCAGATGGACACAACAGTCATATATAGAAGGAAATGGATACAAAAATATAGACAAAATGAGATGGATATAAAGCATGTAGTCGACAAGCGCAATATACCTCATCTCAGCATGTTTACAAGACCATCTGTTTACAGGAGTATTAATGACCGCTCACTTTATTGTATTGCTTTATCGTTGCATTTTACCTTCTTTTATTTTTGTTTCCTACACCATGGAACAGCATTGCAATTTCATTTTTTTTAATGCAATGACAATAAGGTTATAGATACAATTATATAATGTATTTCTATTTAGATTTTCTTTTCTAATATATTGCTCATAAAAAAAAACACAAAAAATGACGTATCCTAGATCTAAATGAATGAAATATTCTTATTAAATACTTTGTTCTTGAAACAGTTGAATGTGCTGACAACAAAATCACAAAAATCAAATCAAAATGTATTAACCCATGGAGGTCTGGATTTGCAGTCACTCAAAATCAAAGTGGAAAAACACACCACAGGTTGATCCAAATTTGATGTAATGTCCTGAAAACAAGTCAGAATGAGGCCCAGTAGTGTGTGTGGCCTCCACGTGTCTGTATGACCTCCCTACAACGCCTGGGCATGCTCCTGATGAGGTGGCGGATCGTCTCCTGAGGGATCTCCTCCAAGACCTGGACTAAATCATACGCCAACTCCTGGACCGTCTGTGGTGCAACGTAGTGTTGGTGGATGGAGCGAGACATTGATGTCCCAGATGTGCTCAATTGGATTCAGGTCTGGGGACCGAGCGGGCCAGTCCATAGCATCCATGCCTTCGTCTTGCAGGAACTGCTGACACACTCCAGCCACATTAGGAGGAACCCAGGGCCGACCGCACCAACATGTGGTCTCACAAGGGGTCTGAGGATCTCATCTCGGTACTTAATGGCAGTCAGGCTACCTCTGGTGAGCACACGGAGGGCTGTGCGGCCCCCCAAAGAAATGCCACCCCGCAAATGACGGGACCCACTGCCAAACCGGTCATGCTTGAGGATGTTGCAGGCAGAAACTGCTTTCAGGGCACCAGGGGTGAATTTGCCAATCTCGGTGTTCTCTGGCAAATACCAAACGTCCTGCACGGTTTGGGGCTGTAAGCATAACCTCTACGTGTGATCGTCTGGCCCTCATGGAATCTGTTTCTGACCGTTTGAGCACACACATGCACATTTGTGACTTGATGGAGGCCATTTTGCAGGGCTCTGGCAGTGCTCTTCGTGTTCCTCCTTGCACAAAGGCAGAGGTAGCAGTCCTGCTGCTGGGTTGTTGCCCTCCTACAGCCTCCTCCAAGTCTGCTGGTGCACTGGCCTGTCTCCTGGTTGCGTCTCCATCCTCTGGACACTAAGTTGACGGACACAGCAAATCATCTTGCCCCAGCTCGCATTGATGTGCCGTCCTGGATGAGCTGCACTACCTGAGTCACTTGTGTGGGTTGTAGACTCCTTCTCATGCTACCACGAGTGACCAAAACATCTGCCAGAAACCACAGGAACTGAGAAGCGGTCTGTGGTCACCACCTGCAGAACCACTACTTTATTGAGGGTGTCTTGCTAATTGCCTTTCACAGCATGTGAATTGACTGTCTATCAGTGTTACTTCCTCAGTGGAAGTTTGATTTCACAGACGGGTGATTGACTTGGAGTTACATTGTGTTGTTTAAGTGTTTCCTTTGTTTTTTTTGAGCAGTGTAATTTTTTTATTTTTTCTGTTCTCTTCTATTCTCTCTCACTCTTATATATATATATGTAAAGAGTAAATATAAAGTAATATGTAATATATGTTGTTTTTTTTTTACAAATTTCAAATTCTGTATCTACGTTGCATACATTCCTGGGTGAGCCATGATACAGTGACGATGATGATGACGAGGACGCTGATGAATGAATGGAACCAGTGTCCAAGGTGGAGGATCATTTATTCATCAAAGCTGCACAGTGAAAATTCACAAAAAAAAAATGTTTTGTAAATATTGATTCGAAAGAGCAGTTGCAGTTCCTGCAGGACCTTTCAGGAATTAATCTGTTCCGTACACACAACTGTACGACACGCAAAAGGGGGTATTATTCCGATTCCTTCGTCTGATATAAGTATTTATCATCCAGCAGCTGGATACCATGACAATGCTAATGTAGCGGCTATCCAGATGCTAATGTTCACTGAACGGATCCAGCTGCTTGTATGGAACAACGGGCGTTCCTGGAAACATTGCTGGCTTAACGAAGACGTGAAGATAACCTGCACCCCAGCACACCCTTGTTTTGACGGATGGCGCCATCATAGCTTCGCGTAACCAGCGGAAACAAGAACACATTGACAATATCACGGTGATATTTTACCCTAAATGGGTTTGGGATTTACGAAGCAAGGGTGAGTTAGAGTCGCAAAATTTGACCACGAGCTGGAAAACTTTTCCGTAGGCTCATTCATCAAGTTAGAAGTGGGCTCACTTTCCCGCCGTCTCTGCGTAAGAGGTGGACAGCAGACATTTGAGTGTATAAACCTCGTAGAGTACCGATGTAAACATACTAGCCCCTAATCGACCGGGGAGTTTCTACCCACTTTGGAAGTCTTACATCTTCTTCACTTTCACAAAGACTAAACAGTACATGAGTTGCAGCTCCTCTTTAAAAGTCCTAACGCAAGAGGAGCTGCAACTCATGTGCTGTTTAGTCTTTGCGCTGCAGGCTCGGGAATGGACGAGAACTTCAATGTAAGCTTGCGTGTTGCTAGCGTTCGCTCGCTCCTTTTTGAAGTTACCAACCCCGGAGCGATTTTCAAAATGCGCATCGGCGATGAGTGAGAACGAGACAGACAGAGGGTTAATGGAGGCGCTTGGGAGAATTGAATTGATTCTCATGTCAGAAGTGTCATCGGCCGGGAGGTCGGTTAACCCTGGATCGATCACTGGGCCGCATTTTGAGACACACAATCATTCACCAATCTGGACAATTTAGTGTCTCCAAAGAACCTCCTGCATGTTTCTGGACTGTTTGGAGGAACCAAGATAACTCCACACAGACACGGGGAGAACATGGAGACTCCACACAGAAAGGCCCCCTGTGAGAATCCAACCAGAGGCCGCGAACGCGAAGGTGTGACCACGGTGGTCCCCGCAGGGGACAAATCCGAAAATCTAAGAAACTTCAGTTCTTTGTGTTTGTTTGAAACGTGTTGACAACTATCTGCAGAAAATGCTCAATAGAATTTAACACTATTTATTGCATTATTTTATACATACTTTATTATAAAAAAATATTCATAATTTGGGAGATCATTTTTAAAGGTAAAGGATATTCCTATCGCTAATTAAATAATTAAATCGGTCTGTTACAAGAGAAACTCCGATAGACTGTATTCCTGTATTTTCCATTCCACGTTTCCTTCTATACTGGAAACACCCACAATGTGTATGTGTGTGTGTGTGTGCGTGTGTGTGTGTGTGTGTGTTTGTGTGGTCCCAGTACCGTTTTGTAAGTCATTAATTCACAGAAAGAGCGTAGGTTTGTTTTTCTCCATGAGCATTATATTTCTGTACGTCTGTGTTACTGGCTTCAGGGTGAAGGGTAAAGTGGAAAGGTCAAGTATGTTGATGATGTTGTCAGCGTTCATCTTCCTCGACGTTCGTGAGCGAGCAGGAGGCTCGGCTTCGAGTCCACGGCACAAAAAAAAAAAGAACTGCAGGACCGGGAGGTCGGCGTTGATGCCCTCCTCCACCCCAGCATGCTGCAGGGTCCGTGCTCGGGCTCTGAAGAGGTTTTCCTAACTGAGCGCCTACTGCATGATTACATCTGGCTCGATGTTGAACAGCAAGTCGTCGTTGTCGCGCCGCACCTCCAGCAGCAGCGCCGTCTCCTCCTGCAGCGCCTCCTGCAGGTCAGCGGTGGTCGTCAGCGGGCGGCCGTTCAGTTTGACGATAATGTCCCCATCTCTGATCCCGCCTCTGGCGACAGACAGACAGACAGGTTGGATGGATGAATGAGTGGATGGATGGATAGACGGATAGATAGACAGTAGAGAGATAGACAGATACATACAAACATACATACATGCATACATACAAGGATTGATAGAGATAGATTGATACATACATCCATACATACAAAAATACATATATAGATACACACATACAACCATGCTACTATGCACCAATATCTAGCTACCTACCTACATACATACATAGATACATACATACATGCATACGTGTAGGTAAATAGATAGATAGACAGATAGATAGATACATACATAAATAAATATGCACATACATACATGCATAGATAGATACTTGTATGTATCTATCTATATATGCATAGATAGATACATACATATATACAACCATGCATCGATACCTCCCTACCTACATAGACAGATAGATAGATACATACATATATAGATAGATACACAACCATACATACATTCAACCTTACAGCCATACAACCATGCATACAACTATTCATACATACATACATACACACACACATACAACCATACATGGATGGAAAGATACAGTCATGCATTTATACATACAACCACAAATACATATGTACATAGATAGATAGAAAGCTAAACAGACAGAAAGATAGATAGATAGATAGATACATACATACATACATACATACATACAAACATAATCACATACAATCATGCAACCATTCATTGATATATACATACATACATTAAACCATACATACAACCTTACAGCCATACACCCATGCATACAACCATGGATACATACATACACATATAGATACACACATATAACCATAGATAGATAGATATATAGATAGATATACATATACATGGGTGGATGGATAAGATAGATAGATACATGCATACACCAAATACATACATAGGTCGATAGATAGATATATACAGACATACAACCACAAATACATACGTACATAGATAGATAGATACGTACATACATGGATATGTATGTATTTAGATAGATAGATAGATAGATAGATAGATAGATAGATAGATAGATAGATAGATAGATAGATAGATAGATGCATACACACATACATACATACAATACAAAGGTAGTTAAATAGATGCATGCAGACATATATATATACCGTATTTTCCGGATTATAAGCCGCTAGTTTTTTCCCACTTTTTGAACACTGCGGCTCAAACAAGGTGCGACTAATTTAAGGCTTTTTTTGAGCTTTCGCAGGTAAAAAAAGCAGATGGCCTGAACTTTAAAACGTTCTGGAAGACTGGGTCAGCGCACGGAGAGCAGATGGCCGAGGTTTTTCCACCTCTGTTAAATTCCGACACTGAAGAAGACGACCTTAATGGTTTTAGTGCCCAGGAGGAAGACATAGATAGCGATCAGCTGGAGTAGGACAAAGCGGGGATAGAAAGTGGATGGATGGATTGACTTTTCCTTGTGTTATTAATTATTAATCTTTTTCAATAAGCCATATTACAGGCACTGTTTGGGAAAAAAAGCAATTCCAGTATGTATTTGTGAATGATACCAATATGTTTTTAATTAAAAGTTTTAAAAATATGTTTCGGTGTTACATCTTTCTGTGTAAATATCTCATGTTACGTGGACGTGTTAACGTGGACCCCTGGGGCTTATAGACAAGTGCGGCTTATATATGTACAAATATAGTTGTTTGTTCATTTTTGTGGCTTATATTCAGGTGCGCTAAATAGTCCAGAAAATACAGTATATACAACCATAAATACATATGTACATAGATAGATAGATAGATCAGATATGAAATGCGTAACAGCCCCTAAGTGCAGTACATGTCTTCAGCCCATGGTAACCAGTGAGTCTCAGGTAAGTCTTACTTCTGAGCAGGCGAGTTGGGGACGACCTCGTGGACATAGATCCCGTTGATCACATCAGGGAAGTCGGGGTTTTGCTGTTTCAGTTCTTCGATAAGCCTGTCGGGGACATGCGAACGCTCAACCTTTGATTAAGTCTCTCATCTCAACCCCAGTCAGCCCAACACTGTGGAGTTCTTGCTAACTTACATCTTGTTCATGTTGAAAAATGACCATTTTTAGTTTTTTCTCATTTGTAATTGCTTTTTATAATTTCCTTTTCCCTCACCCTTGCCAAAATAATTATGTTGATCCATTCACTCTCTGGTTCACACTTCAATTAAAAACGGTCTAAAAAACATCTACCTAGAATTATGTACACCTGATACATTTAGTTTAATCATGTAAAGTTGGCTAATTTACAGTATTTTTATTTGAGCAAAAGGGGACCCAGGAAGGAGCCTTGTGGAACACCAAATTTTAAATGCTAGAACACCCGACTGGTTGATATTGTCAAGTTGGACTTACACTGGCGTGATGGTCAACATTCTAATTCCAATGAAACGCTTCTTTACGGACTTCACATCTGGAAAAAACAAGAACCCGGTTGGTTGTTGCACACAAACGGCAGCCCCTCAGACGTTCGGCGAATCCACAGCGAGACTCACCCTTACTGTGTTTGTCCAGGGAGTCGTTGAGGAAGCGGGTGATCCGGTCAGAGGGGATGGCGAAGGAGATTCCTGCTGCAACCTTCAGGGTGTTGATGCCGATGACCTCACCGTCCTGAAATAAACAAAATGTCTTTGTATTGTGTATCATCTTCTTGAGTGTTCACTCAAGGCAGCAAAGCCATCATTAGGAAATAATGTGCGGAGTAATGTCAAAACGTACACTTCGTCTAAGAATAGCAAAAAAAGAGAAGAAAAAGTTGAAGTACTGGGTCATCAAGACCATAGGCCGGGAATAAAAATCGGCTAGATTTTTGTGAGTTAACGGGAAGATCAGAAGACTCACCAGGTTCACGAGAGGCCCTCCTGAGTTCCCATACTGAGAAGGACAACAGGACAGAAATCACGGTCAGTCATTATTCCCATTGGCTGTTTCAATACATAACAATAAATGGGAGGGTCCAGGACTGCCAATCACAGGGCCTTATGTAATGACATCAATCATTCACCTTCTCGTTACCACCTGAGGACCCCCCAGAAGGGCTACTCGGAGGAATCCAACCAGGGAGAAAACTCAAGAGAGAGCAACCAGGCTGGAGAACATGGATAGAGTAAAGAGAGAGAACTTGGGTAGGAGAACTTGGAAAGGGCCCATGAAGGAGAACATGGAGAGAATGCAACACATTCAAAGGGGCTCCAGGGTCTGGTGTTCCAACGCTGCACCGAACCCTTGATACATTGTGCAGTGGTCCTAATAACATTGAGTTAATAGTATTACGATATTTATCTAATTTGAGAGGGGGTGATGTCCTGAGGGCCTTGAGTACCCTCAAGGGACGGGGGGGCTGACCTAAACCTGACCACATTACCAAGATCCATCTGAACGTACATTGATGATGGCATCTGTCTGAATGTAGTCCATGTCCGAGTCCCGGAGGCCCAGCTCTTTGCCATCCCTCTGCGCTGTGCTGACGATGCCGGTGGTGACTGTGTTCTGCAGGGCGAAGGGGCTGCCGATGGCGACCACAAATTCCCCGGGCCTCAGGTCTGCACTGTGACCCAGGAGTAGAACAGGCAGCTTCGACTAAAAGGAACACAGATCGGAAGATGGGAGACATGGATCCAGGACCAGTTGGTTTTCTGTCTGTCTGCAGGCTGCATGGCTCCGTGTGAGAACTTGGAGTCTCCATAGAGAAAGGCTGGGCAGGGACATTCTTATTACACATAAAGGAAATGTAAGCAGTCGATTAACTTTGAAAAAAAAAACAATATGGTGCACTTGAGGATGTTTTATTTGACTTGGGTCATTTCTGGGAGGCCACTAAAAGAGCTGGTGCAAAGCTGGCAGCAGAAGTAAACAGTGACAAGGAGAACATGAGCAATCAGCTGTTTCCACCGCCGGTGCCAAACTTAACATCTCAAAGCAAAACAAACAGGCAGAACGAGGTGAGCTTTGTGCCGTCTGGTTTCCGTTTCCTCCCGACCAGTCAATGGGCGGGCACTCGGTTTGCTCTCCGCTCAACTTTTGCGACATTTTAAAAAATTCTCGGGAGGACGAGCATACCGGTGGGCCTTCCGGTAACTCAAGTATCAATGCTTCCATATCTTAGGGGAGAGGGACAAATACAAATGGTGTAGCATAGATTGTAAAAGCAGATGGGTGATTTCGAAAACAGCCATACAGTGTTCACACGAGAGAGAAAGAAAAACTTGATATGTGAGAAACTGTCCTGCAAGAAATAGGAAGGAATGGACGGAGAGCGGCTGAGTAGAAACACATGCTCGGAGGGCTGCGCCTGAAACTGCCCTGTCAAGGTTTTTCTTTAAGGTCGAGCGTTTCTCCGTCCCCCCTCCCTCCGCTGGATCAGCCTCAGATGTGGTGATGTCATCCCTCGGTCGCAGAAGCCCTCCCTCAGCTGATTTTGCTCGGAAGCAGATGTGGTTATTTTCTGCGTGGAGTGACCCGCCCATGCGCGGCTTCGTCTCCACGCCGCCAGTCCATCGTGTTTCTACATCTGACGATCGGACCCGCGTTTTGCGAAGAAACACGGCTCCACAAATATCCCTTCCTTGTGTAAATAGCAGCAAAAAGAACTCTCTGTTTGAGACGTGATGGAAACCATCTACCTGCTCCTGCGCAGCAGGAAGGGCATCAGGAGGGTGCCCTTTACTGGGTGTCCAAGAGTGAAAAAGGACTGTGCAAGTTGCAAAATAAACATGGCTTCAGGTCAGTTAAAACAGTGACACATGCCGTACACGGCCTGTCTACAAATAGCTAATAATAGTTTGTATTTTTGGCGGCATGGTGGCGCAGTGGCTAGCGCTTCCACCTCACAGCAAGAAGCTCCCTGGTTGGATTCCTACAGGGAGTTCTCCAGTGTCCTCCAACAGTCCAAGAACATGCAGGAGATTCTGAATTCCCCAGATATACAAACGACAGCGTGAATGGTTGGACAGTATACACTCTATATGTGGCCCTGCGATCAACGGGATGAATGGCATAGATAAAGAATGAATGAATGAGGCAGTTTTTAGGTTTCTACCTGTTTTCTACCTGTGTCCCAAACGGACCGATAAACCATGTTTTCCATCCACACAGGTGTTTACGCCTGCTCAGGTATGTTACCAGTCATCTACCTGGGTTTATGAACAGCTGCCCAGGTGGATATACATTTGAGATTAAGCCTCCACCACTTAGTTCTGCACTGCCATCAGCTAAATGTCATTGATTCGTTCATTAGCTACCCCGCTAATCCTGCAGTCAGGGTTGCGGGGAGTATCTCATGCTATATGGAGACAAACAACCAATCAAACTATCGGTCATACATCATATGAATACAACCATTCACTTTGTCATTCGCACTTCTGGGCAATTTAGGGTCTCCAGTGAACCTCCTGCAGCCTGACGATGGAGTGGTGTTCTGTACAGGTCCACCGGAGAGCAAATGGTTGGATGAGGCCAGATTAACTGGTGTTCCATGTGTAACTTATGAATTGGTAAATGTCAAATGATATTGAACCCCAAACGAATGTTGCAAGTCACCTCATGTCACCCCTGAATTTTGAAACCCCTGCCCCTCACAACATTAACCTAGCATTAACTACCAGGACGTCAGTGCGGCAGGGCTCCATCTGGTATGAGTGTCTCTGAGGTCACTGAGACGGCACGGAAACAACTTCCTTCCATCACTGGGGGAAAGATGTAATCAGCCCCCTCCTTAATAACACACTCAAAGCTGCCCCGGTCACTGCATGGTGCTCACAATTACAGCTGAGGTACATGAATTATTCTGTGTGCACTTTCATAGTTTTATTCATTCATTCATTTGTTACGGATACCTCATATCCAACACACAGAGTCACGGTTTATCCTTGGCTGACACCGGGGCGAGAGGCGGCACCCGACCCAGGCCAGTCGCCTGTCAATCACAGGGCCATTAATAGACAGATCCAACCATGCATTTGCTCGTTCACGTCCACAAATTATTTCATCTTGAGTTTACCGAAAGCCTGTTTCAAAGCTGTGGGAGGAAGCTGGAGAAGCCAGGGAGAACATGAGGATTATGAGAATCTGGCCAGTCACCGCAATCCAAACAGGGACCGTCTGTTTGGATTGGGGAAAGTGCTGATCGCTGCACCATCAAGCCGCCCTTAGATGCTTCAGTAGATCCGATTTATAGTGTGGGTTAAGACTTTCACAAAGTACAAGAATTATTTCGACAGGGAATAGTGGGTGCTGATTTGATCTGATTCCAGCCGGGAATACAAAGGACTACAACATACAGAAGGTGTCAGTTGGTGGACAAACCATCCAAACCATCTCACCCTGACTTCATCTCCATTTGCTGTCCCTCTTATGGACTCGTTCCTGATCTTCTCCATCCTCCTCACTCACAGAGAGGAACCTCCACATCTTCATCTCTGCTGCCTCCAGCTCTGCCTCCTGTCTACTAATCAGTGTCTCCAAACCAGACAACATGGCTGCTCCGTCTTCTTCACCTTCCCTTTCATAACCCCTGACACTTTTCTCCTCCCATTCCCTGTAACTTCCCCTTGGTCCCTCTCATTCCCACACGTTGTCCGTCTTGGTGTGGCTAAACTTCATTCCTCTCCTTTCCAGACCTCCACCTCTCTAGATGTTCCTCCACCTGCACCCTGCTTTCACTACACATCACAGCGTCACAATGGCAAACATCATCGTCCATGGAGATTCCAGTCTGGCTTCATCTGTGTGCCTGTCCGTCACCACTGCAAACAAGATAGAGCTGGTACCCGATGCACTCCCGCCTCCACCTTGAACTCGACTGTCAAACCGACAGCACACCTCACCACAGGCTCTCTTACGTGTAAAAAAAAGCAAACAAACCTTTGCTTCATTGTTGTATTCAATTATTTTGCACAATGAAGTTGGGGAAGTGACCGGTGAGCATGATACGGTATAAGTTTAGATACCCCAGAAGACCGATGTGCTGTTGCCCATATGCCTGGGGTTAGTCATTGGTCAACCGAGGCTCGAGGCCAGGTGCTTGTAAAATCTGGGTGGAACAAGGGCCTCTGAAGAGAAATCTAACATGGACACGTGCAGGAATATGGGACTCAAGACGTCTCAAAAGGGTCCCACGGATGGATGATAACTATTCAATATGTATCTTAGACACCAAAGTCAGTGCACATTGTTCCCCGGGCGGCTATAATTTCTGCATCGCAGAACTTGGACTCTCACAGGTGCTTGTTAAATTTGTTTTTCTTTAAGTCAAAGGTGGCTGCCCCTCTGGCTCCCTGGAGAAGCTCTTTCATGATTCAATGCTTGGACCAAATAAACTAAAATCTGAGAAAACACAACTGAATGAATTCAATAATGTGGTCGATCCCAGTCTTCAATAGCGGCTAGAATCGATAGAATCACACGTATAAAAATGGACGGTCTTAGTATCATGCACATTTGATTAATCAAAGAAATACAGCTAATCAGTCCAAATAAAAAAGATAAGAAGTCACTTTGACTTTGCATTAAAAGGAAGAATTAAAAACACAGTCCTTTTACAATGATAAGTTTTGAAATACTGAATGCTATGAAACGCTACGACAGCTATCGCGACATGGCCACTACATTGCAAACTCCGACGGTCTCTGAGACGCAAGCAAGTGGGAAGGGGTCTATCATTCCAACCTTCCAGCTCAGAAGCATAAGACAGAGTCATAACACCGTCCGAACAGTTGCTCCTTGTTCTTTGTAATGCCCTCCCTGTTTGACCGGGCACTGCACTTAGCTACACCGAATCACCACAAAAGACACAGTGAATTTCTCTTTTCCCTCGACAGGACGGGGGAATCACATTTCAAATTACCTCCAAAGTGAAAAGAGCACAGAGGTGCCAGATCTTCTAAAAATGATAAGCTGTCCCCCCTCAGCATAAACCTTTGGACTATCCAGATCCACACTGGGATCCAACGGGCCACGATCTAAGGTTACTTCAGGACACCGACTAACAGGCATGTTGTCATTCACCTTTTAAAAGAGCGGCGGTCCCTGCCTTTCAGCAGGTTAGCACGTTACCCCTTGGGATCTGTGTTGTTCACTGTGGCTGTGCCCAAACACCAGGGCCTGGCGATAGAGGGACATTGTCGACTTGCGTCCGGACGATCGAAGACATCCGCTCTTTGTTTCATTCACGGGGGTCTTCCAAGGGCATAAAGCCCCTGACAAATGAACTCAGAGGCTCAAGGGGACACGCAAAACCGTCAGCCAGGGGAAGGTGGAGAGACTATGTCTCTCAGCCTGCCTGGGAATGACTTGGGATTCCCCTGAAAGAGCTGGACCTAGTGGCTGGGAAGAACCGAGTCTGGGTCTCTCTGCTTAGGCTGCTGCAGAAGATAGACAGATAGAAAAATAAAATAACACAGCCCACAGTGGAATGGACGTTACGGAGACAGATTTCCTTGAAATAAAAATAGCTGGAATGTGCAATGTAGCATGAATTTCCATTTTCCCTCTCTTTCCTGTCATTTCTCAATGGCAGAAAGTCTGCTACCCCTAGGCAACACCATGGAGATTGGAGCATTTCCCCCCATGACTTTCTACTTTATGATGATCCATGTCCATGTGAAGAAAACGTTGCATGTTTTTTCTTGCAAATCCACTGCTTTTATTTGTCTGGCAGAATACCTCACACTTACACAGTTGCTGACCACTTTCACACGTTATCCATGCAACGGTGGTTTCATTGAACCCAGCGGGGTTTTGCCCCCCCACCCCCCACCCCGGCGCAAACCAATGCAGCTTCAGTCCAAAACAAAGTGGGCGCATACTTTCAACGGAGCGGGAGATACTTGTCCAGAGTAGCCACGATTAGAGCTGGAAACACAAGACGGGCCAAGTGGGATCCGGCAGTTAATGCTCCCAGCAGGCGGCTCAAAAAGCACCAGATGGCAACCAGGCCGAGTTCGGGACTAGATGAGGAACACATTTGTAGTGCAAGAGGAATGTATTTCCCTCAGGTGTAGTTAGAGACCTGAAAAAAGGTAAAAAATTAGGATTTTCTACGATAGACCTGGAAGTAGATGTGAATGCTTGCCATCGGATCATTCAGGGCAAATATCAAGGCATGGATCTGAGTGATGCCCGGCAGCCATTCGCTATTGTGGACTTGTCTTGGTTGCAGTGAGGTGTCCAGAAAGTATACACAGTCAAAATGAGTGCGCCCTTGACAAATGGCACTGGCCTTCTCCCTCTCAGCGGAAGGTTGGGACATGGAGCGCAGAGGGGAGAACCTTCAAAAGGATTTGTGGAAAGCAACACACAGCGGGATGTTTATCTTGACTTTAAGTCCGTCCTCGCACCATGTCGCCCAAGTGATTTTCCTACCTCGTATGTTTCACTTTCACCACAAGATGTTTATGCTAGCTGGCTGAGCTTGGAGCCGCAAGCTGTTCTGGAGTATCACCTTTGTAATTTTATCCGGATCATAATCCATCAAACCATAGTTGGAGGACGATGTTCACGGTGTACTTTCACGTCAAAACATACACAGTTAATGTCTGTGGAGGTTCTCGGTCATCCAGGTCATGGTAAATTATTGTCAACAAAGTTGTTCCTTTGTTCCAACCTACTGTTTGGGGATTTACCTGGATTAGAATCTGATTCTATATCAAGGTATATCCCCAAAAGTTGTACCTTTGTCCCCACCTAACGACACCCCATTAGCACAACAACCCCCTTCAACCTAGTTTCTGCCGATCATCTCTCCCATTTGCAAAACAAGACATCGTAACCTCGACGCACCCCCAGCCATGGCAGTAATATTCAGAAACTCCCTGCAGGCCATTAGAACTGAAGAATGGATGAAGGGCGAAACATCTTCAAGTGAAGAAAATCAAGTCCAGTTGCCACGACAAGAAGATTTGGACGAGAACTTACCACGACCTGGATGACTGAGAACCTCAACAGACGTTGTGATGATCAGTACTTGTGTACATTTTGACGAGGAAGTACCCCATGAACGTCTTCCTCCAATTATGGTTTGATGGATTTTCATCCAGATAAAAATGACAAATCAAGTCCAGTTGCCACGACAAGAAGATTTTGACAAGAATGATCGTCATAATCGACTTTGAAATTGTGAGATTTGCTGCAACAGCATTCTTCCAGCTTCAGGTTTCTCCTTTGACAGGAGTTAGCAGCAGCTGGTTTCATACAAACGATCACTTCTAGAAATTGAAATATGTGCTTTTTAGCAATGAGCTGGTTTGATTTTTCCTTGACAATTCTGACATCGGCCACATTCGAGTACATCACTCCAAAACATGTAGCTTAATTCCACCAATAGTAAATCTGTAAACATAGCAAATCCATTCACAGTTATTTTTCCAATGAAGGTGGATGTCGCTCCCAAAGGTATTTTCATCTTGGTCTCGAGGTGACACTGTCATCTCCCACATTAACGTTATTTCGGCAAGTGCTCCAGCAGGCCACTTCCTGTTTGCCCATGTGACCAGTGTGGAGATTTGAGACACTGCAAGGTGCTAATCAGACCATTGGGGGAAACTGCGGGTTTCAGTGTCCTGCCTGAGGATACTACGACATTCAGACAAGAGGAGCAAGGAGTTGAACCTTCCAAGTGGAGTGACGCCACTCGACTGACTGAGCCACAGCTACCCAGTGAAACAAATGTGAAATAGTCCATAAGTACTTACATATCATAATAGCTTGGCGTGAGCAGTTCATTACCTAATGCTAGTGTACTAACTGCCACACCTGTAATTATCGATAAATAAAAGCACTTGAACGTCAACTCGCTTTTGTTGGCGGTATCCATTACTGCAAGGTTTATCTTGGATTTGGTGAAACTTTGTGAATATTTTGACCGTGCAGATTCTCATGAGTATCTGGGTTTTATGGCTGTTGAGTTTTTTGATATCGTTAAAAATGAGCATTTTGTATTCCTTAGACTCTATTTAACCACATTGTTGGCAATAAATTCTGAGAGTGAGAACTTTTTTTTTGGCTTCTGGGGCTGCAAGAACATGAACAAAGTCCTTCCTGGCTGTGACTTTTCATACTTCCCGAGAAACTCGGGTGACGAACTTGAGAGCGGTCGTTACACTGTGTTTAACGTGACGGTGGAGTGCTGCGATCGACTTCCTCTTCCCGCACTACGTTCGTGTACGCCATTTGACTTTTGCCAATTTGAAACCCAAGTATTGCATTCTGCTGAGACAGACGCTCTCCTCTGTGCAGTATTCGGGGTCCTCTTTCCAAGAATTATTGCTCATCTGCTTGTCTTTACACGGCTAAATAGATGTATCACGTAGGTTCTCATTGTTCATACTTTCATCCTCAAAACGATCCATCGCTGTGCAACCGTCAGCATCGGCAGAAAAGTAGGGATGACAATACTTTTCAGCTCGAACGTCAACATTTCTGACCAATCACACAACAGTTTGTGGACACCACAGTGTAAAAAGATCTGCCAGTATTACGCATGGAGAATGACCTGCGAGAACAAGGACGACATCATTTTGTTCTCGCTGTCTGCGGAGGCCTTTAGTGTGTCCTGCATGGCATCCAATTCCACAGGTTTTGTAAATAACAAAGCTGCTTCGAAAATCGGTATTTTCACTTTATTACTTTATCTAATTTATGTAAATAATAAAGGTGACTCAATGTCATCAACCGCTCGCACCCTGAGAAGTTCAGAAACTTCTTATTGTTCTCTGTAAAATGCAACACTTTTTTGGACTTGACAACTTTGGTACGAGGTTTTCTCAGATCCGTGATGCAGTGTGCGAGAGACACGACAGACCCCAGCGTCTGGAATTGTCCCATCTCTATTTGAATGACACGTCTCAGCCAGTTTGTGGTTGATATGAAAACCAGCAGACTCCAGAACTGGGTCAAGCATCCAGTGATACAAACAAAGCTGTAAATTCATTCTTCATTTTTCGTGAGGACTTTTTTTTTTTTTTTTTTTGTTCATGACTTTAGTGATTTGTTGGAAGTCCCTGAAATTACGCTGCTGCTCAATCCTCTCACAATATTCTTTTCACGGTGGGACATTCAAAGACATCATCACTGGAAAACAAATGACCTCAACTCTTAAAAGTGCAGAGATCAGCAAAGGAACAAGAGGTTGCAGTCAGAGCAGGTTCTTATTACTGGAGGTCTACACGCGTCCTAAATCATACTGCCGAGCGGGATTTGACACAAACCTCACCGCGACGCAATCACCGCAAGCATCTTAGCTGAGAACGTAAGGCGTGAAAGCTGCGTCCGAGGGCCTCAGAGGGATAAAGAGGGTCAACAGAAATAAGATCCAGCTTGCGCTGAAGAGAAACACGTGTGTTTTTTTTTTTCAACTTGAGAGCCAGGATATTGAACCATATAATCCCTCGCAGGGGGGATATCAAATTTTCCTGCAGCTTGAAGAGACTGCCTTACCTGAGGGTTGATCTTGATGGTGGCGATGTCTGACTTCTTGTCTATGTCTTTGATACTGGCTTCGTAGACGTCACCGTTATGCATCTGGACCTTTTTTGGGAATGGACGTTACACAAAAAACAAGATTTTAACAGACTCACCCTTTCACATGGGGTTTTTAATTAGCAGCATCTAGTGCCCTTGATTGCACTTGTTTCGAATGTCATGGGTTCATTGCATTCAAATTTGCAATGATTTAAAATGACAAAGACGAAAAATGATGCCAGAGAGAGTAATTATAATGTCAATTGATGAAGTGTGACATCTAGGACAGTGGCGACCATTCATTTTTGTACCTTCAGCTGCTGCTGGCCGGAGACCGAGGTCGTGCTTGACACCACGTGGGCGTTGGTGACAATCAATCCCTGCTCTGACATCACAAAACCAGATCCACTGGACAGAGGTATGTTTCGGCCAAAGAGGGGATGCCTGAGGCACAAACATCGATGAAACTCAAAACACTCTTACATTTGTTTGTTTTTTTTAAATGATCCCAATTGGCTGGCCTGATGTGCAAATAACAAACAACGGAACAAACCCAGTTCTCCTGTTTAAATCTAATTAGTTGGGGAGCTATGCCAACTCCTCAGGATGCCAGGATGCTACTTTTATTTTTAATGGCTGTTAGCCTGCACATTGGGAAATCACTATATAACAACAATGTAACAATAGATGGTCACATCAGCAGAGAATTTGGTTAGAGGTATGTCTTTGATTACATGTCAAGCACCATTGCGGAGTGTGTTGACAAACAATCACATGCAACAGCTCTGAAAAAGACAAACTGAGTAAATAGATTAGCACTGCATGTAAAAAAAACTTTTTTTCCCAAAGTTATTCAGCATTGTTTAATGTCTAATATGTTCCCTGCAAAGAGAGAACCTCCCAAGCTAATCAGATTAAATCTGAGCCCCTGAGGAGAAGAGACGATTTCTACACATTAGTCATAGAGATGGTCATCTCCATGGATAATTCTTGTGACCGATATTAAATCCATATATGCTGACAATACAATGATCTGGACTGAAACCCATTAAAAGAGAATTTGACAGAAATGCAATGTATGCTTTTAAATCTAAATTTACATGAATGGAATATTGATTTCCTCAATATGCAACAACCTTCACTTTGGTGAGGAGGAAGATGAATGCTCTTTGATTAGTCCCATTCAGTTCAACAACCAGGAGCGGCGGGCAGCCACTAAGCAGCGCACGGGGAGCAGTTAGGGGTCTAGTCTTGTTCAACAACACTTTGATCAGCTCGGAAGGGGATCCGGAAGCGAACAGGAACGATGGGCTCCGAGGGACGCCATGCCACCCCGATGGTGACCATTCATCAATTCCCTACCAAGGCAATTGTCTTTTTTCCTCAATCAGCTGGGACAGGCCAGTGAATGGGGCCTATGGATTCAAGTAGCGTTGGCGATGTCGTGCTGATGATCGGCCCGTCACTGTATCTCTGTGACTTTGGCTTGAGGGTGAGTTGAAAGGCAAAAACGAACTGTGATGCTGTGACGCATCATAGTTTCTCTAACAGGGGCTGTATTAAAGACCAGTGCAAGCATTTCACCTTTGGAGTCTATTTATGGGGCCTCGAGCAGCAACGCAGTGGGACCCTGCAGGCCTGGCCACCCAGCCTCTGACATTTGGCAGGACAACAATATGTTGTGCATCAGATGGACAGTTTCGGGATGGGCTTTCTTCTTGGGAGGTACAGTGTCTCACAGCCGGCCTCAGGATTCCCCCGGAAGAGCTGAACGACGTGGCCGGGGAGAGAGGGAGGTCCAGGTCTTCCTGCTTCGAAGATGGTAAAAGTTTCGGGATGGGACGTCAGGGTTTGCGGGCATTCAGCGAGACATTGACATCCTTCAGCAGAGGGTTACTTTTGATAATAATGGACAGCGGCGGAGTATTTCTGCCGTCATTCATCCATCCCAAATCTGCTCCACAAACAGGTGAACTCGAGGGACGCTATGAGTGGCCGCAGATTTCTGTAAAAAGCAGGATCCTCTGTATGTCACAGAATTAGCTATGAAGTCTAACCTTTCTGATCCCAAAAGAAAAGACTTCACTCAAGCAGTCTCACGAACTACTCTTTAAATCACGGCCAGGTATTTCCTTTCTGCTATGTATAAATTGTCCATGAAAGTGTCATTGGCATGATTAACTATGGCAATCGCCTGCAAAATAGCAAACGTTGGGTGCATAGCAGGATTCCAGCCATCTGTGCCTTTGTGTGTTTGCTTTGAAAAGGAAGCTGTGAGGTCACAGCTGGGCTTAGGGATGCGGTAATGTACCTTATATGAACACCAGAGCAAAAACTTCATGCGTCTATTTGGCAAACTCGGTCATTTCCGATGCATCGTATGATGTTAGATGCGACCCTGAAGCACAGTGGATCTTCATGTTCAATGAAGTCGCGTACAAGCGAGCTCCTTACTGTCTTGACAACCATCCAAACAGCTTCGCTTTCAGAAAGGTGTTCCGATATTGACGTAAGTCCGTTGTTTTGGCGAGGTCCTCCTCGGAAGCGAGTACGAAGCAACCGCACTCCACAACTATTGAGCCATCGACGATGGCCGTGGTGTGATCATAATGGTGGTTAGCAGCGATACCGGAGGTCCGGATAGAAGGAGTTCAAAATCACAGTCCGACACCTTGCCTGTTAAGCAATTAGCATGATTGTGACAGTGAAGCCATATTAGCACCTCTGACCTAAAACTGCTGATCAGCCATGGCTGAGCCGCCTGCGTGCAGTGGCAACAGCCCCGCTGATCCATCACAGAGGAGCCCAAACCATTGTGTTGCTACGGAGACCGAGAGGCAGCTGGACACCATCCAGCCAGGTCATACACAAGCCATTAGCACAGCAGAGACGGAGCCCAGCGCGTCAACCTCCACCGAGTCTCCGTTTGCGGCGGCCACTGCTCCCGAAGCCACCCCCAGCACGCCGCCCCAGGAGCACTGGTTTCGGCTCGGAGCCAGACCCAAAGTGCTCACTTGCCCCCCACCTCATCAGGAGCCATGGGCCTTGGATGATGATGACAACGGAGCTGTGGACAGCTTCATCATTCAGCCCAAGAGTGCATGTTCTGAAGCGTTACCGAAGGCCCTGATCGTGGGCTCGTACATGATCCGAGATGTGAAAATTGCCCAGGCCAAGACGCTCTGTTACCCCGGCGCCACGGTCTTGGATATAGAGGTCCAAATCCCACTGCTCATACAGAGATACCCGTCGACAGAAACTGTGGTGGTTCACGTCGGCGTGCACGACATCAAGAATCGATCCCCTCAGCTGCTGAAAGAAGTCTTCGACATGCTGGTCAACTTCCTCCGTGACTCCCATAAACATTGCATCATATCGGGTCCAATCCCTTCGCCCAGCCTGGATGACTCCACGTCTCACTGGGTGGCCCAGGTTCATATCTGGCTGAAGAAGCGCTGCTCTACAATGTCCATTGCTTACGTAGACAACGTCTCAGTTTTCTGGGATCAGCCCACTTTCTTCAAGAGGGACGGGATTCATCTCAACAACAGCGGATCCCTTGTATTGTCCGTCAACATGGAGCTAGCACTGATGGAAGCCAACAGCAACTCAACGCGTTTTTAACCCTTCTGAGCTCGTTTATTCACAAAATATGTGGCGTCTCAGCTCACCTGTCTTTGCGCACATTTGAACTTGAAAGGAAAAAAAACCTGGAGTGAAAGACCAGAGGTTTGGACAAATCTCAAATTGGATTTTCCCCTCGGCCTGACCCAAAAGTTTCCATATGCACGAAAGTTAGTGCAATTTAGAATGACTGATGACTTAGATCACTTCCTCCCCTGCAAGTTGGAAAAATAGCTCTAATTGTGCACAGCAACCCCACAAGAAAAGGATCCGAGGGCTGACCTATAAAAATTATTTGAATTGAATACCCTGTTGATATATACATATATTTATCAAAAGGGGACATGTAATATGTCGGTGGCCAGTGGCATCAGTGCTTCTGCTTCCCTGGTCCCTGTTTTTATTTCTGAAAAGGGGCCTTGCTGTGCGGAGTCATTCATTCATCCTGTCATTATCCTGCACAGGGTTGCAGGGGAACGGGAGTCTCAAAGCTGTCACTGGGCAAGAGTTGGGGTTCACCCTGGACCCGCCACCGGTCAATCAAGGGGCCATATATAGAGACAACAACCATTCACATGTATAAAGTCTCCAGTGAACCTGGTTCATGTTTGCGGCCTGTGGGAGGTCACAGGCTAATAATTATAAATTATTCCCAAACCCACTGACTTTAGGTCGAACTAAAAACTCCAGGGCAAAATCACAGACCTGCCTCTTAAAGGCAGAATTGGCAGTGCAGCAGCTGCGGGGAGTCGCCGCAGCAACTGAGCAGCTGTTGTCGGTGAGAACACGTAAAAACATTTTTTTTTGATGAGTTAAATTAAGCACATGAAGGTTTGAAGTTGAAAATTGAGAAGTTGGCCTAACAGTGGTGCAGTGGTTAGTGCTTTCTCTCAGCAAGAAGGTCCCTTCCTGGGCTTGCGATAAACTGGTCCAGGGTGAACCCCTTCTGTTGCCCAATGACAACTAGGATAGGCATATATCTAAATATATACATATGTATATACGCACACATACACGTATATGATGACATCCATTCTTCTGGAGTGGTAAAAGTAGCTAACAACCCCAGAGTTTGTGCCTACTACTCACCCAACAGTAAAAATGCAGGGAAGCGTACAAATCAGTGTTTGCCTTTTGTTCTTGCACCATATATATGACGCGGCTGAGAGTGATCGATGCGCTCGATTGAAACGGACGGAGACTGTTACCTGAGGAAGAGCTCGATGTGTACCACGGCAGGGGCGATTTTCTCCACCACGTCGGCAATGAAGTTGAACTTGTAGCGAGGGCTGGCGGCATGTGGCGGACCTATACTGGCGACAACAATAATCCGTTTTAATCATCGGCCAATGAAGGGCTGGTCTGCATTAAGCAAAGCCACAACTACTAAAAAGAATATGACTCTGAATACGGCTAACTCAGGTTAAAATTAACAAGGTTCTTTTCCCCCATGTGTGTGAGCCATTCAGCTTACATGCTCCAATGTCCCTGTTTAACTCCCTTTTGCAGGGGTATGCACCTTTCATACAGGTGCTCAATGATGCAGCATAATTTGATGCGGAAATGTATCAGAAACTTTTCATGGTGAGAAAGGAGCAGTAAAAAGGATGCAGTGCAGTTTTTAATCGACCTCTTATTGAACTGAAAGGCACATTTTACGACCATCGACTACAGCAGCATAAAACGAAATAAACATCCACTTAGGTTCCAATCACCCCGACTTCCTCAATAATCCACTGGATTGTTCTCTAAATTCAACTTTGTGAATTATTCTAGGGTCTGCCGGACAGCTGCTCCTGAGGAGTTGTGTTTTCAGCCAGGTCGCCGAATAGTGAAACAGATCCACACCTTGAGCAGGGTACCGGAGGATGCATAGGAGTTCGCCTAACCAGTCTACATGTTCTTTGTGGAGTTGGGGAAGGCATTTGATGGTCCATTGGGGAGTACTGTGGGGGGTTTCTGGGGATACCGGACCCCCTTGTATGGGCCATTCGTCCCTGTATGACCGGAGTCACAGCTTGGTCCATTGCCAGCAGTAATGCTTCCGGTTAGGGTTGGACTCTGCCAGGGCTACCCTTTGTCACCAATTCTATTCAAAAACTTCATGGACAGAAGCGGTGCATTGAGGAGATCCAGTTTGGTGGCCTCTGGATTGCTTCTTTGCGTTTTGCAGATGAGGTTTTGTTGGCTTCAGACTGGGATCTCCAGCACTCACTAGAGAGGCTGACAGCCCAATGTGAAGCGGATGGGATGAAAATCAGCACCTCCAAATATAGGGCTATGGTCCTCAGCGGGAAAAAAAGGTGGAGTGCACCCTCCGGGTCAAGGATGAGATGCCCAAAATGGAGGAGTTCAAGTATTTCTAGTTGTTGTTCACGGGCGAGGAAAGAATGGAGCAGGAGATCAACAGGTGGATCGATGCAGCGTCAGCAGCGATGAAGGCTCTGCATCGGTCCACCATAGTAAAGAAGAAGCTGAGCCAAAAGGCAAAGCTCTCGATTTTACCCGTGGATCTACAATCCCATCTTCACGTACAGTCACGAGCTGTGGGTAGTGACCAAAAGAACCAGATCACAGATATCTTGCTTCTCCCTTGGAGATAGGGTTGAGGAGTTTGGCCATCTAGCGGGAGCTCTGAATAGAGCTGCCGCTCCTCATTGAGAGGAGCCAGATGAGGCGACTCAGGCATCTGGTCAGGATACATCCTGGATGCCTGCCTGGTGAGGTGTTTCAGGCATGACCTAGCAAGGAGGCTTCGGGGAAGACCCAGGACACGCTGGATGCACTTGGTCTCTGGGCTGGCTGGTAAGAACCCAGGGATTCCCCAAGAAGAGCTGGAAGAGTGGCTGGGAAGAGATGTCTGGTTGTGTCTGCTCAGGCTGCTGCCCTCGCAGCCCCACCCCGATTAAGCAGCAGAAGACGGATAGATGATTCGAATCGCTCTTTCCTGTGGTAGATCCATTTAAGGAGAATACCTGTGCATCGTTGGGGAAAATCTTGGAAAAAAGGCTCTTCACATTTTTCTGCTTTAAATTTCTTTCAGTTCAATTTCTTTTCATTTTTTTAAACCCTCTTCATTGAATATTTTCACCTGGAAAAAAAAATCATCCCTCCTCCCCAAAGAAAACCCAAATTATTGAAAATGTTTTTGAAGTGCAACTTAAAGAATGAACATTTGTTCATGTAGTCACTAATTTCAATTTTTTTTTCTCTTTTTCAAATTATGCTCTGGTAAAATTGGCAGCAATTAATGAATTCCGCCTTCATTCATCCACGATCTACACTCATTATCCTGCAGGGAGGTGCTGGAGCCTATCCTAGCTGTTCTTGGGCGAGAGGCGGGGTTCACCTTGGACAGGTCGATCACAGTATCCAATGAACCTCCTGAATGTGTTTGGACTGTGGGTGGTGGAACCCGGAGAACCTGCAGGAACCCCATGGAATCATGGGGAGAACATGGAGACTCCACACACTGAGGCCCCCTGTGGGAATCCAACCAGGGACCTTCTTGCTTTGAAGAAGAAGCACTAACCACCGCTCTGCCCTACCCGCCCGATTTCTCAATTTTCACAAACTTTAAACCTTCATGTGCTTAATTTAACTCATTTCTCACCGCCATCGTTCTTGAGCGTCAAAAAGCAAACAGCTGCTCGGTTGCTGCGGCGACTCCCCGCAGCCGCCTCGCTGCCAAGTCTGCCTTTAAGAGGCAGAAGGTCTGTGATTTTACCCCGGCGTTTTTAGTTCAGCGTTCAGTGGGTTTGAGAATAATTATAATTATCAGCCTGTGACCTCCCACAGTCCATAACCATGAAGCAGGTTCATTGGAGACTCTAAACGTGTGAATGGTTGTTGGTATATGTGGCCCCTTGGTGACCCCCACCTCTTGCCCAACGACAGCTGAAATAGACTCTACCCTCAGTGCAGGGTAATGAAAGGACGGGTGGATGAATGAATGAATGAATGAACACATGAATCTGTAAAAGCACTTCTTTGAGACTACTTTTCACATCATTGAAAGTTAAAAGAAAGACCAAAAGCAGAGAAACACATTTTGACACTGCAGCTGGTGAGCTTTTCACTATTCCTCCCTCACACACAGACACACATACACACACATGCAATCCTCAAAGGTAGGTGGGTCTAACATTATCGAATTTATTTCAACACTTTCCCGTCCGTCATCCAGAATTAGGTCAGGAATGCCCCCCCCCTCCCTCACACACACACACACACACACGCACACACAGTCGAGAACTAAATATTTGTGCGCTCCAGCAGAAGGCCTGATCTTAACAGCAAAGACACACTGACCTGCAGTTTATTCTATCAGTTGAGGAAACAGGAAGTCCCTGCAGCCCCAGACAAATTATTTTTGAATTTCCCTTTAATCACAAACTGTTTATTTTGTCTGGCACACGTGCGCGCGCATGCGTGCGCACACCGACACACACACACACACGCACGCACGCACGCACACACACACACACACAGCTTCATCATCCAATCAGAGGGTTAGCATCAGATCCTTTGAAGGCGAGTCGACCAATCTCGATATACAGTGGTTCAGCAGAGGCTTTTTAGGCTCCTTTACACAAATGAGTCTCAAAGAGCCGTCAGAAAAGATCTAATGGAGATGGGGATGGGGTGCAACATCATCACGGACAGGTGGGAAATTATCAATAACAAATAAAATTCATATCATAATTGTTCTGCTTCTTTTCCTTTCTGCTTTTCCCTTCAGGGGTCGCCACAGCGAATCAACAGTCTCCATCTAACCCTGTTCTCTGGATCTTCCTCTCTCACGCCAACTACCTTCAAATCCTCTCTCACAACATCCATAAATCTTGTCTTCGGTCTTCCTCTCGACCTCCTGCCTGGCTTCTCCAATTCCAGCAGCCGTCTACCGATATTGTCCCAATCCCTCCTCTGTACATGACCCAACCATCTCAGTCTGACCTTCTCTCCAAAACATCTAACATGTGTTGTCCGCCTGATGGACTCATTCCTGATCCTATCCATCCTCGTCTCTCCCAAAGAGAACCTCAACATCTTCATCTCCAGCTCTGCTTCCTGCCATTGTTACAAACGGTATTGCCAAAGAAGATTATCTATCTTCTGGCTATCTGCTCTTGGAGCATCATTTTGGTGTTGAGTTTCTCCAGCACGTAGGTGCTGTTCAGTGCTCTTGCCAGGATGTTCTATATGCTCAAATTTCAAGTGAATGGACAGTCTTCTTGTGTGGTCATTGCCCATGACCACATGGGATAAGTCGCAATGGCTTTGTCCTTCGTGATGATGGTCATGCCTTGGAAGCTGCTCTTGACCATGGCTGGCCTTCAGGTGATCTCTTGTTTGCGGTTTTCTTTGGCATTAATCACTGATCCCAGATCCACAAAGTCCTGCATTTTCTCAAGTGTGCCTCTTAAACACTAAACTTGTCTGATCTTCTTGACTCTGGTCCACGACTGTGGTTTTTGTCTTTTTGTTGTTGAATGTCAGGACTTTCTTTTTGCTGACTTGCTGTACCTTTTTGAGTAGTGCCATGAGGTCTTCTTTAAAACTGCAGAGTAGCGTGGTGTCATCTGCAAACCTCAAGCTCTTTATGGGTCATCCTCTAATCCCAATGCCTTCCTCCGATCCCTTTGCATCCCTGTCCTCATGGTGTCTTCTGAATTGATGCTGGATAGCATTCTTGTCGTTACACAACCCTGATGGAACTACTACTCCAATGCCAAACCACTCGATCTCTCCATGTGCTGCTCTAATGGGGGCTTCTCAGGTTTCATTCGGCAATTTGCAGGAGATGGACTATGCGACCACGAAACCTCATTCTGATCAAATCTTTCCAGGGATGACCGAGGCTCAAGGAGGCAAACGGCTTTGCTGTAGTCGACGAAGCACATATAGAGTTCATTTGTTTTCTTTGCACCTCTCCGGGATGAGTCTCATGCTGACAATCTGGTCTTTGGTTCCTCTTTCTTTGACAAATCCTGCTGAGACTCTACTGGTCTCTCCTGTACACTTGTTGTACAGTTTTTCTTGTGAATGACTTTGCTGGCGGGCGTGATGACAGAAACGGTTCTGTGGTTGCAGAGACAGATACCATCGCAAGGATGACCCTGCATTCCCCCTTTACCTTCCAAATCTCTGCCGGCATTTCATCCGTGTCTCATGAATTACAGAATCTCAATAGGTCTAGTTTGTAGTCTCGTAAATCTTTACACTCAACCTGTATTTAAGTGGCATTGCAGCAACGGTGGTGCAATCACTGTGGCATGAAAATAAAAAAAAAACTAATTTTGTGAACCGCAGTTTTCTTTCCTGCATCCTTTTTAGTGGCTTAAGAAAATAAACAAATGACATCCGTTGATAACAGAAGAGGAACGACTGCTCAAAAGTGGCTGAATTGCATGGACACTGGGTTTTAGGACAAATCATGTCAGGGGGATTCAACTGTGCTTGCTAACTCTAGCATTTCGAAAGGGACATCCCAGCATACCTTACCAGCACATATGAAATGTTAACTACAATCGTTTAATAAAGGGATTATTTTGGCTACCTCAGACTTTGGCAAATTTTGTTCTTCTCCATGATATTTATGCTGGCATGCATCGCAAGAGAAGTCAAACTAAACACCTTCTCTCAAAATAAAGCCAGTATGGATGTCTGTATGGCAACGACGCATCACAGCACCTTCACCAGGCGCAGTCTGATCAGGGGTCCGAATGAAAACTTTCCTTCAAACAAGCTACTTCATGTTGCAGGGTAGAGGTCTTGCCTGGTTTTGTCTAAAATGCTAAGAGACCGTTGGATCGAATGTAAAGACGCTCGCAGGCAACGAAGCACAAACATGAACCATTCAGCTACGAAGGAAACCAGGAGCAGGATAAAACTCTGCTCCAACATTTGTGTGAATCTGCCGCAGCCAGAATCCCTACTGGTTGTCAGCATGATTTTAAGGACTCTTGACAATCTGGCCGATCAAATATAAGTTTTGGATACAAGAGACTGATCAACCGGAATCATGATGCTTTTATCGGACGTGAAGAGCATCAACAGCAGCGTTTTTGTATCAGAGGCGACAGCAGATCCTTTTTGAATTGACCATCTCAGACTTTCATAAACTGGATCATCTGAAGCTGTTGTAGGCCATTCCTGATCAAGATAGAGAAGCCCGTGATGGGGGCAACATTTAGGTAAAAAGGCAACTGACCGGAGGACGTTTTTCACCTGCATTCAGTTAATCCAGCTTTATTGTTGGTCAATTCCATGAAGCAATTTCCTGGATGTTGTGGTGCTGTTTCGCCCCAGCAGAGTTTGGAGATCCAAGATTACCAGGCCATTTGGCGTGTACACCTGTGGAGTTGTATGCTGGGGACAGGAGTGCGCTGGACAGTGAGTTAGTTATGCTCAATAATCTTCTCTTCAAATGATTCGAATGGGCTGTAGTTGAACAGTCGATATCCGCCATGCCTGGCGAGTCGAACGGTTGCCCTCGAGAGCTGGACTCCTTCTTCCGCAATCCTTCAAACGACACGAGGAGCTTCCGACAAAACCAAAATCTTTAAGTGAGGAATTATGACCTTTTTGAATTTCCCACATTTTCCCGGCACCCTGCAACATCACTAGGGTTTAAAGATCTACCAGGTCTGCCTGGCCGAACGTCACCATGGCAACCTAATAGCACAGTTGGCAGCGCTGTGTTTCGGATTCCACTGTGACGCCTGTGTGATGTCACGCTTTTGAGCTTGTATAGGCTGTGTCTTTGGCGTGCGTCACCGCTTTCCTTGTTTGCTGCAGCCTCCTGATGCCTCTCCTGACTCTGGGCTACATTCTGGGCTCCCTGGTCACCACAGGAGTGAGATACCTCGTCCAGACGCCCGACGTCCGGGGGGCCGAAGGTCCCGGCAGCGGCGCGACCGACACCCTGGAGCAGGTCAACAGTGACGATATTGAACGCTTCCTGGCTCTCTTCCTGCGTGTTTCCCGTGCTCTGCATAAGGCAAATCAGTGCACAGCGTGACCCGACAACTCCGTCCACACGCACCCGCCTTGAAGCAGGCCCAGCAGAAAGTATGGGGGCAGGATGTCTGAAGTTGAATAATCCGAATACTCTGGATCTTATTTGATCTGTGAAGGTCTATTTCTTCCTGTCACACAAAAAAACAAATCTGAACTTATGTCTTTGGCGCTTTTAGTGGAACGCCAGCCCTACTATCTCAGGAATGGGAGTGGATTTCATGTATCCTGTGTTTATACAGCCTGAGTTCTTGGACGCGGTTGGACGAGCAAATAAAACCACTGAATGGAATTGAACAGCTTCATATTTGTGACGTCATAATTTCTGTGAAGCTGTTTTTTAACAAGAAGAACAGCAAGAGAAATTAATAAGTGCAGGATTTTAGATTTAGCACTGACTACACAAGGGTTTACCAAAAAGTAAAACGATGCAAGAATGTATTCATTCATTCACACCTCAAATCCTGCAGTCATGGCTTTTGTTGGAGGAAGCCGGAGGAATCCCGGACAGATACGGGGAGAACATGGAGACTCAACACTCCAGAAAAGTGACCAGTGACCTTCTTGCTTTGAGGTGGAAGCACTAACCCCCTGCCCCACTGTGCCGCCTTACAAGAAATCTGATGAAGGAAAGTAAAAATAATCTGACATTAGCATAGTCCAAGAAAATTAGCCTGCAGCGAGTTCAAGATGTCATATCGTGCTATGACAATCGACATATTTGAAGAAAAACTAACTTGGAAAGGATGAATGTCAACATGTGGTCTCGGTCTGTGTTTGGGTGTCGGGCCAAGGAAGTGGCTCCAGTTCAATCCAGCTAGCGGCTAAAATGTTTGTGCTTTGTTTCCGCGCCGATGCAGACCGAGGTGAGGGAGGGTCTCGGCAACACCGTGGGAAAGCAGCGCTGCCGCTGAAACACTAGCGTGACTCATCACGGTCGTTCCAGACGCCGGGGAGGGCAGTAAAACCTTAAAAAACCTGGGAAAGCAGTCAGCTCTCAGCGGTTGTATCGCCCGTAGACACACAGGCGACCGCTGGGAAGCGGAATTCTTCACCGCAACGCTCGTCCTATTTTAATTAATCACATTCAGGGGGACAACGAATACAAAACTCAAATGACTCTCACAGTCCAATGGAGATCCTGGATTGTCCAGACGTGTGAATGAGAGGGTGAAAGGTTGCATGTCTCTATATGAGGCCTCGAGATCAATCCAGGGTGAACCCCGCGTCTCGTCCAATCACAGCTGGAATAGGTTCCAGCCCCCCCTCCCCCCCTCCCCCAACTACCACCACTACCCTGACTGCAAGCTAGGGGGTGTAGATGATAATGAGCGAATGAATGAAATAGAAAAAAAAAATCACGCCAAAACATAACAGCTTTACAATAAATCCCCATGTAAGATTCGAATAAGACCGAGAAATTAACAAACATGTAATAAAATAATGAATTGAAAATGAGGATATCACACACACACACACACACACACACACACACACACACACACACACACACACACACACACACACACACACACACACACACACGGCATTAATAAATTACTAAG
>CAAKHD010014137.1:44323-70538 GCA_901007705.1 Fistularia tabacaria
AACCATCATCCAACAACCCATCCATCATCCATCATCCATCATCCTCTATCCATCATCCATCATCCATCCATCCATCCATCTATCCATCATCCATCATCCATCATCCATCCATCCATCATCCATCATCCATCCATGCATCATCCATCATCCATCATCCATCATCCATCATCCATCATCCATCCATCCATCATCCATCCATCATCCATCCATCATCCATCCATCATCCATCAAACATCCATCCATCATCCATCCATCCATCATCCATCCATCATCCATCCATCCATTATCCATCATCCATCATCCATCATCCATCCATCCATCATCCATCTATCCATCATCCATCATCCATCATCCATCATCCATCCATCCATCATCCATCATCCATCCATCCATGTTCCATCATCCATCATCCATCGTTCATTCATCCATCCTCTCATTCATTCATTCATCCATCCATCCATTCTTCTAATCCTGCAGTTATGCTGGATGGAACTTATCCCTGCTGTGATTGGTCAGAGGTGGAGTTCATGCTGGACCAATCACAGAGCTGCTTGTAGAGACATACCTCATCACTCACTCATTCATCCATTCATCCATCCATCCTCTGTTTTGGGATCTCCAAAGAAGCTCCAGGATGTTTCTGGACTGTGGAGGGAACCTCTATCTTCAGTGAACCTGGACCTCTGGAGGAAGAGGTGGAACCTGGAGAATCAGGCAGGAGAACCCGGAGAACCCGCGGAGGTTCTTCATGGGCTGTGTTCTCCAGCCGCAATGTTAGTGGAGGTGATGTTCTCCATGACGGCACCCTGGAAGCCGGACCTGATGTTCTCCAGTGTATCTTCTCAAAGGTCACAGCCGCTGACAGTTTGACGGATGGCGCCATAGCCGTGGAGATAAGTTGGAGCCCCCCCCACCCCCCACACGCCTGTCATGGAACTGGGATATCACACACACACACACACATACACACACACACACACACACACACACACACACACACACACACACACACACACACACGGCATTAATAAATTACTAAGCTTCATTTACTTTGGTCTCTTCAAGGACCATTAACGTTGCAGATTTTTTTTTTTTTTTAACAGATTTCAACGGGGCAACGGGTCAGTAAAGACAAAATGAAACAAGGAACAAGAAAGAAAAGACAGAAAAAAATATCTAAAAATAAAATCGACCAATGAACAAGGAGTGTAGTTTGCGTTGGCTCAACGGCCCCTAGTGGCCGGGGTCGGAAGTGCACCCAAACCAGACGATCCTTCGTCGTGCAACCCCAGGTGTGCGCCACCGTGCATGAGTGTCGGTGTGCGTGTGCGCGCGTCCAGCAGCGCATAAACCGTACCTGTGCCGGTCTCGCACGGCCCTCTCTGCACCTGCGCCACCCCGGGCAGCCCCAGCTGCAGCGCCTTGCGGCTGGCCGCCTTCAGCTGGCACACGTTGGCGTGCGTCCTGCCGTCGCTGCCGCACACCTCCCGGCTCAGGCGGCAGCGGCAGACGCCCTTGGCGAGCCGCTTGCCCGCCGGGTGCTTGCACTCCAGCCCGTCGCCGCACGGCAGGTCGTCCTTGCGGCCGCACGGCTCGCCCTCCACCCGGGCGCACACCAGGCAGCAGTTGCAGCGGTCCGGCACGTACCCGCCGGGGCAGCCGGGGCTCGGACAGGTGCTGACGTCGCACCGCTGCGGGCACCGGGTCGCGGGGTCGGCGGCCACTTCCAGGCGCAGGAGGACGGCGGCGAGCAGGAAGATCCGCATGGTCCCTCCACCTGCACCTCTCTAAACAGCTTCCAGGGACAGCCTTCCGCCGCTGCGCATCACTGGACCAGGATCTCCAGGTGGACGTCGCCGCCGGAGCTGCCGCGCGTAACCGTGCGTCCCGACGAGGGGCAGGAGTGTGATTTTCCCGGCGGGTGGTGAGCGCCTCTGGCGGGTCGCCGGGGCCGGAGGAGGCGGGGCGCTTGCACGGAGGCGCGGTCTGGAACCGGGGCGGGGGGACGTCCCTCCTTCTCCATAAACGAAATAAAGCAGTGGAGTTTAATCACATATATGCTGGTGTCAATGAATAATATCCTTGTTTTTTTTTTTTCATTTTTTGTATCTAAATTATTCTTGCTTAAGCCTCCCATACATTTAAAGACAAGATTTAGAAAGGACCTGGGTAAACTCCAAGTCCTTTTATTTTTATTTTATTTTATTGAAAGTGTTCTTGCTTAAGCCAACCATCGATTTAAGGACAAGATCTGCAAAAAAAACCTGTGTAAAGTCAAAGTCCTTTTACTTCTTTTTGTGTTTAAATAGTTTTTGCTTAAACCACGATGGACAAGATTTGGAAAAGACTCATGGAAAGTCAAAGTGAGCTTTATTGTCAATTTCTCCGCATGTACTTGACATACAGAGGAATCGAGGACATTTCCTACAGTGACATGAAATTAACAAAATAGTAATAATGTGTGCATACACAGTAAAGTGCTCAATAAACAATGAACAAACTATAAAGTGCACGCAGATACAATCTACTGGTACTGCGATGAAAGGATGACGGATATTTAACTGCATAAAAACTGAAATTTATTCATGTCATTTTGAATGTGTTTGAAGTTCTGCACAGTTCAGGAGCTAAAAACAGTAAGTAAGAGCATGCAAAAGCAGCAGGATGATAGCAGGTGCGAAAATGAAGTAGATTTAAAGGCATAAAAAGTCATATAACACAAAAGCCGCATGATGGATTTTACTGTAGGCCATAAAATTATCATCTCACACCTGCTCACATCTAAAGACTAGTTTTTATGGTTCAAAAGTATGTAAATATGACAGTCACATATTTATTTTCTAGGTTTGATTTGTTTTACTCTGTTATCAGTTATTGGCTCAGACTGAAAGGGATCCCCAGTTACCAAGATGTTATTGTCCTATCTGATCGATATTGTACCGGCTCCATATAAAATGATAATAAAATCTCTCAACACATCTTAGTCCGAATAAGATTGTGAAAAAACTTTCCGAGGCCGCCATTGTTGTTTACATCGCAACGCTGTCTGGGTAGCGACATCACAAGGTTGGCCGTCTGTGCAACTCTTCCCATTTGAACCCGGGAGAGACATGAGCAAGGAGGATAACGGTGAAGACAGTAGTCCAAATGAGCTTCGAAATGAAGACGAACGAAGACGCAAGAGTTGGCAAAAGTCTGGGTCTGAATATATTCTAAATTGTTTTTTTTAAAGAATTTTGTGCTTTCAGAGCACATTCTAGTACAGTATGAGACAAAGAGTAAAGCATATTTATACCTATTAGTCCTCCCAAGTGGGAGGTCTCAGACAAGGCTGAGATCTTTCAAAGACTGTGGATCTTACATCTAAAGACTGAAAATATTATAGAAAAATACTCAACCTAGATTCTTTCAGCAATTTTTTTTCCCCACCATCAGTGTTTTCAGCAGGTATTTGCAGTGCCTCTGCTATTTCAGTCCATCGCTATTCCTTCTCCACTTGGTCGTGACACATCGGAGAGTTGACGTCGTATCAGCCGGGCTGTTCTGCCCACAGCTCCGCTCCTCTTTCTGGACGCTCCATATTGATCGAGATGTCCTTCGCCATGACTTTGACGTCTCTGCTGCCAATGGTGATTGTTTGTCTACCAGGTTTCCTTTTATGGTTTTGTCGGAGCTCATCCATCGGGTGTTATTGTGTTACGTCACCGTAAAGACTGAAGGGCTTGCGATAATATCGAACACTTTTGAGACTGTCGTAAGCCAAAGACTAGGAAACGACTGAGCGAGGACTGCACTTCGACTGTAAGATTACCACCTTACACTTAAGCACTGAAATGACGTCTTACTGGATCGTCTTTTGATGCATTTGGCTGCTATGAGGATTTAATTTCCGCTTTCTGGGGATTAATAAAGTCATCTATCGATCTAAACTAACATGAAATTCCAATGTCTTCTTTATTCTTACTATATTCTTCTATACTTTTCAGGATGTTTTGGGATTCTGTCCAAAACACCCTTAGGTTACCAAGGGGCCCTGATCCCTTTGCTATTGGGGTACCTGGCTTCTAAATGGCACAACAGTTGCCCTTCTATTGCTTTAATTTTGAAAAACAGAACCCAGTCGGCCGCCTTCTGATATTCTCATAACAGACACCCCTTTCGAGTCCAGATCGGCCAATGTGGCTCAATGAACCCCCCTGTGGTCGTCTCCGGCAGTGCAAGTGGGGGATCCTTCCCGTTCCTGCCAACAAGTGCTCCTGGCCCAAGCCATCAGAGGCTCCAGTGAACTTCCTGAACCCGTGTAACCCGCTGCGGTGCATGCCTCCCCGGGTGTTCGCCATCGGTTCGGTCCAGGAGACCCAAGCAAACATACAAAACGTCCAGGATTCCATCTGCCAAGAGGAAGGCGCGTCATGCGCAGGAGGACCTTTTCCTTTTTACAAAGCATGAACTCATTCACTTTTCGCTGCCGTCCCCTTGTACGGGCAATTTAACACACGTCGCCACCCTTGGGTGCTGACCTCCACCTGAGTCTCACCTCAAATAACAAACTGCTGCTGAGCAGTCCAGTTTAGCATCGCAGACGAAAACGGAGGCCGGATAGGAATATAATTCTGAGAAGAAAACGTCAAGGTGTAAAGATACATTTAGGGGAAAACTACAATGTCACTGTCACAGGTTTTCAAAGGCTCTGAGGGCAAGCGAGCTTAATGAGCAGATTGATGATCTAGGCAGAGACCTAACACTATACACTATAGTTATGTCACAGTTATTTAAAAAAAAAAGGCAAATGTCATTTTTCATTCATCGTCTATACCACTTATCTTGTACGGGAGGGGTCGATGGGTTGCATCCAAATCTCAGCTCTAAATCAGGTGTGAGCCAGGGTTCATCCTTGACCAGCCACCAGTTCATCACAGGGTCACATATGGAGACATACAACCATTCACACGTCTGGTCAAAGCATGGTCTCCATTGAACCTACTGCACGTTTTTGGATTGTGGGATGATTCGTTTTACCCCAAGTTAACCGGAGTTATTGGCTCGGACTTAAAGTGATCCCTGGATCAAGGTGTTATTGTCCTATTTGATCAATATTGGTACCGGCTAAATAAAACCAAAAACAAAATCTTTGATTCTACAGTATCTTAATTTATTTAAGATTGTAAAAGGAACTCTTCACTTGTAGGCCGGCATTGTTGTTTACGTCAAAATATTGTCTGGGTAGGGAAACATCTCGAGGTTGCACTGGGCTCAGTCTGATTCACATTACGCTGCGGTACAAAAACATTTCATCAGTGCAACCCTTCATGTTTGGACCCGAGAGAGACGTGAGGGAAAGGGAGAATGTTGAAGACAGAAAATGAGCATCTAAATGAAGATGAACAAAGAGGCCAAGAGGCAAAAGTCAGCCAAAGTCGCTGGTATACGTGCAGCACCTCCGTTGTTATGCTAACAGAGAGAGAGCAACTGCTGAAAAGAGATCCACTCTCTGTCATCGGTTGTTTGCTGTCGACATACGGACCAATGTGCCGACTGACTGTCAGCTTCCTCCGTGATCGTACCTTTGCCCAGTTGTTTACCATCAGATGCTACTTCTGCAGTAGCGGGTTGTCATCCTTGTGGGAGAACATCCAACGGCGATTCTTTGAGCGGGCTTCACTCATTTCCCGAAGACTTTTTGGATGCTCGTGGAAGAAAACTGCAGGCAGGGCTTTTGGCTTTTGTGTCGGTTTAAAACTGGCAGCATCTGTGAGCTCTTCTCAGCAGCTTAGCTCGGCTAAATGCGGAGGGAAGCAGTGAGAGCACCGTCGCGAATCCTTCGGAAGTTTTGTACATCCACAGGCAATTTCCCACTCCTTGCAGCTCTTCTTGTCCCTTGGATAGCTGTGTAGCCTAGCATCAGTCCCTTTTTATCCCTTGGACTGAATATGGCATCCAAAAGCAGCACAATGTGGCATTATCACTGTATACACCAAACAAAAGTTAACACTAGCAGAAAGCCAAATCATCACCCTAGCATGCATTGCTCTAGTAAATAATGGCTTAAATAGGTTAACTTAAAATGTTGTGAATTGCAATTTTTAAAGAAATTATTCTTTGTGCTTCTTTACCAACACATTCTCGTATGAGACAAACATTCAAGCATATTTATGACAATTACGCCTTCCAGTCGGGGTCCTCTTTAAATACCATCTGAAATTAAAACAGACATTTGATGCAAACAGTTGAAAACAGAGGCTAACAAGACCCTGGATGAAGTTGGATGGAAAGAATGAGGTCAGTCTTGAAGTAATGTGAGCTTTTAGGGACAGTGAGACGCAGCAGGTGGCTGCATGCACTGTGAAAATGCTGGCGAATACAAGACAGCCATCATATAACCAGCTACAACTGGAGTGTTGTTCAAGTCCCTGACAAAATGGAACAATCTAGCGCAGGAGTGGTTGAGAGAGAGCTGCTTTTTTTATGGATCACTTGACCATGATGACATGGAGGTGCGCCTTAGCCGTCTTGGCGGAAATGTCAGTCGCACGGTACACTGAACATACGAGAGTGGGATATTAAAATGACAGGAAATGACCAAACACGACAGGAAATTACCAAGATAATTCATCTATGCAGAGACCCAGAATGGAACCTTGTGGGACGCCACATGACAAAGACACCCTGTCTGACGTGGACTGGCCCGCGCGAATAAAAGTTCTCAGTACAGTAGAACCTCGGCTTACAAACACCCCTAATCACCAACAAATCAGCCTACCAGCAGCTTGAATCGACCTGAGTACAAGCCTCGGTGCACGGACACACAAACAAACTCATGGGCTTTTAGGGCGTTTTAGCGTAGTGGAAGTCGTGCGGACAACATTGCGTTATTTCCATTAGTCATCGTTGTGTTCTCCTTTTAAGAATGCTTGTCTTCAGTGAATTAGCCCACATCATGGCTCCCAAAAACATTGAAGGTGCTAGTGGTGTCCAGTTAGGAATAACAGTGGATTTGAAGAAGGAGGTAATCGCTAAACGTGAGAGGAGTTTTTGTGTTACAGATCTTGGCCAGAACTTTGACATGGCTAAGTCAACCATCTGTACAATCCTGAAGAACAAAGATGCACTAAAGACAGCTAAAAGGGGTGAGTACATTAACGAAGCAGAGGTCTCTTGTCTTGGAAGAAGCAGAAAAGTGATTGTTTGAATTAATGAAAGACAGCTGGCTAGAGAGATAGCGTTAGCGAGGGTCTCACATGCAAGAAGGCTTTACTTTTGCTGATTTCCTGAAGGAAACGGCGAGCACAAGTGTTGGCAAGAGGATAAAGAACACCAGAAACAGAGTAAGATAAGATAAGATGATACTTTATTGATCCCCATAGGGGAAATTCGGGTGTTGCAGCAGCAACATTAGAGGGAAAAGAAAAAAAACAACAAAAAAAACAGGATATATATATATACACACACAATATACACCATATACAAAATATATATTATATTATATATATATATATATATATATATATATATATATATATATATATATATATATATATATACACACAATATACACAATATACACATACACATATATACATACACATACACAATATTTAGCTATTCTTGAATGCCTTTCTGTATTTTTGCCACAAATAAAACCATTTAAAAAAAAGTTAAGCGTATGGTCTGTTTTTTGGGGCTGGAGAACGGATCAGTGGGATTTACATTGATTTCAAACGGAAAATTTGATTCGGTTCTTGAACGTAGTCAAAGAACGAATTCAATTCATCAGCCGAGGTTCTGTTGTTCTTTGAAAGGGACAAGATAAATCCATGCCCCATCTGGGATAATAACGATTCTGGGTTAATTGCATAAAATAGTCTGATCAGAACTATTGTCTGGTCTGGAAGCAACAGAGATGACAATGTGGCTGTTCTTCTCTTTCGTAGTGAGGAGGATGGAGGGGATCAGGAATGAGTCCAGAGGGACAGCACGTGTTAGATGTTCCGCAGATAAACTCAGACTGAGATGGTTTGGACATGGACGGAGGAGGGTTGGTGAAGGTCTGGCTTGAGGGGCGCTGAGGTCGGAGCTGCCAGGCAGGACGTCTAAAGAAAGACCAGGGAGGAGGTTTATGGATGAGGAAATGAGGACAGGAAGTCGGTTGGCCTGAGAGAGGAGAAGGCAGATGATTGGCTGGGATTTAGATGGAGGCAGATGATTGGCTGTGGCCACCCTTGAATGGAAGAGCTAAAATGAAGACAGGACCCTGATCAGAAGTGAAGTTTTTGTGGTTTATCTACTAATTTTAAAAAAGCAAATAAGTTCAGACTTCATCCCAAAAGTAAAAATGTAGCCAAAAACTAAACTCTAACTTTAATATGATTAATGTATGACTTATTTAGGAGTTTAGGACTGACACATTCTTGGGGAAGCTGCTTCCCCATAGATTGGGAGTCTGATATCTTTTTGGCAGCACACTGGAAAACTCTGAAAAGAATTCGAAAAAGGGGATGTTATTGCATGAATGTTCCCGTTAAAGGTCTGATCCTGGACTTGTCCTTGCCTCCCAAGGTCACTGGTCAAGTCCAGACTTCAAGATGTTTAAAGTAATCTGACTAAATATACTAATATTATCTTTTTCAAGTTACTGCCAAATAAGCTGCAGCGCAGACATACGTGGCTGGAGCTCAGCGGTGATTCAAATGTGACCGAAGCCATCAGGAATGACGGGCCAAAGCAACATAAACAAGACCTGGTCTGTAAAAACTTGAAGTTTCATTTCAAGTCCAGAATGACCTCACCCTGCAGATATGCCTCTCCCAGGATCTTTAAGCCGATCCTCACATGGTATACAAGCGTGAAAACACACGCGGTCACATGATGGCGAGAAGCAGCCGCAGATGTAGACCAGTTCTAATGGAAGCCGCAGAGGGGACAACAGGTCGCTCAGGTTTGTTTGGCCAGACGAGAGGCACATGTATCTCAGCCGGCCGTGGGTGTGTTTATTTGAAGAAGTCCGTCACATGAAGAAACACAGGCCTCGTTTTTCAGCAGAACTACAGTGTAAGTGGAGCTGATGGACAGAGAGCATAATATTTTCTCAGGTCATTTCTCCAGCTCTGTTGAACATTTGAAATATGACATGCAGGTGACGGTTTGAGCAAAAAAAAGGTCTTTACCATGATTTTGTAATTACTTATAGGAGGATTCAAACATGGACCTGCTGTAAACTATGCAGGCTAGCATTCACACAAACTGTAATAGATGCTAATTTCATGGCTTCAGGTAGCTCCCTGTAGCCCCGAAGCCAACAAGTTCGTTTCTGAAGTTCAAAAAAAACAAGAATACTTGCAAAGCCCCCTTCTCCAGTGGGTTGGTCATACCGCTCTGTTTAGACTGGGACTGAGATTCTCGAGAGTCGAGGATGTAGTTTTCTTGAGTCGCTTCTGCATCTTCGAGATAAGTGGGATGGTCATGGACTTTAGGGATCCATCCTTTTTCAAACATCCGACAAAGCACATCGAGAGGCCCTCTTATCTCACGGCCGGACACTTAGGCCAAACACGATGCCTACAGTTTTCTTTCACAAGCACACAAAAAGTCCTTGGGAAACAACCAAAGCCTGCTTGAAGAAGCGCCACAGGCACTCGATGCTGGATGTTCTCCGACAAGGACGTCAACAACCCGCTACTGCAGAAGTAGCATCTACTGACAAAAGACCGAGCAAAGGTACGATCAAGGAGAAAAGGTGACGATGAGTCACCCAGCACAGCGGCCCGTAGGTCTATGCAGTAGTCTGGAATCACATTTCCCTGTACAGTGAAATTTTGCTGTCCACTGTGGAGCCAGATTGGTGGCAATAAATGAACAAATATACTGCCACAACCAGAGTAGATGGTGAAAATCCATTTGATCTTTGGGGAACTTCCTGATTCACAAATAGCACAAATGGGAGACAATTATCCGGTTCTTTTCCTGGATAAGGCAAGCTTCGTCAGACATGCCAATCCATCTTGTTAAAACATTCAACCTGTCCATAAGTCTGAGAGGCTTGGTAAAGGTAGCTGTTCGAGGACCAGTTTACATGAGTCACTCACAGCTACTGTACTGGTAAACAGAACCCCCCCCCACCCCCCTTCACCAGACTCCGGTAGTGCACATGCTCACGTCCACTTTGTACAGAAGGGACTAATGGGGCAGATAGCGCTAGTTTGTGTGCACATCCATAGCTCAAGAGTACACAAATCAATCTTACCTGATGAAGGTACGAGCAGTCGGAAGGATGCAGGAGGTGCAGCCTAAACAGGCAAGGAGTGCGTTAGCAAACTAGCCAAAACTCCAAGCACTCGAACTTCAGAGTAGAGTAGCCAAAGTAGACAAGGTGAGACAAACAGGGTTGGAAACAGGAGATCAGGAAGAAGACATTTTTGTAAGTTTTAATTTAAAGACACAGCCAGTCCAGAAAGTGGGATTGTTGTAAATAAAAATAGCAGAAATAAAAAAAGAAGATTAAGCTATTTCGATCATCTGACAGTTGGTTAAAGCAAACAGGAAGCCGAAGATGAGGCCCTGGCCATGGGCTCCAGCCTGGTGATAAGTTTTGATAAGTCTCTTGAGGCCTTTACATTGAAGCTCTTCCCAGGACACGAACCAGTTAAACAAAAAATCATGAAATATGTACTTCATTTTCACACATGCATCATGTGTGTCAGAAAGATGGTTAACAGGAAACAAACCCAATAAACGATACTAGAATGAACTGCTGTGTGTTGTCCCTAACCTGATAAATGATACGCTAGCACTTAGCATACTGAGCCTTGTAGTGATGGCCAGATGAAGCTTCATTAGGCTTTGAAGCCTTCCAAAAAGGTTCGCAAAAAGGTTCATTTCTCGAGGCATCACAAAGCCACCTACTGGTGGAAGAGTGCTAATTGAGTATTTAATACTTATCACGTGAATTACGTTCATCTTTATGTATTGCATTTATGGTTCATGGATTCAGGCGGTTTCTCAGTTTGGAGATCACTGTAGAAGTAAAAGTCTCGAGGGTGAGGAAGCAAGGGAACAATAAGTCTTCTGAGATTACGAGAATTTATGACAGAAATAATGCATTGAATTAAGATGAACAAACAGCAATAGTCAACAGTCAACAATGACCAGCAGTGATCAGAATCAGAGCTCTGATTTCTCTACTCGGTCGAATGGAGTGCAGTCTCCTTGCAGACTGGACACTCATCGATGTTATAGACAAGCTTTTATAGAGAGACAAGGAGACAAAGATCACGTACAGATATTTGTCAACTACTTCATAATTCCTTCTTAGGTACCGTAGTGTGTCTTTGTGGCATCCGTCACTGGCACATATCATCGGAGTGCATCAGAGTGTATCACAGATGTTGATTAATTAGGAACTAAAGGGAAATTGAAGCTTCTTTATCAGCGATTTACGTCAGAAAAGACTGGAAAACAAGATGGGTAAAAGTACATGTTGCACAGCAAGGATAACCTGATTACCCCCACAATAACGTCTCCTGCTTCCTGCAAGTTTCTTTTTTTTCATGGAGCCTGCGAGAAAATTCACATATTCTCCAGTATGGTGACACTTTGATCTCATTTTTCCCAATAAGGTATGTTTTTACTAATATTGTTTGTATGTTATACTAGCCTATTTAATATACACCTTTATCAAAATCCATGTAGAAATCCATGTTTTTCTTTAATTTTATTTACATTGGCCTACACGTTTTATTTTTGTAATTCAATATACTAGCCAATCATCGTTCAACATATTTTTAACCTATTTCATGTTATTCCAAGGTGAAGTGTTTGTTGTGTGCCACGGAGTCGGGATACAGCAACACCTCCTCTTCTATGATGAGACATTTTCGTGCCTTGCACGGAAATTCTGAGGCCAATGGAGGTGCACCCAGCCAAGGTGAGTGGCATTTCAAAATATACATCATTGAATTCATTTTATACCATCTTTGTTGATCAACCACAACGATAATGACATAACTGATAGAATATTCACAAAGCTTGTTTTATCTGCCAATGAACAGGAAGAAGTTGCTGGATGAGTGTGGGAGACACCCTGCCTTTCAGCATCAGGGATTTAGAGCATTTTTTGCCAAACTGGATCCGACCTATGTGATCCCAACGAGGACGGTGCGTCCGGTGACAAATACTGTATGACAGCAGTGTTAGCCAACATGCCGAAACCTTACCACTCCTCGAAGATTTGCGTTATAGCCTGCGACGCAAGTTTCGGCGCGGTGCAGTGCCAGGCAGGCGGCTGTTGTAAACGAACCGGCGGGTGTGGCAAGGATCCCAAAGGGAAAAAAGGGTAAAGTAGCTGATGAGAACAGAGGATTCAAGGAAGAACGGACCGAATCATTTTCTTTCATTGCCAATGCGGAAGGATTGCTTGCAGAAGTTGTCGAACAACAAAAAGAGTAATATGTTGTACTTTTCAGGGAAGGCAGGCTGAATTTGGAGCCGACGACCCAGTTGGGAGTGAGAGAAAAAGTGCAATCGCAGTACTTCTGGAGAAATTAGAGGAGCTCAAAAGTACATTTCAGAAGTGGGTTTGCATCTCCAAACTGCACGACTGCTTCACGGTCCGAGAGATATTGAAGCGTGGAAAACCCTTCACGGATGGTTATTACATGATGGATTCATTCATCAAAATATCAGAGCACCTATTTTCAGACTTGAAAAACAAAACTGCTACTAAGTCATTTTGATAGCAGGCTAACATAGCTAATGTTCACTCACAGCCTGTTTTGCCTTCATATTAGGCTAATACAAGGCTTTTAATTTTTTGCGGCTCCAGACAGATTTTTGTTTTGTTTTTTCGGTCCAATATGGCTCTTTGAACATTGAGAATTGCCGACCCCTGGTCTGGTTGTATGTCAAGAAGAGATGGTTTGTTTTGATTTGCCCAGTACCTTTGTCATTGCCACTATTTGTTCTCTACTTCCATCAGAGACTGAGCAAGTTATTTTTGAGTTCGGTATTTGATTTTGTCCGGAGCTTTTACCCTTGCTGCATAGTTGTTCTCTGTTCATATCAGAGGCTTAGCAAGTTTTGTCTTTGGGGGATGCGGTGACAGTATGACCTGGGTTTCTGGTAATAAAACATTTTGCAGGAATCTCTGCCTCTGCATTTTTGGCCTGATTCACCGTCGCCTAGCGGCGTCCGCTCGCCCATCCCGACGCAGTGAACGAAACACATTCTTGGCAGTGCAGGAGATATTATAGCTGATTTGAAATACTAAAGGAAGGAAAAATAAAGGAAATAATTGAGGCACTAATGAATTAATACTTTCACAGGTCACAGTATGTTATGAGCCTCCTGGGATGCTTTGCTGGTCCTTCAGAGATTCACAGACACACGGACATATGTGGACAAACTATTGAGGTTAGAACTGATCTTTTAAAAATAACAAGTTTGGAAAACCTATAATTTCAACCTTTTAACCCCTGAAACCAAATAAAACTGACAGAAATGCTGAGAAACAGTAAAAGTAATATAAACCAGGGTGAACGAGGTTCTCCGTCACAACAAATACTCGAGTCCGAAAGGACATACGAGATCGTGAGAACTCAAGATTTATCCGTAGATCTCCAACAGTGAGCGACGACAAGTGCTGCCTTAAGCCCCGTTGTGTTTGTTGTGTGAGAAAACCTCAAACACCAAATTGATGAGGCGCGGTTTAAAAACCGGTGTTGAAGTAAGTCAGTATGTTTAAACTTCCCCAAAGGTCAATTTCCTTTCGGTTGCAAAAAGACTTGAATCCCTGTCAAAACCCAGCTAAGTCTGATATAAAGGGACCATAAAACAGATGATTTGTCCAAGATAGCAGCTTATGATATACATATGCTGTGAAGATATACACAAAACCGGAGGGTCCGTGTGTCCAGGGACAGACCTCTGACGAGGATGGACTCGGGGTCACCGTGAAAACCCCAAATGCGTGCAATGTTTAAACCAGACAACCTTTAATTCCGGGGGACTCATAAGGAGGAAACTGACAGATGGGGAATAAAGCAAAAGAAACCAGTCACCCAACAAAGAAAGTTCCCAAAGAGGTTGGAACAAGATGGACTCAAGATGGAACCTGCACATAAACTGCAGAAAATGAACCAGGTGGAGATGATCAGGAAAAAAATCCAACGGAGGGAACAGGTTTAAACAAAGAGACCCATTTACGCATGGATGTGTTTTAGTTCATCACAAAATCACACCGTCAACTACTGGCCTGGCATGTGTACGACAGCTTCCTGTGTTTCCTCATGTACTGTCTTCCTGTAAGGTCATTAACCAAAGCTTAACTATCCGAGTTCGATTCTGAAGATGGAACTCAGCGCCAGAATCTCGATGATACATGATCTTGAATATGTCCTTCTGAAATCTGACACATTATAACCATATAAATTGTTTGAATACCTGACACATTAGCATACATTTAGTGCTTGTTAGAGCATCTGACAGGACTTCACATACTTTTTCTGCCTTTTAGCAGCATATTTCTATCTTGTCGTACAAGCCTACCTTGATTGTGGCAGCTAGCTATGTCCGGGAACACGGGTGCTCTGGCGGCCTTGTGTGGTTCGCTGAGTTACTGCAGGTAGACACCATTGGTTGGCGACTACAAGTCCTGTGGAAGGACGATGACCCGTATGTGACAGGAGGACCTTGTGAGTGATGGATCTGCTCCGCCCATCAATGGGATCAGGCAGATTTTGCAGAGGTTTCACTAAACTTCTTTTGATGTTTAATGTTTTTATTCCAACTTAGCTCCATCGTAATGTGTATATTTTCAGTAGGAAAACCCTGAATGCGTCATTACTTCCGAATCAGTGGGATCTTAAAAACGTGTCTCTAATTTTGTTTCTGCACCAAACAGCAAAATGTCCTGCCTTTATTTTGGAACATTTGCTCATCAAGCTGCTTCTACATGAACCCCCCCCCCCCCCCCCCCGCCCACCGCTCTGTCACCGCTCTACGAGGCCGAGAAGCGCGAGTGATTCAGGGAGATGTTGACCCTCCGCAGGTTGAGCTCTGCGGCCAGAGCCCGCGCTCTCTTGTAGAAGAACAGGGACAGTTCTCGGTCCGCGAGGAAGTTGTGGTAGATGGTGGCGAGACGGGTGCACAGATGCAGCTGCAAATTTTTGCTTCCCACATCCATGGCAGCGGCCAGAGCCAGGTGGTAGTAGCCTGCGGCGTCAAAGGGGTCCTGTAGAGACCACGCAGGAAAAGAATTCCACAAAGCACTTTTGAAAATATTGTCCAATTCCTCTAGTGGTCACACACAGATGTTCATGCAGGGACATACGAAGATGTTATTGTCCTATTTGATCAATATTTGTACCGGCTACATAAAAACGGTAACAAACTCTCTCAACATATCTTAGTTTGAATGAGACTTTGAAGAAAAATTTCACTCGTAGGCTGCCGTTGTTGTTTACGTCGCATTGCTGTCTGGGTAGTGATGTCACAAAGTTGGCCCTTGGCTCGGTCAGGTTCGTTCTACCGTACGGTGAAAAAACATCTGAGCAATCCTTCCCGTTTGAACCCGGGAGAGACGTGAGCCAGGAGGAGAACGCTGGAGATGGAAGCTTCAAAGCTCAGCTTCGAAATGAAGACGAACAAAGACGCCGAGAGGCAAGAGTCGGCCGTTTCCCTTACGCAAAAAACGAAATGGATAATTGTTTCCCATCAGGTTCCCGCAGAGCTCACATGGATTTTCATCATCATGCATTCTGGCTGCAACAGTATGCTGTTTCATTTATTGCTACTTATCTGGCTTCACTGTACAGGGAAACATGTTTCCAGACTGTACAAGCCAATAAACATTTTGAATCTATGGCCATGAGGTAAGAGGGCCTCTGGATATGTTTTGTGAGATGTTGAAAGCGAGGAAGAGAAGTTGAAGACGGAATTCCAAATGAACTTTGAATTGAGGACGAACAAAGAGGCAAGAGTCGGCCGAAGGTGCTAGTGTGCGAGCGCGTTGCTATGCTAACAGAGAGCGAGCGTCTGTTGTCAGGAGCTCAACTTTTTGTCAGCGGCTGTTCACCATCGACTCACTGACCGCTGTGCCGACTGACAGGGTGACTTGTCATCAGCGTCCTTCGTGATTGTGCTGTGTCCCGGTCTTTTGTCATCAGATGCTGCTTCTGCAGGAGCAGGTTGTTGAAATCCTTGTGGGAGAACATCCTGTGTCTCCTGCCTGTGGCGTGTCTTCCGGCGGGCTTCACTCGTTTCCCGAGGACTTTTTGTTTGCTTTTGAAAGAAAACTGTAGGCACGGCGTTTGGCTGTAGCGTACGTTTAAAACAAGCAGAGCCCGTGAGCTCTTTCAGCAGCTTAGCTCGGCTAAATGCATCCGGAGAGAAGCACTTAGAACGCGGCCGCGGTTCCTTCGAAAGTTGTCTACATCCACACGCAATTCCCCACTCCTTTCTTCTCTTCTTGTCCCTTGGAAAGCTGTGTAGACTAGCATCAGCCCCTTTGGTTCCCTTGGACCAGAAACTGCACCCAAAAGCAGCACAATGTGGCATCATTTCCGTAGATATCGCACTGTACCGAGCTAAAGCTAACACTAGCGGAAGGCCAACGTTAACAAGAGCAACCTGTTCACATCATCAACCCAGCATGCATTGCGCTAGTAAAACAACGGCGGCACCCAAGGTTAAAATATGTCACAATTCTTTTTGTGTCTTTTTTAACAACACATTCTAATATGAGACAAAAAGTAAAGCATATTTATACACATATAGAGACCTAATGTTGTCATTGACTCAAACATCATATAGAGCAGTGGTTTCTCAACCTGGGTTCGATTGAACCCCAGGGGTTCGGTGAGTCGGTCTCAGGGGTTCGGCGGAGGTCAAGACACACAACCGACTCATAAGATTTGTGATGAAAAATGATTTATGAAATAATAGATCAATTTAATATTTGATCAAAGGCATCACTTCTTTTCGTCATATAAACAATGTTAATTTCGAGAATTTATTCAAAAAAGTTTTCGGGGCGGAGGGAAGTAAAACAAAAACTAGTTAAAACTTATATGTAGTCATTTTTTATACTATCGGGATTTATAAAAAAATCCGCATTTTTGAACCCTCGTACCATATAAATCAAACAAAAAAAAACTTTATCTCTCTCTGGATAGCGTATGAAAAAATAAACCACAAATATTTTATTGGTTGAAAAGAATTAATACATTTTTTAATTAGTGTTTTTAATGCAAAGAATATTTTTTAACCCATAAACAAAACATCTGCATTTTTGCAGCCCCACTGTCTATATGTTTTGAACTGGAAAAAAAAATAATGTTTTATTTTTCCTATTAGGCTTCATGGAATGTGCATATGTAACCGGTGGGGTTCGATACCTCCAACAACACTAAGAACCACTGACATAGAGACATGCGAACATTCACTCATTCACCTGTCAGATCGAGACATACAGTACAACCATTCACACAAACGCATTATTTGTGAAGCCGCTGTGTGTCGCACCTTTAGGTCGTAGAAGATGATGTCGCCCAGCGTCTGATAAACCCTGGCGTAGTAAAGCGCCTCCTCGTCAAACTGCAGCGGCGCCGGGCACAGAGCCAGGGCCTTCAGGTAGAAGTGCTCGGCCAGTTCGAACTGCTGCAGGTGGTGGTAGAGGGAGGCCAGGCGGTGGCAGGCTACCCGCTCGTTCAGGCGCTCACCTGGAGCAAGACGCAAGGGGTGGGCGGAGGGCATTAATTTCAATCTTCGAACCTGAGCACCGACATTGACTTCCTCCCTTTTGCCCCAATTATTGCATTTCTGGCTGTTTTAGGTCATTTCTTGATTATTTCTTTCTCAAAAATGTCTTCATTTTGATATCTCATAGCTCCTATGTAGATGATTTCTCGAGTATCTTTTCTTGATCATAGGCGGAGAAAGACTTCAGGGGAGAGGAACACCCGGCACGCTCCTCCGACCATCAACGGTGCTGTTGTGGAGAAAGACCTGCAGCGCCAAGTTCCTGGACGTGCACCTCTCAGGGGACCTCACCGAAATCAGCTGCTTTGGGTCTCGAGTGAAACCTTTGTGCACAACATGTGGACAATGAAGTATACTTTGACTTTGCTAGCTCATCTTTGATGCTAATTTTTCCAAAATAACTGGCAAATCCCTGGAGTATTTTGATGGAACTGTGGCCATCGGGGGCCACCACGGTGAATCATCTGACCCCATCCGACCGTCTCCTCTGACACCAACTAACTTCATGTTCTCTTTCATTCCATCCATCCATCAGAGGGACAGCACATGTTAGCTATACTGGAGATAAAGACAGACTGACTGGTTTAGATACAGACAGAAGGGGAGTGGTGAAGATCTGGGTAGAAGGATGCTGAAGTTGGAGGTGCCAAGCAGGAGGTCTGGAGGACGACCAGAGAGGAGGTTTATGAATGGAGGGAAAGAGGTCAGGAAGTTAGTTGGTGTGACAGGAGAGGATTAGATGAAGGAAGATGATTGATTGTGGCGACAACTGAAGGGAATTCCTGTATTCTCGAGAGAATTTGTGCATAACAACGCAAATACAGCGACAACTTCAAGAGACAACTATTTTTTTTTCACTCTCACTTCATTATTCGGAGTCACCGCCCCTTTGGGAATCGATCATCTCGACGATTGACTTGACTGTGAGCAGATACTTGCAGATTAACCACAGCGCACTGAGGTTCGCTGTGTTCCTCCTACCCAGAGTGATGCTGATGTCCAGGACGGTCTGACCGAATTCCACCGCCTCCCCATAAAGCTTCAGACTCAGCAACAGCTCAGTCAGTTTGTTGCACAGCCTCAGCTTGGCCGACACGCTGCTGCTCCTCACGGCGATGGGCAGCGCTCGGTCCTTCGAGCACAAGGAGGTTTTCATTCACTTACAACATTCATTTTCATCAGAGTGGCTAATCTTGTCCCTGCAGAGGACTGGATTTTTGCAGTTTTTTGTTCATCTCAAGCTGCGATCATTCAACAACTCCGTCCAGTTAAATACATTCGAAGCTCTATTCCGGAGCTAATGCTAATCGAGGGGACGCTCGCTTGATAAGGAGGCTAACTGCCATTGTTCATTGCTTTTACTAATGTGTCCAAAGCATGCAGTAGGTTAATTGGAGACCATAACATGCGAAGACAAGTGAATGAGAGAGTGAATGGTTGAACGTCTTTTTATGTGACCCTGTGGTTGACTGGCGAACCCTGCCTCTCGCCCAATGACAGCTAGGATCGACTCCAGCTCCCTCATGACCCTGACTGCAGACAAGCAGCACAGATAATGACTGAATGAATGAATGAATGAATGAATGCTATTGTCTCTTTACTTGTCTTGATCTCACTGTTACATTTGACACCGCTGATGACTTATTACAGATACTCAAACATTTAAGTGGTAGCAAAGGAACTGCTCTAGACTGGGACTGATAGATATCAGTTTGAACATGTAAATGACAACTCCTGCACATCTTCCAAAGTTAGGCTCAGGCACTTTGTTGAGTGAGAAGTTGGTAGAAAACAATGAACTGAAAGTTGCAAGCCTGCTAATATTGGTTTAACTGTCCCGATTTTACCGCTTTGACCCAGTCACTTTCGAAGCAACCTAACAGTTCAAACATTGGAAAGTATATGTTAGCAGCAGAAGTCTGATTTTGCTCTCGGGATCCCAAAGCGCAGAGAAACCTGAAATTCAAATAGTTTGTTTTTTTCTTTCCAAGCAGCCCTGCATTCCCACGTTGTTCTAATGGCTAGTCATATTCAAGGATCAGCGATACCTTGTAGAAGGTGATGGCTTTGTCGCGGTCGCGGCTGCTGTTGAAGAAAACATCCCCAGCAGCTTCCAGGAGTGCCATGATGAAGCCGTTGTCTCCCAAACTCTGAGCCACATCTTGAGCGGCCTAGAAAGCAGACGGGAATGCGAATCACAAGCTAGATATTTGCCTCCCACGCATAGTTGCAGTCGGCACATTCAAATTGGCCTTCTGGTTACAGAGTGTGACGATGTCACCACTTAGTTTTGCTAAATTAGCCAGAATTAGCCTGTGAGTATGTTTTTTTATGGTCAACCACCAAAATGTGATCCACTTGACAACCGCCGGCTCTGCAAGCAAAGGAAAAACACACCTGCAGGTAAAGATCCACCAGCTCTGTCTGGCCCAGCAGGTGGTAGATCTTCCCCGCCTCCAGCCAGCCGTATGCCTCCTTTTCCCTGCAGCCAAGATCGATGTAAACGCCCAAACTGCTCTTGGTGTAGTCGAGTGCTGCCCGATAAGCTCTGAAACAGACAGCGCGGCCAGAAACTTGGGGATTTGCGTGAAAGGAAGCATTGACCTATCATCAAGTGAGCTCCACGGATCTGAACGTAGTTGTGAGTGGACGCTCTGAAAACCTCATTGTTTCCATTATGGATGTTGAATGTAGCCGACCAAAATCAAACTCGCCTGTGACAATGTAAAAAGACAAACCTGTGTGTGCCCAGAGACAGGTAAAGCTGGCTCAGAGCCTCCAGGGTGGCACCTTCTTGCCCTCGATCCCCGGTGTGGTGCAGTAGCTGGACCTGGTGCTGGCGATAGACCATGCACCGGACCAGATCGGGACTCTCACAGCTGTAAAGGAGGCTCAGGTGTCGGGTAGCTTCCAGCTGGCCTGCAGACGATCAATATGTGAAAAATAAACACGATCAACAACATTTAATTACAGTTATTGACAAGGAGAATGGTGCTAAATAGTTTTTCTTCTAAAATTTTGCAACGCCCGCCCAAAGAATCCCAATATTAATCGCGCTCACTTTGGAGATTTTACTGAATTCGCAAGATTAAAGATGTCAGCATGCATGAGATTCAGTTCCCTCTTTTAGGGTGTGATAGATATGTTTGTTGTGAGTGTGAGTGCAGTACACTGGGGAAGGTCGTAGTGGATGGCCAGCAGCAGGGCCCACTCGTAGCAACCCTTCCCCGAGTCCAGCTGCCGCTGCTTCACGTAGAGCTGCCCGAGCTGCAGCAGCACCGTCGCGAAACTCTCCTCGTGCCCCTCGCAGTCCAGCAGGGAGAAGAGCTGCACTGCCTCATTCAGGTGCCTCCTAGCCAGACCTTTCGCTCCCGCCTTCAGACACAGCAGCCCTTCGTGAAGATCAGAATTCATTCTCACCAGATCGGAGCGTTTGAATGAACCCCTCTGCAGTGCGCTCTTTGTTACCGAGGTTCGCCTGAGCGACGGCACAGTTTGCCCGGTCCTCATTCTCCTGGCAGATGTCGAGGGCAGCCTGGTAGCTTTCTGCTGCGGCCCGCAGGTCACTTGTGCACCGCAGAGTCATGCCGCGCATGTTGAGGATCAAACCTGTGCGTGAAAGGATATTTAATAAAGACATCATAACGCAAGAACAAAAAGCCCTGGATCTCATCACTTACTTTCCATACCGACCTTCCAAAGGAGATGTGCAGTGCTCTGGCATGGTGGCGAGGATGGAATCCAGAATTTCCAGAGCAACAGCTGGCTGGTTGTTGTTGAGATGAAGCCACGCCAGCCAAATGAGGGCGCTCTTGATTTCTTTGGCCGAAATGTGGAGCAGCTGTGAGGATGGACTGTCCCGTATGAGAGTCTGCAGGCACTGGACAGCACATCCAACCATACGCTGCTTGTAGAACAACTGACAGAGACAAACTGTCAGTTGACGCCTCAGCACATGGCATATGTTGCTGCCTCCCCCTTGTGCCCCGATGAAGGACAGCGATCGTTGCAGAAATGGAGCTATTTGAGGCGGTAGAGATCCTTCTTCCTCGGGGATCCCTCTCAGCCCCCGGACAGCGTCTGCCACGAGAGTGACAGAGCTGAGGACTTCCGTCAGACCGGCAGAGTGATGCAAACACGCTCTCCTGGCAGAGCTGACGCTGAGCAGTCGGAGGTTCATTTCACAATAGAGCCTCCCTAGCGTCAGGTATCCCTGGCTCGGTGAAATGGTCCATGTTCCCTCACCTTCAATGCAAAGAACAAGGAGTCTTTCAATATACGGAACGGCTCTGGAAGTTTCCGCACAAATCCAGTGGTGCTTTGCCAGGAGAAAACAAGCTCGTGCCTCAGCCATGCCGTTGCGAGACAGTATAGCTTTCTTTAAGATGTATTTGAGAGCAGCGCTGTCCGACAAGAACTCCAAGCAGTACGGGATCCCCATCAACAAGGCGACCAGTCGCTCGGTCGTAGCAAAGAAACTCTCTGGGTTTTTCTGCAAAAGATAAATGGCCGCCAGGTTGGAGTAGATGCTGGCCAGCAGTCGCAGGTCTGTGAAGCTTTCGTGTGGTAAACTCAGGGCCTCCTCAAGGTAAACCCGGGCTTGGCTGAACTTTGACCTGCCGGCACTCAGCTTACCCAGCAGAAAGCACAAGCGAGTTTGAGACCAAAAGAGACGCTTCTTCCTTGCAGTTTCCCGGGCAACCCCCAGGTAAGCTATCAAGTCGTCCTCATCTGAGTGACCGGTGAAGGTGGAGGCAAGAAGTTCAGGGTTCCTGTGATACAGGACCCCAAACTCCACTTTGTAGTCTTTTCCTTCTAGGAATGACAGAAGCAGAATGAAGTCCTCTGGGTTGCTGTTTTCTTGGACAACTGGCTTGACTGTAAAACGGGGAGGGTTTGGAGGTTCGGGAGGGTCAACTGGGTGCTCCTGAACTGATGTCCTGGTCTCAGGCTGCAGAGGTATATCTCCTCCATGATCTAGAATCCTCTGTATGTTTCTTTTCAAGTCAGGTGAAAGAACATCAGCTTTGCTTGCAGAACTGTCTGCGTGAAAAGATAATAGGTGTTGAAATCAAGAGGCTGGGTTTCTTGCAACGGCACTGACCCATTTAAAACATGGCGATTCTACGAAACAGAACTTACCAGACTTTATCTCCTCTGAATCCTGGATGATGTCTATGATTCAGTGATACAGGAAAGGACATCACACAATTTGACATTTATAGATTGGGCTTCATTTCAAATCAACCATTTTCAGATAGATCGCTAGCAAGTCATAACTTTGAATGAAGGGAGCGTAACCTCGATAGCAACCCGTGGACGCACCGAGTGGATTTGAGCAGCTGGTTCCAAGTTACAGAATCCCAGCTGGGAAATCAAAAGGAGCGAGCTTCTTCCGTCATCTGGAATTTTCAGTACAATTTTAGGAGTCTGAGTTTACAGTTATGGAACTGGAGAAGGAACAGCAAGCCGCGCGCTCTGTGATTGACATTTCGTAGACACGACAAGAGGAAGAAGATAAAACAAGGCCTGTGTCACTAAAACCTCCGTTCTGAAGCGCTAGGTTTGTGATGAGGGCAACATACATCACGTGTAAACACCATTTGTGTGACATCGAGGCAGTGGCGGATGTGGAGCTGCTGAATACCAAAAAACGGGGCTGAGTTGATTGAATATCGAGACTGGAGGACTTGTTTCTGACGATTGCAAAGTCCTACCTAGTTTGTAACCGTGACTGGTGTCATTTTTACATTTCCTCTTCAAGAAAGCTGTGGTCTGCTCAATGACCTTCTCCTCTCTGAAGCTGAAAAAAGAACCCTCCTCTTCGTCCAGAAGAATGTTTGCCGAGCTGGAACAGTGTGACAGATATGAGTCTAACGACTTCAAGGGGTCCACACATTTTACACAAATATACATTTGGAAGAGATACAGCTCAACTTCAGCTCCACCTTTACACCAGTTTGCTTGGTGGAAAGATGAGATCTACTCACACATGAGCATCCCTGCAGGGTTTGACCAGCTCTGTCCTGACCAGGCCCACTTCTCCCGTTCCTTCCTTTATCCCTGTGAACCAATCAAAACACGGGGCCAGCAGTCCCATGACGATGATTCGATCACCGGGCGCCACGCTGAGCTCGTCTGGACCTTTGGCGGGATGCTCTTCTATGGCCTCACAAGTTCCTCTGGCTGAAAGAGTGAATTATTTATTTCTTAGAAAGGAATTTTCATTGATCGTTGTTTCTGGTCCCACCTTTGGACCCGAGAGGTACGAGCTCTGGCATTTCCTGTCGTAAAGCTCATGCCTTAATGTTCCTGTTTGGTGCAATAACGCTTTTGATATGGCCATAATGATTAGCTAGTACCCAGAGAAAATGTCACCTGTCCCAACCAATGTACCATCAAACTCCTAAAGTGAGAAGAATGTCTGCTCCACAAATGAAGCCAAATTTAGCCCTTAATATTAGCACATACGAATACATATGAAACCTATCAAATATAATCTATCTACTACTAATTTATCTACTATATTTCTATTATGGATCATTTCCTTGCTCGATTTTTGGAAAATGGTCTCACCAGACCGTTGGGAGCACCCAGGTGTTGCGTTGTGTCTTGCCGAAGGACATTTCGGCATGCAGACAGGATGAGTTTGGAGCCACCAGCCTTGTGATTGGACGGACGACCACTCTACCAACCTGAGCCCAAGTCGCCCCAGTCATGCACAAGAAAACAATACTAAGCCCGTGAACAATGTTTAGAGCTGTATGAGAAGCACCCTGTGGAACGACCCCTGATCTGTCTACTGGGTGCTTAATAACAGCTAGATGCTACACTGTCGTAACCGTAGATAATTCTTTTTGCAAACAATCAGACAACGGGGCTTGCGGCTAGTGTTTTTGCGTCAAGCCTCCATTAGCATTTGCAAAACGTTAGCTGTTTGTTTTTTCTGTTCAGTGATAAAACACTCTGTCCTCGGAATACTGTTGTAGTCAATCAGGTAACTTTCATTTGAATGTTTTCACACAAATTTCACTCCATTTCCATACATTTTCATAGCACTCTGGTATGAAAGTGCTTTTCACGAAGCATGAGGTTTGAGCAGTTTGTAATCTGCCTTTCTTGGAACTGATCCTCATTCTGTTCATCCACCAGAAATATTATAGAATATCAATGAAAGTAAACACCGGCTTCGCTTGAGTTTGTTTGCTGCAAGTGGTCTGACTTTGTAAGGGATCTGGCAGGTGGTAGAACTGAGATAGGTAAGATAATCCACTCACCGAGCAGCAGGGGGAAGTCACGGGCAGGTTTTCCATCGCCGACCAGAATGCTCTCAGCACATGACTTTAGAAACCACCTGAGGGCAAATGGATCATTTGACTGCAGAGAAAACCAAACCCTTGTACAATCCAGCTGTTGGAAGTACGCAGTAATCCATGCATGTGAGAGGTAGTACGAACAAAGTGCTGGAATGGCACGACTGTGACTCACTGGTGGAAGGGGTGGACAGGCTCAAGCAGTGGCTTGGGGGCGGTACCGCGTGTTCCATCAGCCAAACAGAGGACGGTCCATCCGGAACCCAGAAAGGGAGGTTCAAACTGGGCCACGTCTCCTTGCTCAAGGTACAGGTCTCCTCCAGAGATGGAGCTGTCGAACATCTGGTCGGTACTGCAGCTGGCGAAGAATGACCCTGAGGATACGTGCAATATCATTGATTCTGAGATCCAAAAACTAAAACTTCTTTATCACGAAACTCGAGTGCTTAGATGCTTTTAAACTTGAAGACGGCGCGTCTCCAATCACCACAGCCTACCCACCTTCCTGCATGAGGATGCTTGTGTAGAGAAGCTGAAGAGTGTCCTCCTGGACAGAAACCTCGATGCCGACATCTTTCTCCACGACCCTGAGCCAGGACTTCTCGTCCAATAGCAGACTCTCCATACAGTGACCCAGAAAACCTGGAGGGAGGCGAGTCCAATTAGAGCTCCTTTGTAAAACACCGACATAAGATGTTATCTATGTCACGTGTTCCACGACCAAGTAACCAACCAACCAAGTGTTATCCGATGGGTTTCGTCAGTTCTTCAGAACTTCAGAACTGAGAAAGCCTTTCGGATGAGGTGTGAAACGTCTTCAAGTGAAGAAATTCAAGTCCAGTTGCCATGACAAGAAGATTATGACAAGAATTCACCATGACCTGGGTGACTGAGAACCTCGGCAGACACGGATACCTCTAGTCAGCTTGTCTTTCTAGAATGGTGAGGTGCCCTGGAGAAGGCAAGCGGGTAGCTGGCAAAGAAAGGCAACCAGCTTGTGATTGAATAAGTTTTACTTGTCTCATTTCTTTTTCTATCCCACAATGCTTTTCTGAGGTGTGTGTGTGTGTGTGTGTGTGTGTGTGTGTGTGTGTGTGTGTGTGTGTGTGTGTGTGTGTGTGTGTGTGTGTGTGTGTGCAATGGCGTAGATG
>CAAKHD010014137.1:70558-111317 GCA_901007705.1 Fistularia tabacaria
CTCTCACTGTTTTTTTCTGTGGTGTGTGTGTGTGTGTGTGTGTGTGTGTGTGTGTGTGTGTGTGTGTGTGTGTGTGTGTGTGTGTGTGTGTGTGTGTGAGGTTAATGGCCAAAGCCGGCTTCCAAACTGACCCAGTGCGTGGTACGTCATGAAGCGCCACGTTTCCTCAAATGTTTTGAAGGTCACAAAAATCTTCTTTTCCTCACTGCTGATGGAGGCCAGCTGAGCTGGAAACTCCTGCGCAAAAGACACACACACACACACACACACACACACACACACACACACACACACACACACAGGGATACACACAATTAAAAACACATCACAAAAACACAATCATTTTGGATTCTGTTTGTAAAATGGTACACCCCGATTAATGTGCTCTCTCAAATAACCATATTGTTTTATCTTGTTTTGGGTTTCTATGGCAACCAAAGAAGATGATCAGGGGTAGCGATTGTTTAAATCCGAGCAGTAAAACTGATGACGATTGAACGTTTTTCGACGTGCCCTGAATGGACTGTCGCTGCTGTCAGCCTGCAGGAGGTGCAGTTTTCCTCTCAGCCACTCCTGCCACTCTTCATCTGCAGGAAGTCTGTCAGGACCCTGAACCATGTCCAGCATCAGCGACAGGGCTGGAAATAAACACATCATCATCATCATCATCATCATCATCATCATTATTATGATCAATATTATTATATTTAATGGTAGTTTTATAATTATTTTTATCATCATCATCATCATCATACCACTATCCTTATGACTATTATGATTATTAGTGCTATTGTTTGCTAAAATTGTTGTTAACATCATCATCATCACAGTTATTACAACTGTTGCTGCCATTGTTGTTATTATTTATTTTTTTATTATAATATATCAGTATCATCACTATTGTTATCATAACTAATCTAATATCATTATAACACAATATTGTTGGATGATGATGAGCTGATCCTCCTGCACATAAATAACATCATAATGACAACAACAATAATATTAATTTATTAATATAATACTACTACTACTACTACTACTACTACTACTACTACTACTACTACTACTACTACTACTACTACTACTACTACTACTACTACTACTACTACTACTACTAATAATAATAATAATAATAATAATAATAATAATAATAATAAACCCTCCTTGAATTTCCAGCTAATTGTGGCGGAGGGATTTTTGCATCCCAGTGATCCTCGGAGCTAAGTTGTTGGGGGTTTATGCCCCTTGTAGGGTCACCCATGGCAAACAGGTCCCTGGGTGGAGGACCAGACAAAGCATGGCTCAGAAGATGCCCGGGGACAGGGCTCAGCGGCAAGCGCTTGGTGGCCGTGCCTGCACCTATGGGGCTAAGCCAGGCTCAGACCGAAAGGTCGACTGGGTGGTAGCCCTGGCGGTCCAATCCGCAGCTGTAGAAGCTGGCTCTAGGAAAATGGAACGTTACCTCTCTGCTGGGGAAGGAGCCTGACCTGGCCAACCTGAGCTGGTGAGGCTGAGAGGTCCAAGCTAGATATAGTCGGACTCACCTTGACGCATAGCTCTGGCACTTGAACAAGGCCTCTTGAGAGGGGTTGGACTCTTCTACTCTGGAGTTGCCCCCCGGTGAGAGGTGCCAGGCAGGTGTTGGCATACTGATTGCCCCACAATGTATGTTGGGGCTCAACTCGGTGGATGAGAGGGTAGCCTCCCTCCGCCTTCAGGTTGGGGGACGAGTTTTGACTGTTGCGTGTGCCTATGCATCCAACAGCAGTTCAGCCTACCCACCCTTTTTGGAGTCCCTAGGGGGGCTGATTGAAAGCCCTCCTGTTGGGGACTCCCTTGTCTTATTGGGGGGCTTCAACACTCTTGTGGGCAGCAACAGTGGGACCTTGAGAGACGTATTTTAGAGCACCAGCACACCTCAGGCCACAGTTCAATGATCGACTTTGGGGTTGTGTCGTCTGACTAGGGGGTGCATGTTCTTGACTCTCAGTTGAAAAGTGGAGTTTACAACTGATCACCACCTGGCTCCTATGGTGGGAGAGGACGCTGGTCAGACCTGCCAGACCCGAACGCTTTGTGATGGTCTGTGGGAACATCTAGCAGAGTCCCCTGTCAGAAAGTTTCAACTCCTGTCTCCAGCAGAGCTTCAACCACATCCTGAAGGAGATGGGGGTCATTGGGTCTGAGTTCTGTGCCTCCATTGTCGAAGCAGCAGTCTAGAGCTGTAGCTGTAAGGTGGTCGGAGCCCGTTCGGGCAGTAACCCCCGAACCCGGTCGCGGACCCCTGCAATGAGAGATGCCGTCAAGCTGAAGAAGGCCAAGCCTTTCTGGCCTATGAGGCTGGAGAGACAGCTGACAGCTAACAGGCAAAGTGGCAAACACCTTTGGTGGTTGCTGAGGCAAAAACTGTTGCGTGGGAGGAGTTCGGTGAGGCCATGGAAAATAACTTCTGGAGGTCCAAAAGGTGCTTCTGGTTCACCGTCCAATGACTCAGGAGGGGGAAGAAGTACACCGTCAATACTGTGTACAGTGGGGATGGCAGGCTGCCGACCTCGAGATGTTGAGGATCAGTGGAAGGACAACTTCCAAGGCCTCCTCAATCGCGACAACATGCCTTCCAAAGAGAAAACATAGTTGGGGGACTTTGGGCTGGACACCTATTTTAGGGGCTGAAGTTACTGAGGGTAGTGAAAGCTCCTCTGGGGCTGTCCTGGCTGACGTACCTCTGCAACATCGCATGGAAAGCAGAGGCAGTGCCTCTGGATTGGCAAACTGGGGCCGTGATCCCTCTCTTTTCAACGGGGGGGTCGAAGGCTGTGATCCAGCTACAAGGGAACAACTCCTCAGCCTCCGGGGAAAAGTCTGCTCAGGAGTGCTGGAGAGGAGGATCTGACAGGTTGTTGAACCTTGGATCCTGGAGGACCAGTGTGGTTTTTGTCCTGGTTGTGGAGCAGTGGACCAGCTCTATACCCTCGGCAGGGTCCTTGAGGGTGCATGGGAGTTTGCCCAACCAGGTTACATGTGTTTTGTGGACCTGGAGAATCCATTCAACCGTGTCCAGGGGGGATCCTGTGGGGTGTGCTCTGGTAGTATGGGGTACTGTACCTTGTAATACAGGCTGTCCGGTCCTTGTATGACCAGTGTCAGAGCCTGGTCTGCATTGGGGGCTGTAAGTCAGATCATTTTCTGGTGAGGGCTGCGCTTTGACCCCAGTTTTACGGACTTTTTCTAGGCACAAGCACAGTATTGAAGGACTCCAGTTGGGTGGCCTCAGAATTGGGTGTCAGCTTTTTGCAGAAGATGAGGGGTTTTTTGCTTCATCGGACCGCGATCTACACCTCTCGCTGGAGAGGTTTGCAGCTAAACGTGAAGCCGTCAGGATGAGGATCAGCACCTCCAAATCTAAACCATGGTTCTCATACAGAAACGGGTGGAGTGCCCGATCCGGGTCGGGGAAGAGGTCCTGCCTCTAGTGGAGGAGTTCAAGTATCTCGGGGTTTTGTTTACAAGTGAGGGTAGGCTGGAACAGGAGATCGACAGGCGGATAGGTGCGGCGTCAGCGGTGATGATGGTGAAGAAGGAGCTGAGCCAAAAAGCGAGGCTCTCAATTTACCTGTCAATCTCTGTGCCTCCCCTAACAATCTGTGGGTCGTGACCGAAAGAAGAAGATCACGGATCCGAGCAGCCCAAATGAGTTTTGGCCGCAGGTTGTCCGGGCTCTCCCTTAGAGATAGGGTGAGGAGCTCAGCCATCCGGGAGGGTCTCAGAGTAGAGTCGCTGCTCCTCCACGTGGAGAGGAACCAGATGAGGTGGCTCAGGCATCTGCTTAGGATGCCTACTGGGCATGTCTAACAGGGAGGAGGCCCCGGGGAAGACCCAGGACACGCTGGAGGGACCATGGCTTGAGAACACCTCCAGATCCCCCTGGAAGAGCTGAACCATGTGACCAGGGAAAGGGAAGTCTTGGGCGTCTCTGCTTTGGCTGCCGCTCCCACGACCCGACCCCGGATACGCGGCAGAAAATGAATGGATGGATAATAAGAATATTGATGTTATAATAATAATCATAATAATTATGATTGACTTTGACTTTTAGATGAACTGCTGAAGAGTGAGATTTGAAACTGAGCAAAAAAAAATGTGTTGTATTTAAAATAAACCTCATGAAGTTTCTCCCTGTCTGATGTGATTGACCGGAAGCTATCTTTTGAAGCAGTGAGGATAAAGAACGAATGACTTTGAGAGTAAAAAAAGGGTGAGGAGGGTCAGCCAGGAAACGAATCAGCCGGAGTTCAGCGGGGAAGATGCAGGATTTTAACTTCGTAGTTCCCGGAGAACGACTGAAGGCCTGAGCGGATTCTGACTGACACTCTGTTTCAGATGCGTGGTCAGCTGACACCCAGCGAGCCGGGAGATTAATCAGTGACTCCACCGCGTTCAATGAATAAACCTTCATATTCTCTCACATGACGGCTGTCGTCAGCGGTCTGAGGTGTTCTCACGATTCTCTCACCTGAAACAAATCTGAATTCAAAGGATGAATTATGGGTGAAAAATCTCCCGGGTGCCTTGTGACTGTGTTATAACTGTGTAATAACTGTAAAAACGGTTTAATAATTCAGGAAATGTCATTTAATCTCCTGATTGTGCTCATTTAATTTGTTATCCTATTTATCCTGTATACTTGTATATTTTAATGGCGTTTAAGACAACTGTGAGTACTTGAAGGATGCAGGATAAATAGAAAATAGTGACATTTGGCGCAGTTTGACTGTCGTAAAGCAAGGACTCTCTAATCCATCATTGTCATCAAAGATCACCGACCTTTGGGCACGACCTCCTCGGGGAGCGTTCCCTCCAGGGCTCTGCCGTCTCTGGAAACACCAACTGTTCCACACAAGCACACAGAATCATCCGTAAAATCACAAACACCCTCAACACCGATGTGTTTGCGTCTGCAGGAGGCGGCCCGTCGGGCACCTTGGTCTCCGGGTCCACGACCTCCAGAGCTCCCCTCCAGTCCCTCTGCGCCCCGGGCCGGGCCGCAGGCGCTGTCTGGTCCACACAAAGAACATCATGTCATTTATGTGGACGTGTCATCCTCAGGTGTCTCCAGGCACACCGAAGGAGACCTCGCAAATGGAAAGTGATGCTTTTTTCAAATTATTTATTTAAAGTATTTTGACCCATTCATGTCCATTCCTGCTAAGGCGAGGGATGAATGGATGATTAACACATTAATATCCAAGGGCAGTGTGAGGAAGAATACCGCCCATTTATTTTATTTTATTCTCAGTTAGTTCTGGATATTTCATGATTAACCCGAGCTCTCCTTTCAATCCTTTTCAAATGTGTGACACAAAAAATAACTTTTAATAGCTCGCTGTGTTATTTGTGACTTTTTAATGAATATAAAACAGTTAAGGCTTTTTTTAAATGATCACAATCTGTTCTTGTGTTGTTATTTCAGTGTCCTACCTGTCCGGCTGCTCTCCGTCATGGTGAATCTCACGCCTCTGAGGGCGACGACCTCTCATCGCCGGAGTAAAGCGCAAACAGCTTCCGGTGATGCTCCGGCTTTTCAAAATAAAAGTCAACGTCTCGACTCGGGTCCAATACAGCTCTTTTAAATCGTCTTTTGTTGTTAAATATATTAAAATGCGTTCTTCTGACGTAAAATGTGTGTATTTTAAACCTACTTAGTTTCCTTTACACATTTAGCGCTGTCGTGAAAGCAAAGCGTGCTTTTATTTTGAAATTTAAAAGAACTACATCTTGTGCGTTTTTAGCTAGCTTGACGTTGAGCCTTTTTTTGTCACGGTGACTTTTTAATGATAGTTTTGACGTTCACTGAGGACTCATTCATTATTCATTCACCTGAAGAAAATGCCATCTCATACTGAGACATTTTTATTTGTTATTTTGTTGATCTTCTGTCATCACTTCCTTCTAAAATAAATAACACTTGTCAAGTTAATGATCAGACAAGGAGCAAATAAACCAGCAGTCGTTTCCCGACGAGAGTTTTATTCATGCCGAGACAATAAAACCTTCATAAAACACACATGACTCTCATTTCTAAACACCCACACGCGCACTGCATGTTTCTCCCCTCTTGTTTTCCTGTCAGTTTGAGGGGGGTCAGGTTCCCCCAACCCCCCAGACATCCAGGAACACACTCAGCAGTCCCTTTCCTGTTGAGATCCTCCGGGTTTCTGTGCAGGAGAACGACGAACGCCAGTGTGTCCAGCAGTAATCCAAACAGGGGGTGTCACGTAGTACTACAGAGTACACGGAAAGTACTCTGTCAGCTTTGCGAAGGGCCTGCATGTTGTGTTACTCCAAGAGAAAGACAATTTGTGAGTCTAGGTCTAATGACGGCGTAATAACTGCTTATTACAATGAAGCACATATTCAATTGTTTTCTCCCTCTTTAGCAGTGAAGTCTCGTCCTGGATTCTTATCCTTAAATCAATTTTAGGTTTGTATTCTAGCTTTCATATCCGTTTGAACAAAAAAAAAATGGACACTTTTTTTGACTGCTGAAAAAAAATCCTTCACTTTATGAAGACAACGGTTTTATGCTGTTTTAAAAATAATTTCTTGGATGTCTCTACACCTGGCCCTGTGATTGACAGCTGACAGCCCTAATGATAAACAAATGAGAAAATCTATTAATAACCAATACGTGCAATTATTTCTAATGATCATTTTAATGCTATTTTTTCAGGTTATATTTAAATATGAGTGAAAATAATGTTTTTCGTATCATTACACCTGAGTGGAGCTGGTTGCCGCGGAGATGTAGAGCTTCCTCTTTGGGAGTGAGGTGAATGGAGAGGATCAGGAATGAGTCCATCAGAGAGACAGCACATGGTAGATGTTCTGTCACGCTGAGATGGTTTGGACCCTCCACAGAGGATCTGGGTTGAAAGATACTGAGGTTGGAGCTGCCAGGCTGGAGGTCAAGAGGATGTAAGTTGGTGTGAGAGGAGAGCGTTAGACTGAGGCAGATGATTGGCTGTGAAGACCCCTGACGGGAGCAACCCGAAGACATGAGTCTGCAATTCTGCCTCCGGCCACTGGTAGGCGTAGATAGAGCCTTAAGTGCTCCATGGAAAAAAAACAAGTTATTGTTACTTGATCATTTCCTAAAGAATCACATTTTAGGTTGTTTGAATCTGATCGCTTTGTAAATTAGAAATGATTTTAATCAAATTGACGAATTACGCTGTGTTTTTGAGGTTTAATTTGCAGTGTGTATGCATGTGTGTGTGTGTGTACCCAGTGACTGCTATATTTAGCCCATTAGCTCCACCTACAGGCCGGACAACAAGCGCCTCTTCATTTAGTGATTTCTATAATAATGTATAGTTTATTAATTCCCGTGGGGAAATTCATTCGCTGTATTTAACCCATCATGGATGAACCATGAGCAGTTGGCATGCCCTCGAGCAGCAGCGGGGGCTCAGTGTCTTGCTCAACGACACTTCGACACGCTAGGAGGAGCCGGGAATCTAACCAGGAATGTTCGGTTCCAAGGACGGTCGCTCTGCCTCCTGCGCCCCTAAAAATTGTTTGGAATTGGCTACTGCTTATTTGCTTTTTTTTCCACGGACCTGACAGGGCTTGATCCCGGGGTGTATATTAGGGGAGGTTGTAGTGGAAGGATTCAGAGGAGGATAGAAATGGTCAGATCTGGAGGGAGCGTATCCGGTAGGTCACCAGTAAGGGCTCGCTGAGGGCGCCCCTGCTCAGGCAGTACATGCCCTGCGTCAGGGCTTCGTGGAGGACCAGGCTGCCGCTCTCATCAGTGTAGCGGAGCTGGAAGCCCACCGCCTCCAGGGGCACCGCTGCCAGGATGGCCGACACGTCGAACACGTCGTATCCGGAGGGCGGCCTCTGGTTCAGGATGAGGGGCCTCTCCTCCAACGCCAGACTCTCCCTCGGTGCGCCCCGAGACACGAGCACACTGTGGAGGGCAACTGTCATGCTGAGGGGACGCGGGTGGAGGGTCTTCCTGAACAGCACCAGCTCCGCACCCGACATGGATGGGCTCAGGCCGCTGACGTTGAACCAGATCCAACCCGAGGATGTGTGGTGAGGACCTGCGGGACGCCAACAGATGAGAATCTCAGGGGAGCTCATAAGATCAGGGCAAAACTCATCACAGGGTCCTTCAATACGAGGGCTTTCAACATGATTTCTGCTCAGTTACATCATCACTGTCCCCGCTCAGACCTCTACTCATGGAGACAAAGGTGAATAAATGGTGAAAACCTCATCATTGGATGCCCCTACTCCAATTCGAACAACCGGCCCTGAGATGTCAGACTGGATGGTAAGAGTTTAAGAGATGAGAAGAGACAGAGATATAGAAAGTAAGAGGATGATTGAGGCAGAGGGAGGGAATCCAGATGGATCTATTGCTACTAATACCAGAACCCCTAACAGCTACATGCTAATAGCTGAAATGATGCTAACTTCAGTATTTGTAAAAGAAATAAAACCTGGTGAGATGCTACAGTAGATCAAGCCACGCCTCCTAGGAACTTGGAAGAAGATGTGAGGTGCCTATCATGAGTCCTATCCCTGAGCAGAGTACGCCTATGGCAGCATAACTAGACGCTAGGCTAACGCTAACTACAACCTTTCTCAAATTGAAAGGTTTCAAACCTAATCTTAAACAAAGAGATGGTGTCCACGCCCCGGATGGAGATTGGAAGATGGTATCGCAGGAGAGGAGCGCAGTACTTGTATGCTCCCGCTCTGCTTTCAGAGACTAAGGGAACCATGAGAAGGCTCGTGTCCTGGGAGCGCAGAGATTTGACTGGGTGGTCGGGCTCTAAGAGTTCTTTGAGATGTGATGGTGAAGGGGAGAAAAAGTCTAAAAATAATTCATCTCACCTACAGATGGAGTCACTGCCTTCTTAACCGTCGGCGGAACCAAGAAAACCCCCTGAACAGAGGACGATGGGTGGGGGGCTGGTGATGGATGATGACGCTCACGTGACCGCATATCTACTTTACAAACACCCCATAGAGTATCCCAGATAACGCGACACAGTGTTGATAAAAACCCACACTCTCCAGTGACGCTATCGCAAAGGCAACAGTGGGACAGTGCCTGAGGTAATTGATTTTTGCATTGCCAGGAGAAAAGACAAAATAAGATTTGATGATTGTTTTTACATTTAAAGACAACTGCCCCAATGCACATTCTTCAGCAGAAGTACTTCTTACCCCAAGTAACTTTCAGCTTGAGCCTCCCAAAAAGTCCTCAAGGAGACTTTGCGCATTCCTTTCCCAAATTCTGTTTTCAAACAGCTGTGCCCGAGACCTCGATCGCAATCTACTGGTGAACGGCCAAGGTAGTGTTGGTAGATCACATAGACCAAAAAAAAGAACAGAGGATGGTTGGTAGCCTACGAGTCACCACAACTCACGTGCGCTTTCATTGGCACCTGATACTCCAAAACTAGTATGCTAGGAATGACTTAGTTAGCCTCCAGTTCATTTGCACTAAACTTACAGGATATAAAAATGAGAAGGGAAGCCACACTGAGTAAGAAGCTGTAAATCTATCACTTCCGCGACCACTTTTTTCCACAGTGTCATATTCCAAGTACATTTGTCTCATCTGTCAACCGTTACTATTCCCAAGAGGGGAAATGTGACGCCGCATATTCAGACATGACACATGAAAGGATACAAAGTCAGTTTCTTATTTTGCTTTTTTATCAGACACATATTTAGATAGATTTTATCTGTCTGATCATGTCAGAATTTTTCAGCAGCTGGACAACACATTGCAACAGCGGCTACTAACATCAGTAGTGCAAAATTGTAGTCTCTGAGCCTGCTGCAGAGAACGAAACAAGGAGAATACCCAATAGATTTATGAATAAATACATTTGTATTTAAATGCATTTTTAACGTAGGTAGGTCGTTTTGACTTTGCCGTTTAAAAGTAGCTCGAAGGCTTAAAAAAGTAATGGCAACCTGAATTTAAGATGACTGATTTTTTTCTGCTACAGCCCAAATTTTAGATCACGTGCCTCTAAGACCCGTAATAGATTTCTTGTAAATTGCAAGAATTTTAATTTTGATCGAGAAAATGTTGAAACAGCACTTGAAATGTATTCTTCTGGATCCAGAAATTGTTTTTTAAGTCACCCTATCACACTGACATCAAATTGACCTCCAGTATTTGGTTGCACCTAAAGATAAAGAGACATATAAAGCATTAAGGATTATACTTTTGTCATAACTATGCATTTTTTAAAATTCCTACCCTCAACACTCCGAAAACTCTGGACCAGAGTTCCATCCGACCCCAACAACTCTTGAGCCTCCACCGAGTCCAGGCGCTGGTAGATCCTCCTCATGTAGGGATGCGGCTTGGCCTCATGTCGGGCAGACACCTTGTCGATGTGAAGCATCTCCAAGATGGCTTTACTGAGCTCCCGGTCGTCCTCGGCGACGCGGCGGCGGTCCACCGTCAGCAGCCCGGTGACGGAGCACAGCAGCAGCACGACCAGCGGGACACAGAAAATTCCCAAACAGGGCCCTCGGAGCATTCTGTGCTAAGATGTTTCAGCTCCTAACCTTCCAGGCGTCTCTTCTTCGCCCCAGTCTGCCGGAAATGCAGGGGCTGCCCAGATTTAATGAAGCCTGAGGAATGTTCCTTTCTGGAATGACCGGCGCTCCTGCCATGCTTTAGCTTAATGAATCGCCGGGGAAGACCCGCTGACTCGAAAAATCATTCGGCAGAGCGAAAAAACAGTGCCCCTTGCAATACCTGAGAACCCTCTAGAAAAGATGAGGAGCAGAACCCGCATCGATTGGGCACAAAAATCCGATTTCAGCACAGAATCTGTATTTGGTGTCCATGTTTCTATGAAAAAAAAGGAAATAAAATGCTTTCATAAACTTGCGGTTCCAAAATGCTTCCACGCTGGATCTGGGATTGCTATGCAAGGCGCCAACCATACCACTGGGAGCAACAAGGGGGGGGTCCTCATCCAAGGCAGGGGATGGAACTCCTGACATTCCAATTTGAGAGACGCCTGCTCTTCCAACTGAGCCACAGCGGCTCGACGAAAATCACAGCAGAAGATATCTGAAGGCCCTTTCCACAGAGAAGGTCCTGACCGTACTCTTCATAACCATATTTAAAGGCACTCAACAGTTCCCCCCCCAGGAGAAGAGACAGAGCAGACCAGGAAGCCGACTCGAGGTGGGCGCCCGTCTCCCTCGACCAGTTGGAAAGGGACGAAAGAGAGAGAGAGCAAGAGAGTGGAGAAGGTGAAGGTACAGTTGGCAAGAGGCTGCTAAAGATGCAATAATAATGACAATGGCTGGCTATTGGAAATAGAGGCGCAAATGTAGCTAATGCTAATATTCAGAACCAATAAATAGACTAAGATGTTCTGAATTAGTGCTTGAGTGTGTGAACAACTGAGTGAGTGAGTATGATTAATATTGCGAGCTGCCATGTACGGCGCTAACCAAATATATCCTGAGTAAATCGGGGGGGTCCTGGGGGATTCTTTTGCCCAAGAACATTTTGGCATGCGGATACGAGGACCCGGGAATCAAACAGCCAACTTTGCAATTAGACGCCCCTTTTTCTGATTGCTCAGTATCAGAATACCGGATGAAGTGAGTGTGTCAAGGGTTCGAAACACTTGGGCGGCACCGAAGTGAGAATCAGCTCAAATCAAAAGATGTAAGTAAGTAATAACAAGCGTTTGTTCAAGCGGAGCTAGCTAGGTCGTCACGATGCTGCTGGATTCAGTTCGGACCGGGACAGAAACAGGTCCAGATGCAGATCCTCTATCTGATTCCTGTGGCCTGGAGAGGGAGGAACCGGTGCTCAGATTCAGATTTACAATCCACAGCAGGGTCTTTCCTTACGCGGATGATGTCTTGCCTTTCATTACTAAACGTTTGAGGCTTTTATCTTGGCTGGTTCCAGGTCAGTAATGACAAAGCTGTTCTTCTCAACCACCTGGCTCCTCTCTTGGGACTTTGATCTCAGCGGCTGGTGTCGGCCTCTCCACTCCCAGCGCCGATCCCGGTGGGGAGGAGGGTCTCCCCTTTTTTGCTCTTTCTGCATTCACTATCTTTCTCTCTCTCTCTTTCTGGCTCACTCACCCAGGGGTGGAGATTGAAGCGGAGTGGCGGAGGGGGTGAGGCAGATTCTGTCGATGAGACAGTCGTTCTTGGAAGTAGCGGAGGGCAGAGGGAAGCGGAAGAAGAAGGAGAGGAGGCGCCAGATCAGGTAAGGACATGTTCGCCAGGGCCTTTGTGGTCCCCGCTGGGGATCGCTCTCCTTCATTTATTTTCCCTCTCCACCACTCGCTTCGGGGTCTTTGCTTCCTGTGTCTTATCTCTGCTTTTCCTCGCAATCTGTAACTCGTTCATCTTTCAGCCCAGTTCAAGTTACCCCAGGTTGGTGCAAGAGGGTATTTTGAAGACATTATCACTTCTGGTGGGAATTAACTGATAAGTATCCTGAGACAGGAGCAGCAGTTCTCACAACATTTTGGACCCGGCAGCCAGATGTTGTTCGCCAGACACCATTTTTTCTTGCAGGTTGACTTGTTTGTTTTTAAAGTTGCACTGCTGCCATGGACCCCGTCATTATTGGGATTAGAGGAAGAGCCGCCGCGGGGGTCTGGAGTAGATGTTGCCAGTTGTGGCCCCTCCTTGTGTTTTGTCCTGATATGATTCTCCAATGTTACCGGGGGAGAGAGAGACGTGAATCTGTGAAGAAACAAATTCTGTCCTTGAACAGCATCTGTTGTCTTCCGCCTGTTTCCAGGAGTTCCTAGAAGGCAGGTTGGTTAAAATACATCAGCATTCAGGGAGGCGAGGGGATAATCCTGCTCAAATATAATGTTTGGAGTAGAAACAGAGCCGGAGCTGTCTTGGGCAAGAGGTGGGGTTCACCATTTGAGTGATCACAGGGCCTCGTATAGAGACACACAACCATTCACTCTCTCATTCTCAAGTTTGGACAATGTAGGGTCTCCAATGAACCTCCTGCATGTGTTTGGACTGTGGGAGGAAACCTGAGAATCTGGATGAAGCCCACGCAGACACAGGGGAGAACATGGAGACTCTACACAGAAAGGCCCCCTGTGAGAATCCAACCAGGGATCTTCTTGCGAGGCAGGAGCACTAACCCTCCGCTATGCGCGACCAAATTTTCAGTCATTCATTAACTATTCAGTTCAACTGTTAATTCATTCCTATCACACTATATTAGTTATGCTTGGAACTTTGACATGTTCTGAGTTCACCTGGTGAATGTGACTGTTTTGATTGTCAGCGAGAATTGTCGTTAACAAAACTGCAGTAGAGTCCCAGAACTAGAAATTTAGAAAAACAGGATTCATACCACCTGTTAAGAACTTCCCTGGATCTGGGGAGAGACTCCTCATACCCTCTCCTGGTAAGGGTTCCAAAAGACACAAGTCAGGGATGTACATTGATTCAGATGTCCTCCAGTCTCATCCACAACCCGAAATCAGTCAGTAAGTTGTAATATCCATGCATTTTTCTTGACCTTCTACCAGCCAAAAGTTATTGAAAGAAGCCTTGAAAAAGGATGTAAAAAAAAAAGGCTGCGGTGAACTCTGTTACTACCAAAAGCTGAGAACACACCGCAAGATGTTTTGCCAAATTTTATCAATGATTCTCAAGTTAAGCAGAGTTGGCACCAGACAGCGCAAGTGTGGAACAGAGGGTGTGGACAGTCGCGGACAGAAACCTGTTAATGTGTGACCTCAGTCCTTGTCAATCAAGCATGTTTTACTTTTTTAACGACTCTAAGTTTGTGTTTGCTGATTACCAATCTGACTACCAACACATGCCACCAATAGCCAATGGAAAAGAGGACACGGGACACAGGAAGTAGCCTCAGAAGACAGGAAGACAGGAATTGGCTGGAAAATCAAAACAGAGATGATGAACCACGAGGTAGGGAGTATGCCGACGAAGCCGACTGGACTACACTAATGGAGAAAAGAACCGATAGCTGCGCAAACAACAGCACCAGCGAGCCGTTATGTCCTCCATGTTAGTTTACCCTCGAAAACTGTGGCTCGAGTAGACATGGTCCAACCATGATCCCTCATCAACACTGGTATCGACTGTGAGAGCTGTGTCATTTGCCAAGCCTGACACAACAGTGTGTTCACCACGCAGAAACGTCAGGGTACAACCGTGTACAGACTTGGGGAATGAAGGCCGTGGTTCAAAAACAGCTTGCCTGTGAGTGACAGTTTCCTGGAGAGGAACTTTCACAGACGGTCCTTGTGGTCACACCAAAAAGCCAGTGGTGTCCCACTTGACGATGGTCTTGGTCTTGGGACGGTTCTGAAGACCCCTTTGAGGGTCTCAACATTGAACACAGTGATTCTGTCTTGTCTTCCAAGACCACGACTGATTTGTATATAAACATAATAAGCGGCAAAGAGTGGTGATGATCCTTTACAAATGGCTGCCACTCTTCCCCAGCCTGTGCACCTCTGCTCTGACTTAGAAACGACTTAGCAGAGTGCAAGTTCTACAAGGCAAAGTCGGAGAGCTGGCTTGGACAAGAGCAAACTCCCATATATGTACTGTATGTGTATGAATGGTCTTGGTCTTGGTGCCTTCTGGTTTCAATCAAGTCTTGGTTTGTGGGGTCTTGACAACAAAGTGCATCATCTGTGATTAGCTTCCATCATTGTTTTCTAAGTGTATCCTCTGTTACTTTGACGAGTTTTCCTGCTTCTTTTGTTCATACTGACTTGTCCACTATGTCATTTTCCAATTTTCACATACAGTTACTTGTGTTTTAAGCCATGTTTTTATTTCCTGTCCTTCGGCCTGCCCTCTTATTGTCACCTTTTCTTGTCTGGTGTGCCCCCTGCATCCTTTTAGTCATCCTTGGTTGTTTTTTTTTCAGCAGCCAATACCTTTTATTTTGAAAGCTGCCTTTGTTTCCCTGCATTTGCGAACATTCCTCCCCCTGCACGTGACCTCCTCTGTACTTTGTACTTATCCCATTACACTGTTGGCCACCTGCTGTTTTGGAGCAGCTTGTAGATGCATGGTGACGGCACGCCAAAAAAACGGGGATCCGTTCAAGTCTGAGCGAAAAGCAAAGCTAACGCTGTTACATTGTCATTCTAGATGCAGGAGCACGGCAATCACACCTGAGGGGTTTCCCCTTTTGCTATCCGTACAGCTCGTATGAAAAACACCACATTCACACGCCTTCCGCAAGAGGCATCTTGCGGGATAACAAGTATTGTGATGAACGAACACCATTCCTTTCTGAATCAAGTTTTTGGGCATTTTTTGCACGTCAGCAATGTCAGGTGGGAAACTCATTGTTATTGTGAGTCATGACTCTCAGTCTGAGACGCCGGCACTGTTTGCCCCCCATACTCGATCTGCTCGTGGCTTTGGTTGGGAGGCAAAGCATGCAAGCCATAAAAGGTTCTTTGCCAATTTTACTGAAACTCAGGGCCAGATCCACAGTGGAGAGTATGAGCTTCTCGGAAAAAAGGCTCAGGACAACTCTTCTTTGTTGCCGTCATGTGGTGCGTAACCTACATCAGCTAGCATTTGTGAGCAACATTTGGGTTATCATTCCTGATTTAGCCCAAACTATTGTTTTTCAAGAAAGAAAACATAAAGAGCATAAATAATAACTCCTTGGGTCGATGATCTCTAATCATCTGGGTCATCTTGTCTAAATCCAGAGAACCAGACTGGACAGGAAACACGCTGTCTTCCCAGGATGCCTCTGGATGACTTGATATTATTTAGCATTGTAACATGAAGCCTTGCCAAAACAGGAAAAGGATCAACTGCAAACATTGACAGGACCTTCGGGGTGCTTCACAACAGCCCCCCGCCCACACACACACACACACGCACACACACAACTTCCAGCACAGATGCAGATGAGTTCTTTCACAGTTTAATCCTGATACTGGAACGGACCTGTCCAATCTCACAGTGTTTTTTTATTTTATTTTTTTTTTTGCCACCAAAGCAGTGACTATTTCTGTTTTTGCATGCCGCCCTTCGAGCACAATCGGAGACACACAGCTAATGTCCGTGTCGTGCCACAACACGCCTGATTACAAAGTACTCCTCGGCGCGAGTGCTCTCCGCACGGGGCCGACGCTTGAAGACGAATGCCGTCGGAATGTGGCAGGGTGACAACCTTTCCCTCAACTTAGAAGCCAGAGCGATCTGTTATCACGTAAATGAGAACGATGGGTGACCGATGAAAAATGAGGCGAAGATGCAACACAGCTTTGATTGTGCTCAACACTGTTTTAAAGTTGTTATTATTGGAGGTCCTTCGACTCTGGTGTAGAAATAAAAACTCATTTCCAGTAAAGAGGCCGATGTTTAGAGTGCCTGCACTCCACACCTACTGGAAATAAACAATAGCAGGGCATGCTTTACAACAGTCAATCGCACAATTAATATCCTGTTATCATGGTGACTTGTCTTTGTGTTCGGCCTTGTTTGCACGATCACGGTTTCGGGTGAAAATTTACGTTGTGGCTGTCTGTCCGCACGAGAGTGGAAAGATGCCCCTGTCTCCATCTCCATGCCCAACATTAGCCTTTTAAAATGTGCCTGTGCATAAGGTGGCAGTCAGTTGCCATGCGTGGGACAGTCAACCATAACCAGAATGGCGGACTCCAGAGTACTCCAGAGTACTTGGACTGCCATGACTCCCGGTGGAAATTCTGTTGGAGTTTACCCTCCTCGTAGTTCAGGGTCACGACAAGCAATAACTATCTCGCCATCGGCCATACAAATACTTGATCGCTCGCCATCGTTGATGTTTGTCATTGTGCCGAGACAGGAAGTGTCTCTACGAGTGTGTGCGTTTCTTCATCACACAATCACACCACCAGCTACTGGCCTGGCACGTGTACTGCAGTGTTTCCGGTGTTTTCTTCAGTATTATGTGTACAGAGATCGTTTTCAAATTGTTGCCGTCTCCAGGTGAAGCTGTTTGAAAAAGGTGACTGAAAACAAAAAAGGCAAGTTATCCCATTACCGGGGCCTCAGTCAGACCCATAACACATTGTCTCCTGTCAGCAGGAGTAGATCTATTTGACCTCTCCCCCAGTTTCAGAGAGAGCTTGTCTTGGGCATTGAAATGTGAAAATAGTTGAGGATAATAATGGTGGCCATATTTTGAAATTTGTTGCCAAACAAGCCCATCAGAAGAGTACCCTGTCAATCACAACCAGCCAACCTCTCATTCACACCTACGAACTTCTGTCAGGAGGAGAACTTGGAGTCTCCAGACAGAGAAAACCACCAGGAATGGCAGTGGCATTGCTATAAACTGGGCCACCCCACAAAACAACAATAGCATGTTCACAAAATAGTGTTTTCGTGAAAAGGCAAAGTGCAGACGGACCACTTCACTTTGGTTTCGCCGGACTATCTCACCAAGCTACCAGAGCTGCTACTTGGTCTCAAGCGAGAATTTTACCGATTCTGCAATGGTTCCTCTCAGGTTCTTCCACGCTCCGTAAAGGTAGCCAACTGAAGATGCCAAATGGTCCGTGGATGTGAATGAGAGAAAGAAAGGTTTGATGTCTCTGTATGAGGCCCTTTGATTGACAGGGTCAAACCTCGCCTCAGGGAATCACAAGCTGCCATTAGCAACACCTCCTCCGGAAAAACCCAGAGATAATGAATGCATGTTCTTTTTGTTTCAAGGTTTGAGTTGACATGAATCTGATATTATTCATTTCCAGCACTAATGCCCTCCTAATTTGTGATTCTGAAATCGTTTAAAAATGTCTCTCTCACAGTTCTGATCGGATCACGCGGGAAGAAGAAAACCACAAACACGACCACAAGGAGCCCAGCAGTCACTGGAGCAAAATGGACAGGCGACCTCCAGTTTGAGTCCATTTGGGGATCTTAGTGATCCAGTTTGTATCCGTCAACCGACCAGACCAATGGGACAACGTCTGATCTGCGCTCTTTTGCTCCTGCTGGGAGTCGCCGGCTCCTCGCTGGCCTCCCTTGTGAAAGTCAACCGGGGGTTAAAGGTCAAACGAGGCCAGTCGGCCTACATCCAGGAGGGGGACCTAGAGTTCCATATTCCCCGTCAGAAGGACGCATGCAAGGTGGAAGTGGTGTTGAATGAACCTATAACACAGCGAGTGGGGAAATTAATGCCTCAGGTAATTAAGAGAAGATAATTCCTTATTGATGCCCATTGGGGAAATTCATGTGTTGCAGCAGCGCAACAATAAAAGGATCAAAAAATAGTTAGAAAAGAAAGAATATGTACATGTGCAAACATATACAGACACATATATATATACACACATATCACCATTCATACACACATATACATACATATATACATACACATACCTGTACCACACACACACACACACAAACATATATATATGTATATATATATATATATATACATATATATATATATACATATATACATATATATATATATATACATATATACATATATAATTGAAGAATCCCCCTCGAAAGAAAACTGGAAGAAAATTACAAGATGTTTTCATTAAAGTCTAACACGGGCTGCTTTCAAAGCGCATCTTTTAGATTTTAGACGTGGCCAATTAGACATAAAAAAAAAAAATTCTGCCGCTTTTCAGGTATTTGACTGCCACTATCTGGCTGATGAAATAAAATATGTCCACAACGGCTGCCCGCTGTTAAAGGAGGACACAGTGAGACTTCGACTTTACAGGTATGACCCCTGGATAGAATCAGGAAAGGCGGAGTTGAGCTCCTTTCTGTTGTTTTGCCTGATCATCTAGATTGTCTTCCCGTGTATAGATTTACCGAGACGGAGACATACACCGAGGAGTTTTCTCTCCACGTGGACGTCATCGAACCCGACTGCAGCGTTGTCAGACTCGGGCCCAAGTCACTGGTGGTTTCTGAATTCTATGGCCTCTCCAACGCTGTGGATGGCAACGTGGTGTCCTTCCACTATGAGCGGAAGGCCACTTTGGAGTGCAGCGTCCATCTCAGCAGCCATGACAGCCGCCTGCCCGTCGCGGGCCAACTCGTCACGGGGGAGCCTGAGAAAGCCACCAAGCGGGGGGACGAGCCAGAGAGCTTCCTCGACCTACGTCAGCAGCTGGGTAAGATACTCAAAGGAAGGGCAAACGAATGGACGCAGCGCCAGAAAAACACCCGTTTTGAAGAAATCTATGCATAAGGGGGCTTTGTGTGTCACACTCCGGCCTCACATTCCAGACAACCAGGCCAGGGCGATGTGCAAATCTGAAGCCTGCCTGAAAGGCCTCAAGCTAGTCAAGTTCACCAGCAAGCCCTGCGATGACTTTCTGGTGATGGGTCTCAAGTACCAGCATATCAGCCCACCGTCTCCAGACACGGACTACATTGCCATCAGACTAGAACTAAAGGATACCCGGAGCGGAAGCGTATATAAGGTAATATGGCTACCTGCATTCTGTCTGGAGGTTCACCCTCCCCATTTTTTGGTCCAAATAGGATCATGGTCATGGCTCCTGGTATTGACTGCTGGTCGGCTGTTCTATTCAGTGCCCGGTATGTTGTCCTAGGAGTGCGCCATGGGGTTACTTTATTGGGGAAAGAGAAAAGTTCACTTCACTGCCATGCCATTGCAAGAGGAGTAGGGTTGTCAAAGTAGGATTCTTATTCTAGTTCTGGTGAGCTCTTCCACCTCAGCAAAAAGGTCCCTAGCTGGATTCTGGCAGGGGGCCTTTCTGTGCGGAGTTTCCCTGTGTCTGTGTGGGGTTCCTCCAGGTTCTCCCTGATTTCCTCCCACAGTCCAAAAACATGCAGAAGTTCATTGGAGACCCTAAATTGTCCAGTCGTTAATAAGAGGGTGAATGTTGTATGTAAGTGAGAGCTTGAGTGGTTGCTGGACTAGTCGCCAGTCAATGACAGGGCCACATATAGAGACAAACAACCATTCACGCTCTCAGGCAGCAGTGCTCACCACTGCACCCTCCTTCCATTGTGTATATTTGATTAAATTTACTTAAGATGGTGCTGTCTGTCCAGACTGAACAGGTTTGGATTCCCGTACACATTACTGGTGCAATGCACAACCAGCCCCCCAAGCCCTCCTTCATGTCCACATTCATCCTGGAGGTGGACCAGTTCATCCTCACGCCGCTTTCCACCGCCACGCTGGATGGCGAGGATGAGGAAACTCCCAAACAGCAGCTGGTTTTCAACATCACCAGACCCCCTTCAGACGGCTTCATTACCCACCTGTCGGATCACACTCGCCCGGTGACCTCCTTCACTTGGATGGATCTCAACGACATGCTCATTGGCTATCAGCCCCCCAACTCCTCTCACACTCAGCGCAGGAATTATGAGGTTGGATTTGTTGGTCATCTGTAAGTAATACAAATATTCATCATTTTGATTCAACTCGTCAAACATCACTTCTATTTTCTGTCCGTTCAGGTGGAATTTGAGGTCCATGACTTTTTCTTTGAGAAAAGCCAGCCGGTGACTGTTCATATATCCGTGCGGAATGCAGATACGGATGCGCCGCGAGTGTCCTGGAACATGGGTATGTCTGCAAAACAAGAAAAAGAAACAACACAGTATCCCTCTCAAGTAGTCAGAGATGAGTGTTGATAGTCTGATAATCAAGAACTTAAACTTGACAGATGATCGAGAGCACTTTAAAAGAGCATCGCAACTAAGTACACACTCATGTTCATTCAAACATGGCAGTTATCGATCATCAGCTCCTCTGTCCTTCAGAATATGGCTGGCAAGTTTTGTATTGAAGAAGTACTGACGCCCATGGAGACTTTTGGGTTTTCTAATTCGTGAATAATTGGTCTCCCAGGTCTCAGCCTGTTAGAGGGTCAGTCCCGCCCCATCACATGGGAGCAGCTCCAAATAGTGGATAATGATGACATGAATGCTGTTCGAATCATCACCGTGGATGGACTCCAGCACGGACGGCTGACTGTCAGAGGTACTGGACACTTCAATATGTACTACCGTGGAAAATGGGCCCCTACTCCTTTATGCCAAAAAACAACCTCTATTACTTATATCAGTTCATGCACCTCTGCGGACCCCTCACATGCGAGTACATGGATATGTATTTTCCAGTATCCATCCTTCTACTTTGGCCGTGTCTATTTCAGCCAACATTTGTCTGTTAACCTCATGCTACTATTCTGGCTGTCAGCAAAAGTAGCCTTTTAAAGGTTCACTTGAAACCGTGCTATGTAGCTTTTGCTGCACATTGACACAGTATTTGCATTGAAGATGTTGATAGAAAAGTACAGAAAAGGTCAGAGAGAGTCGCATTGTGTTTGTAGATCTAGAAAAAGCATATGACAAGGCGCCAATAGAACTGTGGTACCATTTGAGGAGGTCTGGAGTGACAGAAATGTTGGAGGGGTCCTAACCCTAACCCTAACCCTGACCCTAACCCTAACCCTAACCCTAACCCTAACCCTAACCCTAACCCTAACCCTAACCCTAACCCTAACCCTAACCCTAACCCTGACCCTAACCCTAACCCTAACCCTAACTTAACTTACAGCCTACATACGTAATGCAACAATGTGTCGCTAAATATAACTTGCACACTTTGCTGTACATTATGGCTAAACTTTATTTGGCAATGGAGTGAATGCTGCTCCTCTTTTTAAAACGATTAAACCGTCCCCGACTGGCTTTGAATGGCTCCATTGACGTTGCCGCCATCTGTGGCGCCAAACCCTGTAAATGTGTCATCATCACAGATGATGCTCCCGGTCAGTGTATCTCACCAGAAATTTTCCGGGATTGTTTCTGGGCCACCTAGTAGCGGGTAGCATGTTTTTAAACACTGCTTCACCGACAGTTGCGGCCACGTCGGTGTCAAACGCTCATCCCGCTCGCTCCTAACTCAGATCACGGCTCGTATCATAAACCCCCCCAAAAACAGCTCGTATCTCGGAAAACTCGTGCGCTGATGCATTCGTAAGTCAAGGTTCCACTGTATTGCTAAAACAAAACAGTTTACTAGAAACTCCCAAAAAACATGGAAGAGTCATTAAACTTTGAGGCAAATGTGAACGAACGTGCCTATTCCTTCAAACATCAAATGTCCTTTGTCCCGTGCGAAATGATGGCCAGAAGTCAGTGTTCTTACTTCCTGCGATGCTTTCAAACTCCAGGGGGGAAGGGGTTCGTGTTCACGATCAGCGACATCAAAGCTGGGGTTGTTTGCTATCACCACGACGACAGTGACTTCGACAAAGATTTCATCATCCTGCGCATCACTGACGGACGCCACCAAACCAGGCACAAGTTCCCCATAAAGGTGCTGCCGAAAGACGACAGCCCACCGCTCCTCATCACCAACATGCAGCTGGAGGTTTCGGAGGGCCAGACGGCTCTGCTGAGGGCATCCACCCTCCAGGCTTCGGACATGGACTCCAGCAACGACCACATCCTTTTTAACATCACCAGGCCTCCACAGGCGGGAGAGGTCATGAAAATACCAAGCTTCGGGCAGACGGGTCAGGAGATACAACCACTAATGTGTCATATAAACCACGCGTCCGTTACTTTGAGCTGTTTCTGATTGTGATTTTATTTCCTCTTTACTTTGGCGTCATCCAGGTTACCCCGTCGACCACTTCCTGCAGAGGGACCTATTCCAGTCTCAGATTTATTACCGACATCTGGGGAACGAGGTGTTTCAAGACTCCTTCGAGATTGTGCTGTCAGATTTCCACGACCCGCCGAACCTGTCAGAGCCTCAAGTGGGTAAAACTTATTTTTTAACTACTACCTCTATCAGCGCTTCAGAAAAAGTAAATAATTTCTCAAGACATGAGAGATTTGAGGAGAAATCTTACATATTTTATCAATTGACTCCCTGGGGGGCATCTGTGCTACTGCCACCCCATCACTCCGTCACCCACTCACACGTGTGGTACCCATAACTACTACGGGTCACTTTGGTTCACTCAAACTATTTATTCTTGCTTGTGTGTGCTATCTATGTGTAAATGTGTATGTATATATATGTATGTGTATATTGTATATATTGTGTATACGTGTATATATATTATATGTAGGTATGGGTATGTGTGTGTATGTAATGTATGTAAATGTGTGTGTGGGCATGTATGGTGACATATGTGCATATGTGTATTCATTAATATATGTGTGCATATGTCTTTCCTTTTTTTTTTTTTTCTAATGTTGCTGCTGCAACACCCGGATTTCCCCTATGGGGATCAATAAAGTATTATCCTATCCTATCCTAATTGCATTTTCCCTTTGGCTACACATTATGTAAACATAAGAACATAAATTGTCACATGGATGACTCCTAGCTGTCTATGTCTTCCTAACCCAATGCCACTTCCACCCGCCCCCCACCCAGTTTTCCAGTTTTCATGGAATCACACGCATGAAAAAAAGCATCTAGAGATTAACTCATGCAATGGAAGCCCACCAAAGACTTGCACTTCAAACGACTCTGGATCAGTGGTGATTTTCCATCTGCTTTTTTTGTTGTACAGGTGGTGACGGTTCACATCGAGCCTGTGCCGGACCAACCGCCCAAAGAGGCCCCGGGTGCCAGCCGGTGTCTTGTGGTCAAGGAGACGGAGGTGGTTCATATAACGCGGCAGCAGCTTCACTTTGTGGACTTGGAGTCGCCGGATAGCGAGCTCACTTACACGGTTACCACGCCGCCGTTCTTCACCGGACTTCACAGGTCTCTGACTGATTTCTGGCATGAACATGCTGGGACTAGAGTATGCGATCCGCAGTCTGAACACAATTCTTTTTTCATGATCAGGATGAATGCAGATGCTGGGAGGCTATTTTTGGTGGACAGTATACCCAAATTTACCAAGGACTCAAATGCACCAGTATTGAGGGTCTTCACACAGGTTAGTCCCTTTGTTACAGTTCTAAACCTGAAGAGACCACAAGCATGAAGACACCTGGAAAAAGTCAAACTTTCAAAGTCCAAGCCTGATTTGAATAGTTGTGCAAATTCTAAAAATGTGTTTATGTCCGATTACTTGTATGTTCTTTACTTTTCAAAGTTGTATTTTCAACTCAATATTTGCCGGAAGTCATTAGTTGGACATTCTCGAAAGCTGACGCCAAACTGCAAAAATTTCACGGCCGTTGAATGTTGAAAAACTCGGAGTTCATGTTTTTGGTTTAGTGGATTTCTTCATTAGAACAGAAAGACTGCGGAGACATTTAGACATTTGTCGGCCAATGAGGGATCACGCGCATGCGATTGGACTCATCAAAGGGAGAAACCTAGACGCATCAAACACTGGGCAGGGGGACCACTTCTAGTTTTTGGGACTGTTTTTTGTCGATTATGGTCTTTTCACAAGACATCAGATTGGAGTATCTCCACTTCCCCAGGAAAAAAAAAGAGTCCACTCTATTCTATTCTATTCCCTTGGCTCAGGATTTGCAAATCCTCAAAGACCTTTCTGTGATGACAAATGTAATGAAGAGCAAAAGAGCACAATACCCAAGAAACATGTATGATCTCTGCACTTGTTCCCAGCATGCCGTAAACTTCATGAAGGTAGCGTACATGCCTCCTGCCTTGGACGTCGGTCCTTACCCCCAGCCGGTCCAGTTTATTCTCTCCGTGACGAACCACCTCGGCAGAACAGTCACTGGGATTTGTTTTAACGTCACCCTGATGCCGGTGGACAACCAGCCCCCGCAGGTGCAGCTGAGTGGCATCCAACCACGCATACTGAAATGGAAATGAAAGTTGTGCCTTTCACACGGAAAAACATGCCTTGTTGTAGGTTGTCACCAATCCTCTGACGGTAGATGAGGGTGGGGAGTGTCTCTTGGGCCCGGACTATTTGCTGCTGTCGGATGTTGACTCCATGGAGGAGGCCTTAAAGCTGCAGGTTCAGTGGGAGCCACAGCATGGGGCTCTGCAAATTGGCATATTGCCGCTGAAATCTGGTGAGGCTTTCACTGTGCGTGACCTGAAAAGTCTGAAAGTGAGGTAAGTCATCACAGTTCACTGATGATTTAAAATCACTTTACGTAGAGACAGCAAAGCAGAGCAAATATTTGTACATTTGGAGTCCATGCACTTAAGACAGCACGATTCTTTGCTTTATAAAGAACCCCGCTGACATTAAGAAGCTGATTTCCTGCTTCTTCTCTCAGGTACATTCACGATGGATCAGAAACTGTGGAGGACACCATTGGGTTGACCGCGACAGACGGCGCCAATTCTGTCAATATTAGCCTCTCGGTTAATGTAAGTGTGAGGGAATATACAGAAACGGGTTGATTGTGTAGACAACACTCGTACGCTTGAAAAAACTGGAGAGAAAAACCTGGCCACTGTTTCAGGTGCTGCCTGTCAACGATGAGGTCCCGGTGATGGTTGATGGTTTGAAGCCTGTCCTAAGCTGCGCCGAGGGAACGGAGGTCACCATCACGGCCGAGTACGTCTTCGCCACTGATGCGGACAGTGACAACGGCAGCCTGGCTTTCCTGATCGCCCGGCAGCCGTACCACGGCGTGGTGCTCAGGGGCGGAATTATCGTGGACCGGTTCATCCAGGCAGATATCAGTGAGGGGATTATCAGCTACAGACATACAGGTGGGCCACAACAGACGACCAGAAAACCCATTCCAGGGTCAAAGCTGCAGAGCATGATATCAGCATGATAGCATTGCTATCGTTGGCCACCCTTTTAACATTCAATAATCAAGCTCCCTGCCATGCACTGTGTGACACGACAGCTCGTGAAGGGAAGAGTGAGAAGTAAGAGGGCAGTGCCTCATACACATCGCAGGAGTTGAATGACTGAATGACAGATGTTTATTAACAGAAAAATATGGCCTCCCCCACTTTGCACTGTCCAAACAAGAAGTCCAAACAACATACTACGCATTGTCTCAAGTGTAAAACTGGTTTGGTACCAGGCTCTTTTCCCAAAGGACCTTATCATTTTGGAAATTATGTCTTGGTCTAGTACAACCAGGTATGGATTTGAATACTGAGTATTATTTCTTACCCTGTATCTACACAACTTTTATAAATTATAAAATAGCCTCGAGCTCATTTAGCAGTTACTAAAGACCAGCCCAGTTACTTGTACGATTTACGGTTTTGGGGGGTTTAAAAAACAAAAAAAATCAGTGAGACAGATCACTGAGATCTTTTCATTTCACGGTCTTAGACAATGTGTGTGTGTCTGTCTGTGTGTGTTTGTTTGTGTCCTAATACTAAAACACAAGGTTGAGATATCCTTTTGCTCTGGACTGCATTTTAAGGGCTGGAGATCGGACTGGTCCCTCGCCACGACACCGTCACCTTTGTCATTTCTGATGGGCAAACGGAAGATGTGGCTCTGTGTTGTGGCGGGGGAAATTCCGCCAGAGGCAGAGGAGCTGCCCACCTGACAAACAGTCTACCTACGTACGACCTCTGGATCACCGTGTACCCAGTTGACAGCCAACCGCCCTCAATAGCAACAGGTGAGTCCTTGAAATGTATGATGTTCAGAAGGTGGTTGGACTTCTGGGGGTTCAACTAACTACCAATTTGCTTGAAGAGAACTTCAGGCTTTTGTCCCACCTTGTTTGCAGGAGATATTTTTCAGGTGGACGAGGGTGGGACTGCCCAGATAACGGGGTCCCATTTAAAAGTTTCCGATTCAGACACTGTCCAGGATGAGCTGGTGGTCCATCTGATCACTCCGCCCCAGTTTGGCTACATTGAAAACGTCCTGCCCAGTCCCGGCTTTGAGAAAAGCAACGTGGGCATAAGCATAGGTAAGGGTTGTGATATGTGCTCGCAGCACATGTCGTGCTCAACAATGTTATTCGAAATGGTTTTATTTTATATTCCCTTTGTCCCCAGCCTCGTTTTCATACAAGGACATAATCAGTGGTCATGTGAACTATGTACAGTCCAGGCACCAAAGGATAGAGCCAACTACGGACCAGATGATGGTGTGTGTGTCAGACAGCAAACACACTTCAGCCCATGTGCCCTTCTATATCATCATAAACCCGACAAATGATGAAATCCCCGAGTTTGTTGCTCGAAACTTCACAGTACGTTATCGCCCTCAGTTTGTCAAACCGAGACCAGACACCGGGATGGTCACGCGATTATAACGGCAGATTTGCTTTTGTGGTGAGGTGCTTGAAGGAGAAATGGGGAAGTTGGACTCGTCGGTATTACATGTCATGGATTTGGATATTCCCAAGAATCCCCTGCACTTCAGCCTGGTCAAAGCCCCTCAACATGGCAGCATTGCTCGTCACAGCAGCACGAGATCGTTGGCAGAGTATCATGGGACCCGACTCCCGTCCACGGTGACGGACTTTGCAATGGCAGATATTACAAATGGTACTTGAAGGAAGGATCTCTCTTGATGAGAGTACTGCAGACATGAGTATTACTATTTGCATCTTCACCCCCACGCAGGTAATTCTCTAATGTACGTGCATGATGACTCCGAGAATATGGAGGACCACTTCGCCATCCAGCTAACCGATGGCAAGCACCAACTCCTCAGAGAGGTTATGGTTAAAGTTCTGCCAGTCAACGATGAGGAACCTCATATCATAAGGTGAAGCACAATTTAAGTCAGATTTCCTGCTCAATGTTGTGGAAAAGTAAGTGAAATTGTCTTTTTTGTTCCCCCTTCAGGAACAACGGGCTGGAGGTTGAGCCAGGAGAGGCCAGGGTCATCTCCAGTGTTGCTCTCTTTGCTCAGGACCTTGACACCCCGCCCTCACAGCTCATTTATGTATTCGAGACCGTTCCTAGCCAAGGATTGCTGCAGCTGAAGGTTGGTGCAGTGTTGTTCCAACTTTGCCACGCTAGCTAAAATTTGCACTACAGAGTATTGCTACAGTGATTAACTGCTTTGAAGGTGGCTAATACCATCTAGCCCATGCCAGTGATGATGGAGGAGCTTGACGAAGCCTACATTATTTGTTCTTCATGCGAACGCATGATTGAAACACACTGATTTGAAACAACTTTTTAAAATTAGTATTATGAATATAAATACTTGTGACACCGAATCAAGAAGGCATTGTTAAAAAAAGAAAACTTCATGCACATCCAAAAGGCCTGTACCTCCACCTTTAACCTGTCTCAGCAAGGTGAAGATTGGGCGACTCTGACAGGCAGCAGAAATTGCACCCAGGAAATGGTGGAGCTGAACCTTCTGCGCTACGTGCACACAGGACGACTGCACAGTGCTTCAACGCAGGACTTCTTCGTCTTCCACTTGCTGGACGGAAAGAATCAGTCGCCCCCACAGCACTTTCACATCTCGGTCAAAGATCTGGAAAAAGGTAATGCAATTTGTTCCTGATTTCTACCTGATCTCCACTGATTGGAATGTATGCGCCTCCGCATCTTCATCATCAACGTCTGGAAGACACTACAGCTTCTCTTTAAACTAAAAAGGTTTCCTATGTTTCCTCAGGAAATATTGCCATTTTCACGAAGCGCTTGAATGTAAGCCGAGGCGATCGTGCGATCCTCACCACGGACGTGCTCTTGGCCACAGACGGCACAGACAAGCCCGAGGAGCTTTTGTATGTCATCACCGATCCACCGGTTCACGGACACATCGAGTACATCAAAAATCCCGGGTTGATCATCTCCGCCTTCAGCCAGATGGACGTAGCGGCAAACCTTGTGGCTTACGTGCACAACAACCAAGCCAGAGCATCAATCGAAACCTTCAAGTGAGTCCAGAAGGCTTGTTACATCTCACTCACTGACTTTTCTGACACTACATTCAGACACAAATGCCTCAGGTTTGAGTCAACGCATGAGAAAATGTCAACCTTTAGTTGATACTTGAACTCTATTGCTAGTTGTGTCTTTGGTACCTGTATTATTGAATGTCCCTTACTTCATGAATACAGCATAGCTAAGGTGTAAGTATGACCAACGCAACGTTCTATGTGTTCAGAATAAAATGATAACAACCAGGCTACTCAACAGTACAGTAGCAGTGTCATACTTGGGGCTTGGTTTACAAGAGAATGTTTACTTTGAAGACAATGATTAAATAAGCAAAACAAGACACTGCGACACACCAAGAAGATTCCAATATGCGGCTGCAGCTGGTGTTCAACCTTCCTGAGCCCAAAGATACACCACTCTGGTCAGAAACAGTGAAAAAATGGGTTTACTCTGAATCAGAAAGTAACCATAGGTGTACTCCAGAAGAAATAGGTCGCATGTGGCATACACGAACCACTGATATCTGGGGTCTCCCCGGGACATTGTTTGTGCCATGTACTAGTCTACAGTCTCAGTGATTAGATATGTATCTTTACAAACCTAATGTATATATCATACCATGTGGCATACCATAATGTGTTTCCTCAAATAGTATGACTTTTTCACCGTCATGGTTGTTTTGGCCTGACTTTGAGGTGGTACCATTTGTAGTTTTGCTCGTGTCCTTTATGTGTCCTGCCAGGTTTGTTGTCAGTAATGGCGAGATGAGCCGAAACGGAAGCTTCGAGGTGGCGGTGGAGATGGTGGACCGCGTCCTGCCATCTTTGTCTTCCAACAGTGGCCTGGCTGTTCCCCAAGGATTTTCGATGATCCTGGGTCCAGACTGCCTGGCCCTGTCTGATCCCGACACGCCTCCCAGCGACCTCACCTTTGTGCTTCGGCAGCCTCCTCAGTATGGCATGCTGCTTTTGCGTGGAGCAACACTTTCCACCGGTTCAAATTTCACCCAGAAAGACATACAGGACCTCGAGTTGACTTACAAAAATAACGGAGGCCCTTCGCAAATCGACCGATTTTCCTTCACGGCTGCTGATACCACCAGCCGCGGTTTCCTGCTAGATGGATGGTTACACCATGAACCTGTGTTCTTCACCATCCAGGTACGTTTGGAAGGGAATCCTCTGGCTTTCTTTTTCTTAAGGACCTCCAGACAAAAACCCAAACATAGAAAGTAGTATGGCAGCTTCAGCAGGACGATGTTACTTAAAGCACCAACCTGTGATCGGAGGAATTGCTGAATATATTTGCTGTCTTGTGCAGTTTTGTTAATGTTGGTCCAAAACCTCCAATTCTTTTCCAATGAAGATCAACACTCACCCATCTGGAGTTCCTTATGCAGGTGAAGACTACCACAAGAACTGAGGAAATGTGTTCCTCATTGATTTGTCTTACCTCTGTGAGAATTCCAACCAATTCTTAATAAATGAACAGCGACATAGGGTATGATGATCTCGGGAAAAATGGACTTTATGTACACTGGGGCTGGTGACCACAGAGCTAGGAAGCGGATGTGCAGCAGCTCTCTGCGCAAATTTCATCTGCAGGGAAGGGGAACAAGATAAAGAAGATCGGGAACGCCACAGCCTGGGCCGGCTGTGACAGCGGGCGCAACAGAAATCAAGGGATTGTGCTTCCTTAGATGGACTGGTGGGACGATGCTGAGGCTGGAACTGCCAGGCAGGAGGCCTGGATGAAGACCAAGGAGAAGATTCATGGATGCAGTGAAAGAGGACATGATGCTAGGGTGGTGCGAGAGAAGAGAAAATAGTGTTTGATGGAGGAGGTTCTTAGGCTGTGGCGAACCCCTGAAGGGAGTGGCCGAAAGGAGAAGTGCTTCTTCCGATGGATACAAAAACACAAATATAATGAAATAAGAGAAGACGAAGCTCTCCCCTTAACATGGAGTGGCCTATTACGCTGAAAACAGATGCATGGATATGATGATTTTTATCATGGATTGCCAAGAGTTAAACCCACCCATGTGACAGCAATATACAAATTCAGATCAGACTATCTTATCCTGAGGGCTGACATAACATTGGGGAACTCACGAGTGAGAGGAAGTAGGAGCTTGATTTCCCTCACAAACAAATGTGTGGTTAAAACAGTTTGCGTTTCTGAGGTAAAGAAACTGGTGGAGGGGGGGGGGGGTTGCAGTGCTATTGCCGTTCCTGGAAAAGCGCAACTGCACATTTGTGTTGCAATTGAGTCACATTATATGTTTAGCGTTTTTTAAGTTGCCCCTGACGGTTCTCAGTCGGTTGGTTGGTGCAATCTGTTCACAAGCTCTGTCCAATTTCAGATCAAGCCTTTGGATACGCCGCCACCCGAGATCGTGAAGCTGCTTCCCCTCTGGAAGGCAGAGCTTTTGGCAGACGGAAGATATGGCATCTTCCTCTCGTCCTTGGAGCTGAAGGCTCAGGGCAGGGACAGCAAAGAGGAGGAGCTGATCTACAGCATTGTTCGCCAGCCTTACTTTGGTTACCTGGAAAACATTTCCACAGGTCAGCAGGGGGATGCTGGGAGGATGCTGTTTTTGAAAACTGCTCCATTTCAACCAAGCGTCTAATTTTCCATTTGCTCCTGCAGGGGGTTTTGTCAAACAACGTTTCTCCCAGCGCGACTTGAACAGGAGAACCGTTGTCTATGTCATTGATCGGGAGAAGGAGTCCCTGTCGGACAGTTTGGAGTTCAGAGTTTCCGACCTTCTCGGGAATGCCGGGCCCTCTCACAAGTAAGGCAAAATCCAGACGATTTCCTGGCCTCTTGCTTGAACAAGATGCTCTTGATGGTTCCTGACTTCCTTGTAGGCTTGAACTGAGCTGGTCCAGCGTGGAGTTCTCTCAACCGCAGTATTCAGCGTGTGAAGGTCAAGGGAGTCTCTCAGTGGGGATTGTTCGTAGAGGAAATATGGCAGAGTCGTCGTATATCAGTCTAAAGGTCTGAATGTGTGTTTTTTACGACACGTGTTTTGGATCGGTAATTTAGAAAATCAAGCTATTTGCTACTTTGAATAAAAGTTGGAATTTTGGTATTTCCTGACTGCAGGTGAAAGAGGTTACCGCAACTGCTGGGAAGGATTTCATCACCAGCCATTCTTTGCTCATCCAGTTTGATCCAGGTAATGTACGGGTTATTCCAGCTGCAGGGCAAGAAGCCACCTTCAGTCCTGTGCAGCAGCATAGGGGCTGTTCGGCAAGCCAAGCCCAAAGTGTCAAAGATGAAGCCAAATTGATTTTTTCATTCATTATCTGTACTGCTTGTACAACCATTTACCGTCTCGTTCACACGTCTTGAGTATTTAGGGCAGTGGTTTCTCAACCTGGGTTCGATCGAACACCATGTTTTCGGTGAGTCAGTCTCAGGGGTTCGGCGGAGGTCAAGACAAACGCAAGAATAAAAGAAGTGATGCCTGTGATTCAAAGGCATCACTTCTTTTCGTCATATGAGCAAAATTAATGTCAAGAATTTATTCCAAAAAAAGACAACTTAACAAGAATCGAAAGATTTTTGGTAATTTTGCATCATGTTTTATTAAAAAATCTGCATTTCTGAACCCCGGTACCGATTAAATCAAACAAAAACACTTTATTTATCTCTGAATATCGCATGAAAAAATAAACTACAAATATCTTATTGGTTGAAAAGAATGCAATTAATCTTTTAGCTGCGTTTTTTTTATTCAGAGTTCTGGTTTTTATAGAAAATGATTTTGTTTTAACCCCATAAACAAAAAACTTGCTTTTTTGGAGCCCGCTGCACATACCTATGTTTTGAATTAAAAAAAAATTGTATTTGATTTTTCCCATGAAGAAGGGTTTGGTGAATAAGCATATGAAACCGGTGAGGTTCAGAACCTCCGACAAGGTGAAGAACCACCGATTTAGGGTCTCCAGTGAACCTCTTGTATAGTTTTGGTCTGTCGGGGGAACCCGGAGGAAACCCACGCAGACATAGGACTGGCAGGGTCGTCCACGTTTACACCCAACTGGTTTACATCTTTCCGTTGACCTATATAGCAAACTCCAGGCAGTAGTATGGCAGCACAAAGTTCAACAAACAAGCATGACTCAGCAAATATTATACAGTCAAGACCAGGTTTCCCCATTACACCAACCAGTTACCTTCTTGCTGTGAGGCAGAAACCACTTCACCACCATGCAGCCTGCACAAAAATTCTATGTTTTAAAATAACTTTACTGTTCCAGGATGGACAAGAGTCAGTGTCCGCTTGAAATGTATTTCCCATTAGTTTCCTCTTCGATCTGAAAACGTATTGCTAGTTAAGCAGTGACACTGAAAATTAGCCCAGAATGTCAACTTTTGTCCGGGTTTGAATAATTTCTTGGGTCATCGACATCCCAAATATTCCCAACATTTTATGACTGCTGTGCTCTTAATAACAATTTCGTGTTGAAAATACAGAAAACCTAAGCAGAAGTTCTCATTGTTACAAAAAGACTGGCGGCCCAATGAGTTTCCAATCAAACTATCGGCCCCTATATATATATATATATATATATATATATATATATAAGCCCTGACACAGGGATCCTGTTAATTTACCTGCAGGATAATAGGAATACCATGTCACATCTTGTCCCCAGACGTAGAGCTCTGGCTGCTGCCGTCAACAGAAGAATCGGGGATAGCAACATCTTGAGTTGTAGATGGTTCCAGACAGTGTCTTGAGAATCTTCTCTGCACCACCTTGCATAACAACCTCTGACCTCTCCGTCTACACAGGAGCAACGAGGAGGAGCTGGCACGTCGAGGTCATGCAGGATAACATTGAGGAGCCAGAGGAGACGTTTGAACTTCAGCTGATCTCCCCAGAGGGCACTGTGATGGGCAAGATCAGGAGAGCTCGAGTCACCATCCAGGATTCTGGAGCAGGTGAGAAAACATCTGTCTCGGAAGAATCTGCACAAAGGGATTCACCAGAAGCAACAGATTAAAATGTATATTTAAGGTGTGAGGAGGGAGTGACTGATCGATTGTCTCTTTGTGTGGTCCTGTGATTGACTGGCGACCCAGGTGAACCCTTGTTTTGCCTCCTACTTCTTCCCTGGATGTGAAATACCTAAATGCATGTGTAGATTTTTATGCAGTTGTTATCTAAGATTATATGATTTCATACATGAAACAAATATTTGTGAATTGTATTTACGTGACTCTGAATAAGGAGTAAGTCTGTTTGTTTGAAGCAATGGCAATTAGCAGTCACTGCTGAAGTCACTGTTACTTACTTCCTGCTAACTTTGGGGTTAGCATTGAAGACGATGCCTGCTCGCTAAACTCATAAACATGACAAAGCAACAAAATACTTTACCTGTTTATTTCACACACAACCCAAGTAGATGATGTTGATGATCATCACTGCATATTTACTTTGTCACACTGCATGTTACACACCTGTGCAAATACTAAATATTACTTCGAAACTTTTGTCAGCCTTTAACAAACGCTGTCTTTGTGTACCAGTTTTGTTCCATTGTCTGCATATCGTAATATGAGCGCAAATGTGTACGTGTTTATGGAATTCACAGGAAACTGCGAGCTCAAGAAGGGGGAAAAAGCTCCTGTCCTTGGAGGAAAAGCAATCGATTCAAAAACCCGACCGCACGGGTCCATCCTTCTGGAGAAGCTACCTCTCAGCAACGAACCAGGTGTCTGGATTCGTGGAGACAGCGCTTTAGGGCCACCAGTACTCCGTCCACAAAAGAAACTCAAAGTTAAGGGCAATAAGAAAACTGTAAGTGACTCCTCTTTTTCCTTTTCCGATAGCTCAGACTTATTCAGCATTATCTTTCCCAATCGGTTAAACCCCTTTTGTCCTTTAGATTGCGCCATCATCGGTTTTTCACAATGGCACCGATACTGTTTACACGGTGAGCACCCGCGGCCGTTACCAAAATGCAACGTTTTCTGTGATGTCCTAAGCATGTTGCATGTCGTTCCAGTATCACGGCATCATGGAGATGCAACTGCAGGAAGACACGTCCCAAACCAGGAGGGGAAGGAAAGCTGGCATCCATGTTGGTGCGCAGCGACAGAGGCCTCCTGTGCTTACTGGGTCAAGGCGCGTTCCTCAGAGAGGGCTCACAAACCCCGGAAACACTGGATCGGTAGGCTAATTGGCTCGCTTCAGAAAGTGATCGACTGGATTTCTCTATTGGTGGCCCTGTGATTGACAGATGGCCTATCCAGGTTTAATCCCGCCTCTCATCCAATGCCTTGTGGGGTGCAGCTTTGTAATAACATAACAGATGGATGGCCATGCAATATGTGTTGCATCACCACTGCAGTGTCAAGATATAGTTTGACATTTTCAGATGAAGGACAATACTTGTAAAGTCCTTATTTCTAATGGCGTCCAGTCGTGCGTCCGGCAGACTAAGGGTTTGTTGGTTTTTGGTTTGGGGGGTTTCTGTTTTTGTGTTGCACTTGGAATCACCAGTGAGCTTTGGAATCGAGGCAAGTGACAGCACCAGGCTCCTATGGAGTAGCCCAGAAAATTCCATTTTGGGTGTCTCTCCCTCCCCAGCATCCCCAAGTGGTATTATTGGCTTCCTCACGGGTTTCAACAAGTCAATGAGAAACAATATTGTGACTCAAAATTTCGGCTTTTGAAGTGCAACAGCGAGGTCAGTCTTCTGCCCTCGCTGTTCATCTTAAGAACGCTGTAGTAATTAATCGTAAGTCGAGTCAAATTTTTTTTAGTATAGTGGAAAATGACAACCTAGTTGTTTCATGACACTTTCCATCTCGAGCAGGTCGAGACCGCACTCTTTGAGACGATCTGCAGACACCCAACATTCCCCCAGGATCAAGCACTTGTAGACAGAGGCGAGGAAACACTGTCTTTTACCTTTAGTAGATCCCAGTTCAATGCGGGCGGCCTTCTGCCTCGACCCATCAGAGATTGTAAGAGAGACACCAGGGCTATGAGGGTTGGGAGGGACAGACGCAATGATCTATTACTGCCACTACCAGCAGCGCTAGCGGTCACATGCTACAAGCTGAAATCTATGCAGTAATAGCTTCAATATTCATAAAAGAAATGATGATGGATTCATAAAAGAAATGATGACGCCACGTCCCCTGGGAATCTGCGAGAGAGAGCCAAAGGACTACGTAGAAGATATGAGGCTACCATCATACATTGATGAAGGGACGCGATTGCAGACAGGACAGAAGGTCCATCATGAGATATCCCTGAGCAGACTAAGCCTGTGGCAGCACAACCAGCGGCTAGTTGAATACTAACTATGAGCATTCTCAAATAAGGAAGGTTCTAAACCTATTCCTTATGAAAGAGATGGTGTCCACAGTCCTAGATGATGATTACAGCTAGATTTAGTTCAGGATTGGGACATCGATCATTTATAATGGGATCTACTTTTTATTTCCAGCAGGTGGCAGCAGACTCTTCTGTCCCCAGGCCCTGTGGGCCCGAGCTCATGGGCCTGCTGCATTTTAACCAGACCACCAATCAGATGCTCCACTGCGACGGCATCTCCTGGAAAACCTGGCGACAAACCGACCAGGTCATGCTCATCTCTAAAATGGGCCGAAGCTGTCAGCTGACTGCTTTTATTTGCTCTTCATGCTGTGCAGATGTTAATGCTGCACATTTGTAATGCACAGATGGCGAGTGCGCAGAGGTGTCCTCAGGGTTGGACCTTCCACAGCGGGCGATGTTACATCCTCAGCAAGGAGCGCAAAGCCACGTGGAACGAGGCTAACAGGGCCTGCAGGGAGAGGTACGCCTTTGCACCGCCGCTCTGTTAGTCAAGTTTGACAAACGCCAAAGCTTTTTTCGAGTGTACACTAAAGTGCCATCTTCTATGCAAAGCTTGTGGTGCCATTTAAAGAGACAGTGCAACCCAAATGAAAAAATAATAATAACCATTATGGCAGAGATCCTGCGTTTACCTGGGAATGCGCCCTTGGTTTAGTGTTATTTCAGTTGTGGAGATTTTTATTTTTTATCTTTTATTTTCAGATATAAAGGCACACTGACCAGCGTTGGGTCTAAGGTGGATATGGATTGGCTGTGGGACTTCAGCGGCAGGAAACCCTTTTGGATAGGTGTGTTACCTCAAAGCTTCTCCAGAAACACGTAGCATCAATGACCCGCAAGCGTCTCCGGACTCCATCATTGTTGTTCTCAGCCCCCCTTCCGTAACGTATGAGAATACAAGAAAACTGTCATCGTCAAAGCAAGATTTGGTCATTCTGCTGAAGCGCCAGAATTCCCCGGCTTGGCTTTCAGATATTCCTCCGCCTCGTTACCCCTGAAGGGGCCGCCTCAATTTCGGGAGGGAGGATTACAGCGAGTATTTGCGTAAATTTGAATTTTTGCAACCCAACCCCTTAACACTCCTCCCTGTCCCCCCTCTCTCAGGCCTGAGTGACAGGGAGGGCAAGGATACATGGGAGTGGACAGACATGGATCCCGTCGGCTACACCAACTGGAGGAGGAGCCCCCCTCGCTCCAGAGGCAGAGGGGGCCAGAAGTGCGTCCTGGTGTGGAGACGGGCAAAATGGCAGTCGAGGGGCTGCAGGACTGGCAGGGGCCATCGCTTCGTGTGCGCCACCAAAATTTGATTATCACAGCATAGAGATGAGCCAAAATCTGGATCCACGGCGATTGTGTGAATCTGACTCTTCACTTTATTTATGACTCATGAGCACCGTTACGACTCTTTTGTCAAATAACTGTTTACTTTGCACCTCATTTCCATCATTTGCTAATGTATTGGTACATGTACAACCAAGAAGTGGTACTTATAAGGGTATTTCATGGTGTTGTGCTTGAAACTGAGCTCACCATGATCAACAGGAAGTGATCAAACCGTCCGTCCATCCATTTTCTCCCCCTTATCCTGGGTGGGGTCTGGGTGGCAGTCTCAGTGGAGAGGGCCAGACGTCCCTCTCCCTGTCCCCTTGGTCCACCTCTTTCAGGGTAATCCTGAGGTGATCCTAGGCTAGCCCAGAGGCTAGTCCAGGCTAGTGCCTCCAAAGTGTCCAGGGTCTTCCCCGGGGTCTCCAACAGGTGGGGTGTGCCCGGAAAAACCTCAGCAGGGAGGTTTCCAAGAGGTATCCTGACCAGATGGAGCCTCCTCATCTGGCTCCCCTGGATGGGGAGCAGCTACAGCTCAAACACAACAGAGGAAACTCACTTTGGCCCTCCGTGATCTGGTTCTTGGATCAAACACCCACAGGTCATGATCAGAGGTGACGGCGGGAACAGCAAGCGACTGGTAGACCCTTCTCCACCACGACAGATTGATGCAGAGTCTTCATCACTTGCGACCCCACACCGATCCTCCTGTCCATCTCCCGCTCCATCCTTCCCTCACTTGTGAACAAAGACCTCAGCAAACTTGAACTCCTCCACTTGGGGCTGGATCTCATCCCTGGCCTGGAGTGGACGCCCCACCTTTTTTCCGTCTGAGGACTACGGCCTCGGATTTGGAGGTGTCAATTCTCTCCCAGGCTGCGAACCACAACCAATGAGAGCTGGAGCTCACGGTCAGAAGACGCCAACAGAACCACATCATCTGCAAAGAAGCAAGACCCAAGTGATAAATATATACTAGTACTGAAGACAAATTATTCAACTGGACCGAAGACATCACGAGTTTCCGAGTCCAGCTCAGAAACATCCCACCAAGTTTACTTAACATGTGAATCATCTTCTCCTCTGGCTTACTTTGCCTTTACGTCTATAATTATGTTTTTATTTCTCACCAGGTTGATACAACCATTGAAATACTGTGTGGTTTACATTTATTTTACTGTCACTGGAAGTAATATTTTAAATAAACGTCTTAACTTGTTTACTGAAAATGCTTTGAAAGGATTTACTTCTTGCATGATGTGAAAGGTGGAGAAGATGGAGGTGAGAGCAGCAATGTTGTCTGTTTAGGAGACACTGAGGAGAAGACAGGAGGCAGAGCTGGAGGCGGATTTGGAGGTTCCACTTTGGGAGTGAGGAGGATGGAGAGGATCAGGAATTAATCCATCAGAAGGACAGCACATGTCGGACGTTCTAGAAATAACGTCACACTGATATGGCTTGGGCGTGGACAGAGGAGGGATCGTGAAGATCTTGGTAGAAAGATGCTGAGGGTGGAGCTGCGAGGCAGGAGGTCAAGAGGAAGACCAGAGCGGAGGTTTATGGATGGAGGGAAAGAGGGCAGGATGGTACTTTGTGTGAGACGAGAGGATGCAGGGTTAGATGGAGGCAGATGATCCTCCAGGATGGTGTTTTGTTAAGAGGGTTAAATGGAAATAGATTCACTGAGGTGACCAGCTGGAAGGAGAAGAAAAAGATACTTCCTAGCACAATACACATCCACACTACATATCAAGGGGGGGTTAACCTGGTTCCCTCACCTGTCAATCAAAGGTCCACAATGGGAGGTCTCCCCTTTCAATACCTTGCGGTTTCATAGTGCTTTACATCATGCTAATGCATGCTAATGCCTGGTTAGCAGTTAGACGCTCGCAAGATATTTAGCCATGTTAGATATAGAGATGCTAACATGCCGGGACACCTAAGGATAGGTTGCGTCCACTTAGGTCGCGCTTTCATCACCTTGTAGTTTCAAAGTGTTCACATTCACCCATTCACACACACCAATGGCAGTAGAGCTGCCACGAAAACACTAACCAGACCGTCGGGAGCAACTCAGCGTTCAGTGTCTTGCCTGAGGACACTTGGGCATGCAGACAAGAGGAACCAGTGCAGATGGAGAAAACAGTACCTCATGGGTCTATGTTCACTTCCTGTTCTGATACCATACTGAACAGCACAGTCACTCAGTGAAATATTTAGTGCTGGATGATTACTTTGGTGGTAGATAAGATAAGATAAGATAAGATAAGATAAGATAAGATAAGATAAGATAAGATAAGATAAGATAAGATAAGATAAGATACGATAATACTTTATTGATCCCTATCGGGTAAATTGCGTGTGCGGCAGCAAAAAAAAGAAAAGAAAGAAAAAAAAAACAGTTAGGAAAGTTATCTACACACATATAGAAATGCATACATTCCCACACACATGTATAAATATGTATGTATATACACACACAGACCCATACCTACATATAATATAGATACATATATACACAATATACACAATGTACACATACACATATAGAGATAGATAGCACACACAAGCGAGAATAAATAGAGTGAGTGAACCAAAGTAGTAGTTATGGGCACCACACGTGCGAGTGGGTGACGGAGTGATGGGGAGGCGGTCGCACAGATGCCCTCCAGGCAGTCAGGGTTGTGTCCCGTCCAGACTGCTTTTATTTCATTGCGCCGCACCTTCAACACCCCCCCTCCGGAAACCCATTCAATCCCTCGAGGGCTCGCTTGCGCGTCAAAGCTCCACCTCACACATTTGAATTATTCACATCTCTCAGACTCGTCCAAATGGGCGGACAAGCCCCATGAGGGTGAACGTTGTTTGTCTCTAAATGTGACCCTGTGATCAAGCGGTCCAGGATGAACCCTGCCTCTTGCCCAATAACAAGTATAACATGCTCCCGCCCTCCCATGACCCTGCAGGATAAGCGCCATCTGTAATGAATGAATGAAGTTATCAGACTCTGGGGTCAGTTAAGCCAGTTCCTGCTGGAGAATTAATCTCCCTTGACCTTATTTAGTTGTTTTTCTGTTTTTCCACCAATGTATTTCCCCGTGTTTTAGAATGGGATGGTTATCAACACAACGGCCTTGATGCAATTAGTGTTGAGATAATTGCGAACGGAAACACACACACACACACACACACACACACACACACACACACACACACACACAGATCAGAAGCGCACACGTCTTAACTCCAGTCACATC
>CAAKHD010014138.1:0-12861 GCA_901007705.1 Fistularia tabacaria
AGCTAACTTCTTGTTTCCAGCAAACACAGGCCATCTTATGTAGTAGAGCCCATGCCTTGAAGGAGCCAGGGCTGTAATGGTAGCAAAAGGAGGACCAACAGATTATTAGGTAAGTAGACATTATGTGTGAATGAGTGTAAAACCTGTGTAAAAACGTGTACAATCTGTATATACAATATACAGTGGTCCCTTGTTAATCGCAGGAGTTACATTCTAAAAATAACCAAATAGGCAAAATCCATGAAGTAGTCATGGTCAGTTACAACCCTTTTTGCATTCTTGTTAAAACTTATTGCTGCTGTCATCCTTATGTTATTTTCCTCCTTCTTTATGGAACGAACTGTTGATTAATTTATTCCGTAATGGCGCCCAAAAGCCGTGTAACTTCCACTTCGCTATAGCTTGTCCAGAAGTCCGACTTTTTGTGCAATGTTTAGCATCTTTCTTTTTCTTCTGGGTGCGACCATAAGTGCCTTTGTCAAAGCAGAACGTTTCGATGGCATTGTGGGTTTTGTTGGGAAGAAAACTTGCAAACATACAGCACTTCAGTCATACTGCCAGCATTTGAAGATAGATGTAAATTTGGCAAACTGAATGCATTTTGTACTGTACAAGAGACACGGTACTCAGGCGATTGATTGACAATGGTCTACAGTCCCTTAGCCAATCAGGATGCAGAAAACAATGTGCTGTAAAAGAAAAAAAAAAAAAAAGCATGCAAAATTGCACTACTAGCCCATGAAAGGTGAACCGCGTCATTGTGAGGGAAAACTGTATTACATATTCACAGTTCATAAAGCTTTGCTTAATATTTAAAAATATCACAAAAACACTTTTTTTACTCAAAAATATGCTCTGTGGGACTGAGGTTTGCTGACTACAGAGTGAAATCCTTGCAAATCAGCTATTTCCTGAAGACTTCAAATGGGCCTAGTGTGGCTTTGAAGAATGTTTAGGCTTACAGCTTGGCGTGGTTTTTTTTATCATTTTTTTTGTTTTTTGTTTTTTTGTTTTTGTTTTTGGTCAGCTTGGAGGTGAGGCTGTACAAGTTGAAGTATTTCTCTAATCCTTAACCATTCTCAGTACTTGTGCAGTCTTTCAAAGAACCCATTTTTACATGTTTGTGTTTTTAGCGTCCGCAAACTTTGAGCAACTCTTCTTGGCAGTTGTTACAAGTGCATTTACGAACACATAATTTTCACTAGAGATTGCCAATTGTTTTCTTTTGCTGGGAAAGCTAAACTAAATTGGTACTTCAGTCCAGACGAGAAGATAATCTGCTTCATTGTCTAGAACTAGTCCTTGTTTGTAGAAGTCTGGGATTGATTTCTTGCTTTATTTTGTTACAGCTAAGATAATGATCTGGAGTATTGCAAGTAAACAGTATCTGTCAATCAATAACAATCAGCTTTTTTAAACCTTTGAAAAATGCATGGATGGACTTTAAGTTGCCAATACATTGAACAAGTTAGACAATTAATTATCTTTTTAAGTTTTTTGGGGTGCATTCATTTAGTTTGAGGCACTTAGATTGGTAGTGATATCACTTTTCACTCAAACTTCAGATTTCTCCTCTTTAGGGCCACTCGGCTGAAGAATATTAAACATGAAATAATATCATACATATTAAAATGGTACATTATTTTGATTTTCAACTGAGTCTGAGGATATTGATGTTCAAAATGCAAGATTAAATCACAATCAGTGAGGTTTATTTAACAGACGCCATTCAAATATTGACCAGTCTGGCATATGAACACTGTTTTGTGTTCTCACAGTTTTGTTATGAAATGGTCATTGAGAGAGAGAGAGCAACCATAAAACAATCCAAAAAGGAGATATGTGTATCCAGAAGTAAATGGCGCTAAGTGTATCTCTTACTCATTTGTTCCACAACCACTTTGTACTCTAGTGAAAATAGAAAATTGTTTTCATCAGGCATGTCTGAAGCGCCTTGCATTATTTCATGAAAGGTCTAAGTTTTAGAATGCATTGTCATAATTTTCAGAATCTGTATGTGTTCCAGTTTGTACGCCTGGAGCGGGCACCGGTTACACATGTTATTACCGTCAACCTATGTGCAAAGTAAATATATGGGTAAATACAGCATCCATTACCCCGGGTTCAAGATGAGACATTCCTCAATGCCTTTTTTGATTTCTCCTACATATGTCATTGCATCCTGCAGATAGATATGTGTTTCAATAAAAATATGAAATACATTGGCCATGTTGAATGGTTATAAGTCATATTTTAGGTTTTTACTTCAAGCCCAGCAGAAGAGTCACTCTAACATATACATTACTTTAAATATTAAGTCATAAGTGTTAAGCTGACGTTGGTGTACCTAGATGATCATTCGTATAAGAACTGAAGGTTTTTTAATGTGGAATTTTTCGGGATCCCGATTTCATTGATTGTACCTTTTACATATTACGTTTATACAAATTGTCAGCAACTCCTAGACACCTGTTGGAAATTACTTGGATATTTAGATGCAAGATGCAAGATGCATTGACTTGGTTTGGTTAAGGGTCAGTTTTAAAAACAAAATGAAAAGAAAAGCATTAAACAGCTTCTTAGCAAATTTTTTTCCCACATTTCCTTCACTTACTTATAGACAATAATCATAAGCGCCAATTAATGAGGCTGCATTACTTGATGACTGACATTTTAGGGGCTGTTATTGGCTCAAGTTTGGCCAAGGCATGTTTTGGAGAAGGTTGACCATGAGGAACTAAATTATATATTAAAATTAATACTGCTGATACTTCAGTCCCTTCAGTCTTTAGAGTAAAAAAAAAAGAAAGCTTACACCCAGAGTAATTTGAGTTGCGGGGTCAGTGATGTGTCAGTTCCTGTTCATTATTTGGGATTGCTATGTCTGCTATCATCTACTCCAATTACCTGCTGTCATGACTATGGCCAAAGCTGGCTTCTATTTAAAATGTCCCCCCCATTCATATGATTAAACATGATCTGTTCATTTGAATATCAGTCTGTGTTCACTCCCTTGCCTGTCTTTCCTCACTTGTCTTCAATATTCTAATGTGATGCAGTCAGCCATGCTCCCATTTGAAGTTTATAATCTATTCAGGCTATGCAGGGCAGCTGCAGCCAACTTTCACATTTTGACAGATTGCCATTTTAGATTTTAGGCCCTTGACAAGGCTTTTAAATGGTTAAACTCAACACACAAAGATTCTCCTCAACTATTAAAACAACTCTTGCACCTGTTTTATTGGTTTCTTTTCTAGACTAATCCATGGTGGATTGGTCTGGAAACTCAAGTCACCCAATTTGGGACTAAGTTGTAGCGGTGTAGACAAAATAAGAGTTCCTTAATCTATCTGGATGATTTTCTGCATACAATGGGGGATACTTTATTCAAATACCCCCAAAGTGAGGCTAAAAGCCCTCCTCGAGCAGGGCCAAGGCCTAGATAAATGACTTCCTGGCAGGTTGAGGTCCAGGTTGCTGCAGTGGTAGGCTCTAGCTCCCTCCCACGACCCTGAGAGCAGGATAATTAGTATACATAATGTATAAATGAATGTTTGTTCTTGGCAGTGAAGAGTCTGATCAATTGAACAAGCCATTCAATTAATCAAAGTTTATGAAATGTCTGCGAGAGACGTCTTGCTCTGCCCTTATATTACAAACTGAATGGAACACCTGATTGGGAGTGTTTATGTAGTAAATTAATTATTCCTTATTAATTCTATTTTAGGAATATACAATTCTCAAAATTGTATTTGAAAAAATAAAGATCTCTTTCAGACTAATTTTTACAAGTTAGGGAAATTTGACTCACAAAGGAGATTTTGTCATGGCGAGGAAAGTCAGAGGGGGAAAGTTGAAGGAGAGATCTCATTGAATGTTTGAAGAAGAATCTGAAAATGTCATGAATGCCGGGGGTTTTCTGAACTGTATACAGGCTCTGCTCTGGGAGCATATGCTCAGTCAAAAGTGCTGAGTGGTGCACCACTTATAGGTCCCGGCAGAGTTAGTCACGTGCAAATGCACACAAATGTTTGAGTCAGCATTGCCCTATTGCATTGCATCTCCCCCCAAAAAAACAAAACAAAACAAAAAAAAAAAAAAAACAACAACAACAACCCTCAAGTGATGAGCTTTAGTGAGAAGAACGAGGATTCCAGTGCTAATCTCCTAAACATGATTTTTCATACCCTTTTGCACAACATGCCTCCGGATTAAAAAGATTCTATTAAAGAGAAGAGCTTAACATATGGAAGGGGAAGAAAAGACAGCTGTACCCGGTTGGGTTTAGCTGTCTGAGCTATAGTTCAATAGTCCCTTTTTTAAATGCATTTGCTCTGCAGTATGTGCAAAGGGATGATCCTTCCAAGTGGAAAAACATCAGAGGGGGGATAAGAATTGAAATTTCCAGCTTAAAAAAGTTAAAGTTTTCATTAATGTATTTGTTTATGTGTATTTGTTTGTTTTATTTAGATATAAATGATGTATCACTGCATTCCTATATGTTGTAGTCCATACAACTTTTCATGTTCTGCCTCTGGACTGAAGGCCTCTTTCTCTTATTCTACCATAAAGCATAGATAATTGCTGATGAATGTTATGGAGGAGTACTTGGGCTGCAATTAATCTAACATCAACTACAAACATTGAAGGTTTTGATAAAAACAAACAAAAAAAAAAACAAACAAACAAAAAAAAAAAACATCTGCATTATTCACTTTCACTTAGCACTGAGGAACAATCTTCCAGAAAACTTTTTTGATAAATTATTATTAATTATTATTGTTGTTGTTGTTATTATTGTTATTGCTGTTGTTGTTGTTATTATTATTGTTATTAAAATGCACCGTCATTAGCTGAATCTAATAAAAGTAACTATGCCTTTTTCTACATGTGGTCATTGCGACAATGTGTGGCCTTTTTTGGGAAATGGCAGATTTAAAGTATGTAAGATACTTTTCATTATGATGTGTTGCCATATAACTGTGGTTCCTAGCCATAGTTATGCCAACAAGTTTTAGCAGAGCTCAGATAACCCAGATGCAGCCATCCACATCTTGCCCCACAACTATCAAACAAAACAGCCTTGGCATCATTGTCTATGGGAATTTCCAAATTTGCAAATCTCTGCAACCACTGCAGTGAACTGGAAACTGAATGCCTTTCCTTTTCTGCCAGGTAAAAGCAATAATGTCAGAACTGCATTTTGAAAGATTTTTCGCTGATCTGGGGTGTCTGACAGCCAAGGTGCAGAAAGACATTGCATAAACTGCAGACAATAATAGTGTTTGTTCTGGAGAACAGAGAGGGCCTGAGGCATGGAAGTGACGCCTGCAGAGCCTTTTTAAAAACTGGGAGCAATGACACAATATATGGCCATATACGATAAATTCACCAGTGTTTTTATAGTATAATCTGCAAACTCTTATTCCCTCTCGTGAAATGTTCTCAGGAGGAAAGAAAAATCTACTATAATCACTTGATTCTGAAAGTCCAGAACAATAGAAGCAGTTATTCACTGTGAGTGATCTGACTTGCATAGTTTCAGTACAATTAATGTTTCTTCTTAAAATGTCCCCCAAAGTATGCATTTATTTATAATCATGACAGTTCTCTAAATGGGTTCCTTTGTCTGTGTGCTTGTTTACTCCCCTTATCTCGGCCTACATTGTTCAGCGTTGCAAGCTCTAACAATCGCTTTGTTTAAATGTAGCTGCGGGTCTTGAAATCAATTTGTGAGGCCATGTCCAATCTATCCTGTTGAATTCTCAGCGCCAATAAAAAAGAGCTCTGCATTGACAGCTGCTGGCAGGATTGTTTAAATATCTCTTTTACCATAAATGCAAACATCATTTCCTTTTTTTACTGGCTTAAACAGTAACTAGCCGAAAAAAAACATGAAATTACCTCTGCCTTTTAATGATTAATTATGTGTGATTAATTATGATGACCTAATGCTTGGAATTGTTGTTAAGGCACCCTGCATACAAGTTGCAGGGTGTTTTCATTGCTGAAATATCAAAAAAAGTCTGTGTCAAAGATTATATTAGTTCTTTATGTTATTGGGTTTATTATAAAACTAGGCTACTTAATTAGATTTTGCCCAACAAAACTCATTGTTCAAAATTTATTATGATTTAAGCTAGATAAAAACCATAACCGTAAGTTCGCACTCCATGGCTGTTTTTTGGATGAAGCTGCACTGCTCATACACAACCATCACGTACAACAACAACAGCAACAACAAAAATGATAATGATGATGATAAATTTAGGACTGCATTCTTCAAACTGCATTTAAGATCACACTTTTCAGCAGGACAGAGACTTTTTTTTTTTTCCCAACCCTCAGTCTCACAAGTCATGTTTTATAACACCAGCATGAATATGGGATCCTGCAGTTCCTTGTCTTTGCAGTGAAAGGCAGACATTCAACAAGTGGTGAAGTTGAGCTGCCTGTCTAAAAAAACAAAAAACAAACAAACAGGTCTTTCCACTAACAAAGTAGCAGCACTGGAAAAATTGCAGTAGACATAATATAACGAAACATAAAACATATGACATAATGTGTGTGTGTGTGTGTGTGTGTGTGTGTGTGTGTGTGTGTGTGTGTGTGTGTGTGTGTGTGTGTGTGCGTATACACATGTACAAACACACACACACACACACACACATACACACACACACACACACACACACACACACACACACACACACACATATATGTATATGTGATATAATAATAATAGCAGACTAATTCAAAGAGATTCCAAAGTCCAGAACTTATGCCATTGAAAAATATGTGTACTCATGTTACTCCGTCAATATATCAAACTCATAAATATCTCAACATATGTACTTGCTCTTTTCATATTTATGAAGTGTAGGAATACTTGTCAAGGAAGCGTGATTACTGAACCCCAGGAGGAGACATACTGGTTCATGAAGATCACAGGGCGTTTATTGACGATTAATGGATGTCCCATTCGTACATTTGAAAGACAGCATCAATTTTTTCTCACACAATCTCCTCGAACTAAACATTGTTGGATTTTAAGCATTAATTGGCATCCATTTCTGCCCACCAGCTGAAGAGAACACATCATTAGACAGGGTACCTCTAACCCATACGACAACCAATTAAAAATACAGTGTCTTATTATGTACAACAAACACATATAATTGGAATTTTATGTGAAACTCTTACATTAATTGGGACACTGCCCTTGTTCAAAGGCCAACATAATTATTTTTGTTTCAGCCTAGTTAGGCTTGCTTCTGAATTCTGTTAAAACTTGAAATGGCTTCAATTAACCTTATCACACCTCCATCCATGTACCTTTAATGAAGTATTTTGCTCCTGAATTTGAAAATCAGTGTTTATCTGTGGATTGCTGCATTTCTGTCTATTATTCTTTTCAGAATGCGGTTATGGTTTTGTGGAGGGGCGGATAATGGGAATTTCTAGACGTGTTGCAGTGTAATTACTCAGAAGAGAACAATAATGGAAACTACTCGGCTCAGTGTCCGCTGAGGTTCTCAGTCATCCAGGTCATGGTTAATTCTTGTCAAAATCTGCTTCTCATGGAAGAAAATCATGTCAAGTTGCAATGAGAAAACCATATACACATCTACTAATCAAACTTGGATAGGTGCCTCTTCATGGTTAATGCTGCTGCAAATCCTTGCCACTTAATCCTAATTCCTGAGATCTGGCCCGTCACTTGGGCTGAGTTCATAGCCAGTAGCCAGCACATGTGGCTTTGGCTGGGTCCAACACACAAAACTGTTTTCAATATGTGAAATCACTCTGATTCTATAAAAGCTCTTCCCTCGGCTGAAGTGAAATTAAATAAAATTATGTCTATGGATTACCCTTGTTTTTCAAATAGCTTAAAGCCAGATTAATCAAACCATGCCTTTCTTCAATTTATTAATTGTAACATTGAATTTTACAATTTGGGGGAAAAATGTGCATAACATCACAATATGAACAAAATGAAAGTGGTCTTCTACCTTTTTATAATTTTATTTATTTATTTTATTGTATTTCATTTTATTTGAGACATGCTACAGGCCCCCACGACCAGTGCTACCTGAAAAGTATGGAAGAATGGCTAAGAGAATGACACACACACACCCACACACACTTATGTTCATCTGTTCATCAGTACAGCATTTTTAATTAATTACTGTATTTATCTCTCTTGTACATGTTTTTTTGGTCTTCAATAATCTTATCCACGGTGCTTAATGGTCTGCAAACGATTTTATTATTTGGGTAATTTATTCATCTATTGAAAAAAAAACAGATAATCAAGTGGGCTTTTTGCATTTAGTGTATTTTTCAATTTGGTGACATAAAGGTCAACACATCAGGTATATTCACTGTATCCATCATTCATATAAACTGTGGCCTTTTCCATACATAAACCTGGCTGTCTCTTTGGCTCTCCCTCTGCTTCATTGTCAGATTATAATGCACACATACCTGTGTGTGTGTGTGTGTGTATATATTTTTTTTTGTGCAGAAGCATGTTGACAAATGCATATAGGATTTATTTTTTTTGACCTATTTTTTACAAATAACAGAGGACAATACTTGCATTTTTACAAGAGAACATTATATAATATAATATAACACAATATAGTTAATGATATGCTGTGATTTCAGGATGACGGCATTCTTGACTGGTAAACACTCAATAGAACACAAACTTATGACCAATATGGGCTGGATCCCCCCAAAATGACACTGGGCCACAGAAAATGACAATAACACCGAAGGTATTCTCTGTTTTCTCCATTTGGATTTTGTGACTTGTTCATCTCTCCTTGAAATTACATATCAAACACAAGCACCGGTTTCGATTTGCAAAATGAAACACTTCAGGCCTTAGAAAACAAGCTAATTTACCATTTCCTGCTCTAAACTTAACAAGGCACTCATATCTGGAGCTAATACATTCAAACTGTATTTGCCTAAATCATCTTTGGGGCTTTCTTCATACCAGCTCTACTCACTGCAAGATAATCTGAGAGTGCAGCATTATGATCCACCATATGTGTTTTGTTATTTTTTTGCACTCATTAAATCTGGTCGGGGAGAAGAAGCCTGTAATATCTTATGTTTTATTTATGGCTGATATGTGGCGGCTCCACTCATCTTTGGCTCAGCCGTTTTGATCTTCTTTCATTAGAAGATGTATAATGTTTACTAGTGCAGTTTCCAATTTTGCTGCTTATGGACAGGTCCAACTTCTTTACCCCTTCAAATACTATCATGACTTCATGATTGTGATAAAATGTGGAATTCATATATTCAAATTATTCCAAAAGTGCTAGTCATGTCATGCTGATTAAAAGCATGCAAAATACTATGATGACACTCCTGATTGGTTAATGTTCATAATTATCAAAGTGAACTGTGGACAAGGGACTACTTATAAGAAAAAAAAATAATAAATAGAAATCAACTAAGTTATTGGTAGCTGAAATCTGTTTTAGAAAATAGTTCTATGGTATCCATCCATCCATCTTCTGCCAGTTAGTTCTATTATAATCAAAGCCAAATGTCAGTGACTCAATGGCATCTTAACCTGCGCTGCATTTTGTCTTGGTGTCAGTGTGAGGTCATCACTTATTGTTATGGTGTATTGCGTGCCAAGACCTGACCGGAGACAGTCAGCTGTGACAAGAAGGCCGTTTCTTCTGTTTGGGCTGAGCTTTTCAGCATGTCACTGAGGGTCGGGAGTAAGGCTATGACCCCCATGGGAGCGTTTGAGACGAGTGCTATTTTTACCACTATATCTATGACATGAAAAAAAATCAACTGTGCCCAGCCCCCAAAACAAATAAATCAATGATTTTCTTTTCTGCTCTCTGTGATGAAACAAAAAAAGTTTGAAGTATGAATATAATTATTTTTTAAGCAATGCACCTGTAGTCTTGTATATGAGTAGTCAAATGACTAAGGTGTGATTAAGCTTAACACTCGATAAATATCCTTAGAATCATGGTGAATAATTAATTCATTAATAATTTAACTAACCTTTTGCCCCCCATGATCTGGTTAGAGCCTTGCACAGCTTCTCTGTTGCCAACAGTGTGTGAGTATGTGTGTATGGGTGAATGCTTTGTAGTGCATTCGGGTTCGAAAGTGCAAAGGGTGAAATTGCTCCGTAAGTTGAGACCATTAACAAGGTACTAAGAATATTTTGGTACTGGTGCATCCTGTGAATAAAATTAAGGTGTACTAAGAGAGGTAAAATGATTTGCAAAGATCCAGGAAACCATTCGAGTTTAGGAAGTCATTTCCTTTTTAAAGGTTTTCAATCAAAAAGAAATAAATAAATAACAGGCAAGTTTAGAGGTTAATGTTATGTCAAATAGAAGCGGATGTTTACTATAAAATTAAGCTGAAGCGGAGTGGGCATTGAAGGGGTGTCTCCTCAAACAAACAAAACAAACAAAACAACTAAACAGAAATTAACAAACAGTGTTACAGGTAACAAACACAGCCCCAGACAACTTTAATTAATGCAAGGGATATTCTGTCCAGACTCAGTGATTTATGTCTTTTCATGCCAAAAACACAATTATTTTTAACTCCCTCGGCAAAGCAAAGGCATCCAATTTTTCATTGTGGACTGAAGACTGAAGAACCAGATAGTGTGTGGGGAAACATCTGATGCAACAGTTGATACATAGCTAAAGCCTCCTTAGGGAGCTGATTGGATGGGAAGATGACTTGAGCAATTGCAAGCAGATCATTATTAAAGAAAAATAATTGTTCACTAATTATAATAAAACCATGTATAAATTCATATTTTTAAGTCTTACATATATATTCATATATTTGTGTACTTGTCTATGTGTATGTATATTCATGTTTTAATACTTTGTCACTTTTATTGCTTTTATCTTAATTGTTTCTATTAGTTGTGTGTGAATATATGTCTGTACTATGTATATATATATTTTCCCCCAATATATTGGATTGTCTTGTTGAGAAAATATGACTGACACATGTCAAAATCCTGAACAAGATACTGAGGTAAAGCATTTATTCTGTGTAACTAAACCTGTGTTGTAACCATGCTATCTGTTCATTGAAATGCCCATTTTAACACCAACTGGGAAGCAAAACTGCATGTTTATTTAGTTACATTAGTCAAAAGCCATACAATTACAAGTCCAATGGGTTTTCAATGCAAGGAGAAACAACAAAGGAAATACTGTGGTCATATACAATACCAATCTTTTTGTTTTCTGTATTACTCACTACCCTGCAGCATTTACGTTTAAGCCAAACACAGACACACACACACACACACACACACACACACACAAACACTATTCGCTGTCTATCGTGTCTTACGATGACGCTTGTCCGATGATGATGCTTGCCCTTTTTTGTTTTCAGCCACCATAAGAGATGCTCAGATGGCTGCGGCTCACCATCCAGAGTTTGGGGGAGCAGACAATTTTTGGATCATGTTTTCTAGGTCCTTCCCCGTCAGGGGTGAGCAGTGTGGAGCTGCTCTGACGCAGCGAAAGCTGCCGAGGTGATGCTCTGCCCCATCCCGCAACACAGTGACCATTACTCCACTGCCCCACGTGCGCATGGTTTGGCTAGGCACTCCCGGCCACATCCTGGCCTGTGCCTGCCGCCATTCCACATCGCCATAGGACTTTTGGGGGTGTAGGGGAGGGGTGTGGATGGATGGAGCAAGGGGCTTGCGTAAGAAAAGAGTTTAGGGGAACGGTGTGGGTGCGCAGTCCTGACTCCCACCGTTCTTCCCTCTAGCAGAGAAGCTTCCAATGGCATGAGAAACTCATGACGACCTTCACTCCGGTTTGAGCTGCAGGGGACTGCCGGTAGTCTGGTCTGCTGGGCTCTGCCTACACACACACACACACACACACACACACACACACACACACACACACACACACACACACACACACACACACACACACTCCTATATTCCACTTCTTCATTCTCTATCCGACTCTAAATACAGTTTCCAGTGATCAACTGACATGATCTGACTTCCATCTATCAACTTGTGTTATTTTTCCCCCTTCATTGTCAACAAGAATGCTATATCAGTGCATATGAAGGAATATTCTGCAAGGTCGGGCTCAAAATAATCAATAGTATGAATCGTTTTAGTTTTCTACTTTATCTGCTGTTGACATGCATCGGGTAGGCAGATCAGAAGCCAAACACACTTTTCGGATTAGATTTTGAAAAAGGAGAACAAAACAGGAGATAGGGGCAGAAGGGTAAAATCTATGCATGCGAACCCCCTTCAGGGTGTTGAAAGACAGTACAAACAGAGGCTGGAAAGATAGAAAATGGAGAAGAGGAAGAGAAAAAAATAAGAATCACATCTTAGCAGTCGGTCTCTGTGTTGAAAGACTTCTCCTGGATATTGTTACTGTTACTCCTTCCCATTTCAGAAAAACAGATTAGTTGATTACCCCTGGGGCGTAATTGTTCATCGTGCAAGATAAATGCTCTTGTATTGCACAAGTTTTCTACTCTCATAGCGAGAAATGTTAAAATTGTGAGCTTCTCAGATGCTTTACCACAATGAAAATTGGGATATAACAAGCTGAATTCTGCCTCAGTAAGGTGGCCATTTTTCCTTGTCCTTTTGTTTTTAAGTAATTGATTAATTTGAATTATTATTCATTCTTATTATATATATATATATATATATATATATATATATATATATATATATATATATATATATATATATATTTTTTTGTATTTTTTATGATCATTATTGACTTTGTCTAAGTTTTTTAAGCAGTTTTTTCCACTCCTCTCTCTCTCACCCTGTATGTGTTT
>CAAKHD010014138.1:12881-30788 GCA_901007705.1 Fistularia tabacaria
CAGTAAGGTGGCTATTTTTTTTTTTTTTTTTTTTTTTTTTTATATTTTTTTTATATATATATATATATATATATATATATATATATATATATATATATATATATATATATATATATATATATATATATATATATATATTATTTTGAATTTATTATGATCATTATTGACATTGTCTAAGTTTTTTAAGCAGTTTTTTCAACTCCTGTCTATCTAACCCTGGATGTGTTTTGCAATATCTTACACCAAGACGTTAGCAGCTGATCCCTTAAGTCCTGGAAGTAGTGAGATGGGGGTTCACTGGTTCAGATTTGTTTGTCCAGCGCATTATTTGGTGTTCAACTGGACTGAGATCTGGGGATTAAAATGGCCAACAACTTCAATTTGTATTCACGGTCCTAAAAAAATTCACAGCCATTTTTTGCAAAAATTCAGGGAGATAATGACCACTAAGGAACATGACAGGAATTCCGGCTTTGGAGATGCTCTGATCCAGTCCTCAACCCACCTCATTTTGGGCTTCAAAAGCCACCAGTGTCCTTACATTTTCCCATTTTCAAAGTCCATCACATCAAATTAAGCAATATATGACAGTGGTCAATTTATGGCTAACCATTGTACTTTGCTATTCAGCTCTTGTGATTGCTTACTCAGGATTTCCTGTCATATAGACATGGTTCTTATCCCACTTCTTTGGCAAACAAGTATAAACACACATACAAACAAAGAGCAATTTCATTGGACTAATTTGCTGATGAGAATGATATGATACTTGTCATTGGATTTGGGGGAGCACAGATGTAAATGGTGATGGGGCATTACATTCACTCATGGTTCATGACTTTATAAGTGCTTTCATAAAACCGTTGCCATGATGTGTGCTCACATATGTATAGGGTGTTTTATGGTATTTTTGAAAATGAAAAACAAAACAAAAAAAAAGCAAACAAAACAGTAATAAAAATTAACCATTAGATTGGTTGCAGAATAGTCCATGAGGTTATACTAAGGGCTGCATTCAAGCTCTGATTTCCTCAATCAACCCATATATGAAAATAGAAATTTAGAAGTTATTCAGAGCTCGAGTATGAAATAATCTTCTTTTCCTTTCGGCTTTTCCCTTCAGGGGTCGCCACAGTGAATCAACCTTCTCCATATAACCCTATTCTCTGTATCCTCATCTCTCACACCAGCTACCTTCAGTTCCTCTCTCACTACGTCCATAAATCTATGAAATACACTCAAATTAATTTAGAATACTAACCTCATGAAAAAATGCACTGTATATATGTGAAAACACCCTGTGGCCTGCATTTATATTGTTCTTATTTTCTCAGGGCTTGCTTTATTCATAAGAGCATAGGTGCAGGGTTTGATTAATATGCCATACCTGCCTATATTGGGTCCAACCGACTATGGTGAGCTGAGAAGTTTCCGACAGTTAAGTACAAGTTGATGATACACTTAATGAAACAGGAAAAATTGATCAAACTTCAAAAACAGCATTGTTTTCTGTTATGTTGTAATTTTGATCAAAGCTGATATGCAATCATTGGACACTTGATTAGATGTTTTTGTCAGCTTCCATATAGTCACAAACTTATTTATTTCTAACTTTGTTTGCTTCATGAAGGCATGATCATATGAAGTAATAGAGAGACTCTCAGCCTTTGACTCTTGGTAAAAGAGCACTTTTGCTCCAAGCAAACATGTGAATGGGCTAAAATGTTAATTCCTCTTCTGCAGTATTTTGTTGTGCCAGCAGTTGCTTTGCTATCAATATTTGTTCGCTTTATCTTTTTTTTTTTTTTTTTTGTAAATGATTTACCATTGTTTTACCATTGCTTTAATAGTTTTATTTATTTAATCAATTTAATAAGTTGCAACCAAATCTTTGCTTGGCATGCTGAAACATCTGCACATCTGTCCACTGAATTATGCCAACAACAAATTAAGATTCACACTAGACAAATTCGGAACTTATCCTTTCACTGATGTTGACAAAGCAAGACAAAACAATGCAAATCAGATGGATGAGGCGGAGGTATTATAAGGTTTTAAGAGGTTTGAATAAGTAAATCCAAAATCGTATACTTCAATTGAATTTAAGATTTTTTTCATTAAGGGGGGAAAAGAAAACAACAAGAAAACCAAAAAAAAACAATAGAAAAATGATGAATTAATGCAAAATCTATATCACAATCCTGCTCTGGGCTCACATTGAAGCTGGAAACTATCCCTGACCCTCTTTGCGGATCAGTTGGCTGTTGATAACTTTTCACTCTGTCATTGGCAATTCAATGAATTAAACCACTGCTCATGCAGACGGGGGGAAAACATGCAAACTCCACACAGGACGGCCCCCAGTCCAAATGAAACATTGATCACATCCCCCGAATGATGGGTTAAAACAATATAATTCATAACACAATTGATATTTCCCTCCTTTTCCTGTTGTACTGTGTGCAAGCAACTCTTTTACTAATGATATATGGAGTCAATGTCCCTTCTCTTACACTGATGCTTTATGAGCCGTTTTCTCTTTGCCACCAGCTGAGGCAGATAAAGCTTCAACATTCTAAATAACTTTCTATGAAGGCCAAATTAACTTGATTTAAACTAAAAAAATCTATGACATTATTTTTTGCTCAGGAAAGCAGTGACTTAACATGATGCATGAAGGAAAATAACTACTACAATCAATAATATTTAATAGTAAAAAAGTTATATCAATAATGATTTCAAAAAGCTTAACAAATTCCCCTTGCACAGATAGTGCAGGACATGATTCATCTGACTAAACTAAATCCCCATCCAATGTAGCATGTAAAGAAGCACATCGTCTCTCAAGTGCAGACGCTTTGATTGACATAAATATGTACTTAGCATTATTATTTTGTAGGGGGGTGGAACAACTGAATTAGCTGTGAATTATGTTCTGGGATCCATGATTATAATTCCACCTGACTTTTCTCTCCACATTTTGCAGATATTGTGAGACCTAGTGGCTAGAAAGTCTTAGGGAATCTTAAAATAGATAAGACTCTGCTGATGGCTTAAGATGGCCCAATACTTTATCGCAACATTCAATCCTGTCACCAATCTCTGCGTGAACACAGTATTTAATGTGTTATTGAAAAGTAGAGTTTGCACACCCTAAGCTCATCCTGACCTTCACTGTCTTGTTTCGTGACACTTTTGCTGTATAAATTCCTGCTGAATCGTGGACTTGAGTCTGCTCCAGCATACATTATGAGAAAAATAAATAAAATAAAATACGTCCCCATTGGTGCGCATTGTTAGTCCCAGGAGCTTCCAATAAATCTGGATCTGGAATGAAAGAATGAAAAAAGAAAAAAAAAAAAATTTTCAATCTGTATGATTACATAAAGCTGTCATTCATTTGGATTTGGCATGTTTTGTTTTTTGTATTTTATTTATTGAGATTAAATGTAACTATTAATGTACGCAAACCCACCCTTTTTTAAAAGTACTTTAACGAGGAGGTGAAATACTTGACCTCCGCCTACAAAATTAGTTTTCCCTGATGCAGCACTCCCTCGTATTGATCAAGACTCCATGGTGCAGGGAGGCACTGACTAATTGGATGGCACGCTACCCACCAGCCTATTCTCTTCTCTCTGAACACTTATGGCCTGCTGGCCCAAAGATTACTTTAATAATTTCTTTATTTTTTTTTCATCATTTTAATTGTAATTGTTACTGAGCTATTTATGTATTTACAATTATTAATAGGTTGTTATGATCTTTAATAAAAAAAAACATGACACAAAAAACACCTCAGGAACAGAAATTAACACACTCACAAACACACACTACATCACTAGAGTATTTTACATCAAAGTGCTGCACAAATAAGAAGGGATAAGATTTGAACACAGATAATAAAATATGATATATAAATAAATGTCAACCCTTCGATTCATAAATTCCACCTTCCTTGTAGTAAGGGCCTCCAATTAACCTTCTGCTTGTTCTTGGACAATGGGAGGAAACTCCGACACGGGTAGAGCGTGCAAACTCCACACAGAAAGTGATCCTGTCGGGTTGGAATTCTTGGAGCCTTCTTGCTATGAGGCTGAAGCGCGAACAGCTGTGTCATCGTGCCTGGGGACAATTGTTCCATGATCTTGATAAACCCTGGGAGATCAATATACTGTTCATCCAGGTGCATCTGAATTCACCAAATCAGATGGATGAGATGGTGCAATGCCATTGACATTTTCTAGATGTGAGCAGCAACACCTTGACGCCTGCTCCTGCCCCAGGAGTTTATTTACTCCGGTCAGAAAATGTCCTGGCATATCCTGAATTGTAGTCAACATTTATAGCCAACTTCATTCTAAACGGTGTAAAAGGCCTTTGACCTGTCCATCGGCAAACCGGATAAAATTAAATTATTCATCCCATTGTAATGCTACAAATGCATGGATTAAGATCCCTGCATCCTTTTATGATGAAAAAAGGTCGAATGTTGAAGCCGCTGTACCTCACCATCAGTTTGACTTACAGAAGTTTACCTGGCAACAAGGGTTAAACTGGTGACTGTTACCTGCTGTTTCATTGTGTTTATCTGCTGTCATGTGTCAGTTGGTGATATCAGGTTGTGTCGTAGTCTGCTCATGAGAGGACGGAGTGAAAAGTAATCATGTGATGGATATTGTCATTTTGATTTAGATTTTCATTATAATTAAATAATTCATTATGTAATTTAATGGCTACGTATTGCTGGTTTATTTAGGTCTATGAGTAATGCTGGTGCGTATTTTAGAGAAGTTAATGAAATTTAATTATCTCCTTTCTAAATTAACTTAGAATGCCAATGTCGAAATTTTCTTGTCGTGGCAACTGGACTTGAATTTCTTCACTTGAAGATGTTTCACCCTTCATCCGAGAGGCTTCTTCAGTTCTGAACTGAATTCAAGTCCAGTTCTTTTGCTTTACAAATGAAACATTAATAAAGTTTCTTCCCAATCTGCAACACCGTCCCATTCGGCTGATTGTTATTTTCTGCTAAATGCAATGCAGATTGTGCATTTATTTAATTATTCATTTATTTATTTTGGTTTTATGAATCTAAAATATGTGTATTTGTTATTATTACTATTGTTATCATTATTTTTTTTATAACTTTTGGTCTCATACAAGGTGGGCTTTTCTACCTCTTTCAGGGGAGAAAGATTTAGAAAGCCCCAATTTATCTATACACTTGTCAGTTGTTTGTAGTTTAGGTTTTTCAGTCAGCACTTGCTTTCAATTGGAATGGAAATATTTTACAACACTGTGGGAACGTTTAGGCAACTTTGGCAGAAAACCAAGCCATTTAAGGTGGAGATCCTGACTTGTGGTGACCACATCACATTCAAGTCTAAATGGGTTCCTGCTGAAAGTCATGGTAGAATGAGGCCAATGGGTGAACAGGATTTGCAGAAACCAAAGAGGCAAATCAGAGGTCAGTTATATCCTCGTCTGCACCCATAGATCATGTCCATGAAGACCTTGAGGAGATTTGTGGACAAATAGCCACACTTTTCTTCTGACTCTTTGACTGACCATCACCAGGGACTCCATACCAAACTCTCAGTTCTGCCTCCTCCACACTCATTCAGATGTGGGAGTTCCTTCCAATTCTGAGCAATGTCTCCAGTGACGGTCAACATGTCTTCTAGCCTGCCCTTTAACATCTTAAGCAAAGAACTGCTCCTCTTTTCAGAGTCCAGTGAAAGTTAGTTTGAACTTCCACAGGGCAGTCTTAACTCCTCCATGCTCAACTTTGTATACACAACATTTTATGCTGAATAAATACAATTATTTATGCACACAACTACCTATTCAGCTCTGCTGACACATTCGGAGTATTCGTCTCATTCAAGTGGTCAAACATCTAAGGCAGCAGACCGAATGGTTTCACTTACATCAGGACTGAGGTGTTCAGCAGCTTTTTCTCTTTTTGGCTGTAATTTCTGTTTTTGATTAGTTTTTTCATCTATGTTCATATGTGCATACCCTGTGAACTTGCTGCTGTGCCCTCACAACACAGCCTATGATTTCATCAGCTGAATAATTTTCATTCCATCAACTGTGACTTCATGCTACACCTAAAACCGTATTTCTTATAACCTCTGTCTTTTGTTTTGTGTGCTTTTTTTAAAAAAATCATCGAGTGTGCTCTGCGCTATACATTGATTGGCACATTGCTTACATCCATAATAATCTGAAAAAAACTTATTTTCACCAAAACTGACCATAAAAATGAGGGTGGAAAGACTGAGAGATAGGGATGTATAAGAAAAAAAAAACACAATTGTGCAAGTATTCATATCTGCTTTTAATGCCTTGCTGTCTGCAAGAGTGCACAAAATGGGGGAACATATCAGCATACCTCTTAGCTAGTGGAGGAGGTCACACAGGCACATAACATTTTAGCAAAAGAAACACCAGAATCTAGAACATAATGGGCATGGGGAGTATAAGAGACACATTATGTACCATAACAGCTTTGTTATATACAAGTATAACTATTGCCTCATGGATACATCTCTCACTGAGTCACTGAAATGTAACACACACACAATGGTTAGACCTATTCTGTCTTTGGATTTCTGAGATTGTGGAGAAGATTGGGTCTTTACAAATACAGATGCTATGCCATGAATTCTGTCATAGCTTCCTCCTGGGCCAAAGCCATTCCACAGATGGTCGCACTTCCAATAAAAGGAGTGCCTGTGTTCAATGTGACTTTTCATGCACCATTGGAGTTGTTAGTTCAGCCTGTCTATTGGTCCCAATCCAGCGGCAGTGGAATAATGTCTACATTGGATTTCTTACCTTAATAATTTGATCAAATTCAAAAAAGAGGTGGGAAGTTATATTGGATTTTTACACAGCATTGTTGTTCAATCATATTGTTGGTTGAAAATTAAATGAATGGAACTGTGGCACATGGAAAAAAAAAAAAAACAATCCAATAGTCAAATCTTAATGTCTAATCAACTACTTGTCAAAAATATATTGTGTTGTAGATGGCTTAAGCATAATCTGTGATTGGTATTACACTGAATTTAATGTTAATCATGATAGTTCTTTTGTTTTATGCCAAATTTTAAATAACCTAAACATACCAGCTAACTGATATCAACTGTTTTTTGATGAACCAAAAATAAATACAACATAATCTAATTAGATAAAGGAAAAAAAAAATCACATAAATAAATAAATTAATAAATCTAAGACCTTGAGCTTTTGAATTTTGCAGAGTAAATTCCTCAAAAAAGAAATAACAAACAAACCATTAAATCAATAAATGCAACTGTTAAAACACAAAAAAACAAAAACAAAATGCATGATACATTATCCAGAATTTGATATGCCAATTATTATAACTTTTATATTTTGAAATAAATATATTGGTATCATTACTATATCAAACAATAATTGTGAATGTTTGACATGTGCAAGTGAAACATAAATACAAAATTACATTTTTTTTTCAACAGACAAGTTGGTCAGCATTAAGTTACATGCCTCAATTCAGGTACAAGTCTCCATCTCACATGAGTTGGGAAGCAAACTATTTACATGTGAAATTAGTGTGTGTATGTCTGCATGCATGGGCACACATTTCATATCTGCCTGCATTTAAGTATGTTGTCTTCAGTTAAGTCCTATCTGCTCTTGTTATACCATGCGACAATTGTTTAATTTACGGACGTACTTCTTTGCATAGACAAAAAGGTCTTCTACGTGTTCTGGAGACACGCCAATGTACCAGCTGTGTGGATTCCTCACCAGGGCCGTATCCAGTGAGGTTGAGAGAAGCCCATTATAAGGAGCACGGTAGGATAGTAACAAAGATCAGAGGTGAAGTTTAGAATTGTTATAATTATGCTTCAATGTTAAATCACCACACGTAATTGAAATAAAGTTAGCGCAGCAATTTCCTCCCTTAATAGCGGCTATATTGCTCAGTTCTGCTAAATAGCCAGATAGTTATTGCATTTGCTGTATGGAATTAAAAGTCAAGCCATCATTACAAGCCTCATTTACCCATCACTCTATTGGATCCAGGCCTCACGTTCACACTGTGGTTTTAATTACTGCCTGGCGCCTCATTTCTCCTCTGTGTAAACTTGCAGTATATGTTGCAGGTATTGAGTCAGCATCCAGTTCAACTTTCAGTGATAAGAGAAACAAATGTTGTTTGTTTAGGTTTGTTTAGGTTTATTTCAGTCACATTTAAAGAACATTGTGATATTGACAAAATTTTTTATGACATCATATACTGACTGAAAAAGGCTCAGTCAGAAGCAAAGCTCATAAACGCCTGTCTGATTTACACTTATTGTTTGCAACAATGATAATATTAATGGAAGAAAAAGAAAAAAAAATCATGTTACAAACCAAACAATATCAAGCTTCATTTACAGCCATATATGTCAATCAAAGAGTTGTAAAATGCTTTGTAGAAAACGCCAAAGGAACTACATGTTTTTATATTTTAATCTGTACTGTTCCAGAACTGAACTCCAGAGAACGAGATGCATCAATGTTTAATCTCCTTCTTCGCTCATCGAAGAGTAAATTTGCACTGATCACATAAATCATATTTATTATCATGGATTGAAAAGAAGCTTTGAATGCAAATGGAAAAAATTTTTGCTTTTACTTTGAACATTAGTTGCATGGTTTGGTAATAGTTTAAATCTGTAAATTTCAACATACATGAATTCAAAAAGAATTCATTAGTATGATTGGAATAACCTGCATTATTAATAATTGTTATAGCTTTCTTCTGATAAAAGAAAAATAAAGAATAAAAAAATTCTATGGTGGATTTAAAAGTTAACCCCCATATTTCCACACAATAAGTTAAATAAGGAAGGATGAGTGAATGGTAGATTAAATGCAAACCCTTATAATTGAGTTTTCCTCTTGGTTTATAAAGGATCACTGTGAATTTAGAGATTTTTCCTTTTACATATTCTACATGCTTTTTTCCAGTTTAATTGATGACCAATCAAAACTCCAAGAAATTTGGTTTCCCAAACCTGTTCTAATTCAATATTTGATTTTCTTAATTTCAAATTGTTTTCCTTTATATGTCCGAATATCATGAATTCAGTTTTGAATATATTCAAAGAGATACTTTATTTACATTAAAAAACCAATCTTTCAGAATTTCCAGCTCTTTTTCAGTCCTGCAAAAAAGTTCATGTAAGTTTTGTCCTGAACAATACAAGTTAGTATCATCAGCAGGGATAATACATTTAATCATTTTAGAGACATTGCAGATATAATTTGTAAATAGAATAAATTTTTTTGGGGCCAATAGTTGACCCTTCTGGAAGCCTGCAAGTAACCAGTGTAGATTCTGAGATTCTGACAAAGTTTGATTATTTGTACATACTGTGACCTGTTTTGTAAATAAGTTTGAATCCAGTTGTGAACGTTCCCTCTGAGGCCATGGCGCTACAGTTTTTGCAATAGTTGACCCTGGTCATTGGTGTCAATGGCCTTCTTAAGGTCGATGAAGACACCAACTGAGTTCAGGTTTTTATCGTTAGCTTCAGCACTTCATATTTTGTTTTTCTGTTTACTCTAAAACCATATTGTTGTTCATTTAACAATTCATATTTTTCAGCAAAGCTGTCCTGTTTTTTTTTCAAAACCTTTTTCCAAAACCTTTGAAAACTGTGGAAGTAAAGCCACTGGTCTATAGTTTTCCATGATATGCCGATCTCCGTTTTTAAATATAGGAATTACTTTTGCTGTTTTCATATTTTGTGGAAAAATATCTTTTTTGAAGGAAAGGTTACATATATAAGTTAATGGTTTTAATGACTGACTTCTTTAACAATATTCATGTCCATATAGTTTATGTCTACAGATGTTTTACTTTTAAATTGTTTTACCACATTGATGATATCTCTTTCTCGAACTCCACCGAGGAACATAGAATATGATCGCTGAAGGTGTCCTTTTTACCGTTGTCAACTTTGATTTTATTGGCTAAGATGGGTCCAATATTGACAAAGTAATTGTTAAAGTTTTCTGCTATTATTTTTGCATTTTCTACTTTGGTGCCATAACTGTTCCAAAGGTAACTGGGAAATTCTATTTGTTTGGATTTGTTTTGAATTAAACCATTTATTATCTCTCATGTCTTTTTAAGATTGTTTTTATAAGCTTCCAGTGTTTCAGTGTGGTGATTTTTCTGTTGAATTCGTATTGTTGTTGTCAATTTGTTTTTTATACATTTTGCATTTGTTCACTTTCACTTGTTCTATATTGGAAAGACTGTTTATGGAGTATATCCTTTTTCTGACATGCCTTTTTTTAACTTGGTGTCATCCAGTCCTTGTCTATTTTATCTTTCACCAGGTATCTTTTAAGAGGACTTAAAAGTCTTTTTTGAGTGTTGCTATTTTTATTTTTGATTTCTTATTCTCCGTAGTCTAAATAGAGACTCACTGTCATATACCTTGTTGTCGAACTTCAGGCTATGGATTATTGCAAAAATAGAAAGGTGGTCACTTACATCATTTAAAAGCAGACCACATGTAGTGTCATCATTAACAGTTGAGAAAATGTTGTCTATAAGTGTATTATCATCCTTAGTAATCCTGCTGGGTTTATTAATAAGAGGCCAAAAGCAAATACTAAAAAGTGTATTACAGAACTATGTTGTCATGTTATGTTCTTTCCATTTGAATAAATCTATAATGAAGTCTCTGCAAACAAAAGAGACTTTCATTTTACCCATTTTTTTTTCCAAAATATCAACCATAGCATTAGTAAATAGTTCTATACAAGATCCAGGTGTCCTGTATGCACACGTCAAGGTGATGCTTTTGAATTTTCCTAAAATAATTTCAATTGTGAGAGTTTCCATCACATTATTACGATTGAAATATAAATTACTTTACATGGAAACACATTTTGTACATAGAAGCCAACACCACCCTGCTTGCTTCTGCGATTTGGACTATAAAATTCATTACTATCAAGAGAAAAATTGGCATCTTTTTTTGTCCTGTATTCAAGTCTCACTTAAAGCAATAACTTGGAATTTATGTTTTAATGACTTTACATAATCCTTAATTTGATCAAAATGTGCATAGAGACTTTTACAATTAAAGTGTATGTTTGAGAATCCATCTAAATTTACATTTACATCATTAAATTGATTTTCACTGTAGTATTTTACATTTGATGCATAGTAATCATAAACATTTATTTCAGGATCAATAGCATTTTCATGAGCAAATTGATTGTGGTCTGTCTCGTCAAGGAAACTAAAGTTAAATTATTTTGAACATAGTTCAGGTTCAGTCTCCAATTTTACTGTTTCTTCGACTGAGTATGAAAACTCTGTCTGTCATGTCTAATGAAGAATGGGATGTTAACATTTAAAAAAAATAATAAATAAATAAGATAGTTAATAGAAAATAGAAAAAGGTCTATCGTCCAATGGCTCACATGAACGGTTACAGATCCTTCAGAGCACTTATGATGACTGTTTTTGCTTGCTCTGGTGTTCCATTTAGCCTCACAAAAACTTCACCATTCCTGGTCCAAGTTGATAGATTTTTTTTCTCCTTCCTGAGAAGATGACAGTGCCAGCAGTTTCTTCTTTGTCAGATGCTCATTGATGTAGACACCAGTACCTTTCAATCTCTCTGCATTTCTCAGCACTTCAACATTATGCTTTTGATTTGGAAACTCAACAACAATAGTGGACCTTGATTTATCCTTATTTGGCATTGCAGAACAAGCAGAGATGTTTTGTTTCTCTATCTTGATGTTCTTGTTATTCAAGTATTCCACAACCTTGTGTGCCCCCTGATTTAGCCCAGGTATAGGTGCGATGTCTGGTGTTTAATCCAGAAATGATGACCTCTCCAGCATGGGCATGCTGCTCCAAATCATCTTCTCTTTTCTCCAATAGTTCAATCCTCTGGTCTTTTTGATTGATCATGACTCTTAGGTCATGCACCATCTCCATGTTGGAGATTGGCCTGCTGTTGAACCAGTTTACTGATTTCTCCGGACATAAAGCTGAGCAATGTTTTAATCTCTTCTAGCTCATCTGCCAACTTTTTGATATTTGTAATTTTTCCCGCAGGTTTAGCCTCTAAACTCATTGTTCTTCAGGGCCTTGACAGGGCCCTGCCTTTTCCAGGCCTCAAGCATACCTTCAAATGGGATCAACCAGGTAGCACTAACGTGGCTATAATTTTGCTTCTTTTCTTTGTAAAAAATCTGCAAAAAGTTAACAGCGTTTTAGTCTTGATCAGATGGCTTTGAATTATGCTGATTCTTTGTGGATTGAGCAGAGCAGAGCTTGTAGGGAAGCTTGCAAGCTACTGCAGCTTGGTATGATGACTGACACACACGATTACATATTAATTTGACTTGTGACTCTGCCGTATTTGTCTATAAATCAATCAATATTTTGATTGAAAATGAACAAACTGATAATGAAATATTAATTTATTGTACTGGTTGTTCCATCATTAGTATTTCAAATGGGTAAGAAATATAATTCGTAGAGGCTGTCATAAAGACTGGTAAATACCGTAAAGTAGATTGTAGACATGACTGACCGGTACCAAAAAGTTGCCAATCATCACAAACATATGAATACGCACCTTTTGTCACTGGCCTGCTTATTTGGCATTGATACTATTACAATTGTATACAGTTGGCTGGAGAGCCGGGTGCTGTGATGTACTCCAGTCTCTGCCGAAGCTGGTATTTATGGTGACTGATGGTAGGGGCCTATGCTTGTCTGGTCACTCTGAACGACTCTTGTCTCCCTGTCAGTTTGTATCTGTTCAGCCTCCACTCTCTCCTCCTCTTAGTTTCTCAGATTGTGGGTCATCAGTGGATCTGTCACCATGCAATTACACAAAGAAAAAGATTGCTGTATTTGGTTGTACGAGGACAAATAAATTAAGTGTTCTGCCATGTAGGTAAGTATGTATGTTGTGACACAACAATTGGCCTTGTTCTCATGCACCAGAAAGCTAGAGTAAGTATGTGATTTTGCCCTTACTGTCCATAACTGTGGACCTCGTTTCTCCTTCATCTGTGGTTTGTGGACATTCTGTTTGGTTAATGCTATCACAGGGGCACTTTTGTAACTATTATAACAGTTTGATTGCAACCGCATGGCTCACGTGTTGGACTGTCCACTTCAAAATACTGGAACCTCTGGTTCACCTTGTGAATGACAAATGGAGTTATGGAATTCATATTTCATCTGTTTCTAATTCTAATTTCTTAATCCTACCTAACCAACACTAATTCTGTGCAGCTCCCTCCATCTCTGGTGACGGAGGAAATCATGAAGTACATTAGAGGGTTCAGCTCCAGTTTGCCGGAATTATTTAGCTGTCATGAATCCCAAATCTTGGGAGGCGTCGAATGTCAAGTATGGAGCAATGGGATGGGGTAGTGATGGAAACTTTCACTGCACTGAATGGACAGATAATTGCTCCGGTGTTACACAATTTCAGAACAGCAATAGTAGCTGGCAATGGGGCTTCTATCCCAATATCCTGTAATTTAATCTAATTCAATTTAATGTAATTGTTTTTTCTTCAAAATATGAAAGGAACAGAGTCTAAAAAAAGGTCAAAGGTTCATTGGAAAACAACTGCGAGGTATCTTGATGTTACTGCTCAGTTATTTGACGGATTAAATTCATGATAATCATGTTTTTTTCTCTTTCCACATTCACTCTTGTCGTCTATCATGTTGATTGGGGATTTTGCCCGTGGATGTGTCTACACTGCCAAATGCAAAGAGATGTAAAGATATACAATGTGGATGGATTCTGGGAATATTGCCAGACGATTTACTTAAGAAAAATTGGATCAGGTATTCAAGCGTTATATCAGAGTCATTGAGATAACACTTTTATTAGGTAAAGCATAGCTCTACTTTGTGGTGGACAAACAATAATTTTATTATCACTCACTTCTCTCTGCCCCTCCACTTCCATTTATAGTTTATATTTGATGCTATCTTAATGAGATAATATGCATGCAGTCTGCTCGGAACACGTGCTTTGCTCTGCAGTCACATCCAAGCTTTTTAAGTTCTTTGAATTAACAAAAAAAAGGGCATTAGCGGAATTTGTTTTGCAAGGCAGTGATTCAAAAGTAATGTGCAAAATTACTCGGACAATTCAATCCATTATTGCGACTGATTTCCTCACAGGTTGAATAGAAAGGAGAAGAATACCGTAAAATAGAATTAGGAATAAGATGGGCTGGAAAAATGGAGACCCAAATTTTCCTCAACACACCTTCGAACTACCTTTTTCAAGAATGTCGTTTAATGTTGAAATAGAAAAAAAAAAAAATCACGCATGCCACATTTCTCCAAAAGCGGCACTTCCATGAATTGTGATCTGATATGACGTCTGCATATTATTGGTTCAGCATTCACATTTACTCACTGTCATTTATTAGCAGAAACTGACTGCAGCTTTGAAACCGCTGGAGGCAAAGCGAGCTATTTAAAGAAATCAGAGGCGCATCAGGTCTCTAAATGAAGATGGGGTGAATGAGGGTGAGTTAGATAAGGGAGGGTGGGGTGGTGGGGGTAGGGTGGGCATGGAAACGGGAAAAGGAGCTTCGTGAATATGACAAACCAAGGAGGGAAAACAAGGGGAGGAAATTTTCAGTCAGGGTGAGGATTGGTGGGGAGATGCAGTTTGCCTGCTAAGAGAAGATAAATGAAAGGTTCATCATGTACAGGATGACAATTTCAGAAGACTAGCATCCTGGGGTAACTTTCTATTAGCAGTAGAAGGGTATAAACAAACCTTATTTAGAAATTTGGGCAGGGGGCGTCTATGTATATGCAAGGTCCCACACCAATGAAATAACTAAACTGTAAGACTAAACTCTAAAATAAACTGTTAGCTTACAAATTGTATCAAAAGAAATCCTTTGATTCTAAAAATATGTGGGAATAGACGAAAGCTCGGGTAGACCCACACAGCCACTCATGGGGATATTTGTGAAGGATTTCCTTTTCAGGCGCTAAACAGCTAAATTGAATTTCTTCTTACTCACTTCGTAGTCAAACTAGCCTTTTTTTAATTCGCTAAATGGCCACATGAAGATTTTTGTGCTTTGAAAGCTTTGAGTTTTCAATGCCTGTCATCGTGCACGTAAACTTTTTACATATTTATGTTTTTGGGGTTTATAGCGCTTTGTCGTGCTGCTGCAACAAACAAAATTCCCCTATGGGGATCAATGAAGTCTTGTCTTGTCATATCTTAATAAAAGGATATGGAAATATATACGCATTGCTGCAGTGCAAATTCATCAATGTCAATTATCACTGTTCATATTACTTCTCAGAGTCATCGCTGGACCCAAAGATGTATGGAATTTATAGTCTAATGTGATATAGTTTGGCAACTAAATAAATAAATAAATACAGAAACAAACATATGTGCAGAGTTCTTTTTTGGAATTGTTATTTTTCTATTTCTGTGACTTAAAAACTTTGAGGAAAAAATTGACAATGCTGGCATCCTAACATATATCCAGGAAACAAAAGTATAAATATTATTTGATATACCTATTTTCATACTGTAGAACATGATAGTCTTTATTGACACTGCAGAGGACAGCTTGCATGATGATTTGGTTCCCAGCTCTGTAAGGAGAAAAGACAGTGCTTACAACGAAACAGTAGTATAGAATATAGTCTTTCCAATGCAGTCCAACATAGATTAATTACTTCATTATTAGCATTCATTCATCATCTACCCCTTATCCTGCACTCAGGGTCGCAAGGCTGTTGGAGCCTATCCCAGCTGTTATTTGACAGCGGCAAGGGTTCACCCTGGACTGGCCCTCAGTTGATGGCAGGGCCACATATAGACACATACAACCATTCACTCTCTTATTCAGACGTCTGTGCAGTCTCAAATAAACCTACTGCATGTTTTTGGACTGTTGGAGGAAACCAGGGAACTTGGAAGAAACTCTTGCATACACGGGGAGGACATCAATCAATCTATCTATCTATCTACATAATATTATTTTCTTTATGTTTTAAAGAAATATCCCACATAACAGCAGGCGTTTCAGTGCAGAACTAAAAATGTCAGTTTCACTAGATACAAAAAGGCTTTAAAATAACTGATGTCATCAGGATTTGTTGGTCTTACATAACTGGGACTACGGATTTATTTAAAAATGCCTGTCAATCAAATTGTATAGATATTCAAGTATGATAAAATCTGTCCATCCAGGGGATTGTTTTCTCAAACATGAACAAAAGGAAAATATAAGATGCAATTAAAATAACTTGTCTTTCTTCACAACAACAGCAGCATATATATGCTTGTTTGTTATTGGCAAATTGCTGCTTCGGGCCTTTGTCAGCAACATCAATACCCCAAGTCATAGAGGACGGGCACTCTGTTTTGTTTGTTTGAGCCAAAGCTGCAATTAAGTATGATCTGCTTGTTTTAACAGAGGATTTAATTTAGTAGTGAAACACCTCCAGCAGCTACAAACAATGATTAAGTAAAATATATTGGAAAGCTGAGTTTTTCTAAATTCCAAAATTGCAGTCGCTATGTATTCCTCAAAGTTGTGACTATGTTTTGATTTATAGGTTTACTTGTAAATAGCAACACAGCACAATAGAGGGATATCAGTGAGTGAGTGCCCGGAGCACAGGCCCTGTCACGTTTTATAAATTCACAAAAGCTGTAGGGCGAAAAAATATTTTTGTGTTTATATTCCTCAAGTCTTAATATCTGGTTTATCAAATAAATCGCATTTAGTATTTTTATGTATAATTGCTGCCATGCAGACAGACAAATGACAAAGAGCTGTTGTTAGGTCTGCAGAAAGAAATTTAGCACAATGACTGACCGATTTAAATTTTTGTTTACTTTTCGTTTTGTGTTTTTCATGTACTCTTTTCCTTATTGATAATAGGTATGACATATGAACTGCATTAGATCCCCAGCTTTAGCAGGAATCAATGATGCTATATCTTTGCATTCCATCCAGTGGGTTCACCAAAGTACAAGGCAAGCAGGGACAAAAAGCAATACTTAAAAAAAAAGGGAATGGCTAATTAAAAACTACACAGACAGAAGGAGAATCCCTGTTAAGACTCTAAGTCTGGGGAAAATCAATATGGAGATGGAGGTGGAGCAGGAGATTAGTTTAGGGCCACAGTGTTAGGAGAGAAACCTTTAAATGACTGGGGGGAAATAAAAGCAGCGTTGCAAAAGTACTCAATGCGCAGAGAAACTGGGAGAAGGTGCCTTGTTACCTTGGTGCATTCAGTGTTTTGATAATAATGTCCTGCTCTATTGCTAACTGATATCTTTTGGGAAAGTGACAGGATTTGGCTTTTACGCTCTGAGAGCGCAGGGATGCTTCACATTTTATATGGCAGTCTGTGCTCTCTGAGACATTATCATACATGCGATGCCATGATTTGTATCCAATGTTCTGCGGCAGTGACATGACACTAACTGCCAAAGAAGGGATCTGTGAAAAACTGTAATATTCCACTGTTTTTGAAGCCTCACAAAGCCCCATTGCAATGTAACTAATACTAATTGAAGCGATAATGACAAGTTTAATTTCATTCATCTGTCCACCGGAGATTGCACAAAAGGGGTGAGTTGAAAGATTTTTCAAAATTGAAATACATAATGTGTGGTTAAACAGCTATTAGCATATCTTAATTTGGGGCCAAAGATTTTTTTGAGTTCACTTCAAATTCATGCTAAGCACTTATGAATTGGACACACACACACACACACACACACACACACACACACACACACACACACACACACACATGCACACAAACTCTCTACAGAACACACAC
>CAAKHD010014138.1:36653-47333 GCA_901007705.1 Fistularia tabacaria
AGGAGAATTTGTTGGTTTATTTTATCTCTTTTATTTTCCGAGACACCCCCCCACCCACCCACACACACACACACACACACACACACACACACACACACACACACACACACACACACACACACACAATTGGCAATGTATTTCTGTTGATGCAACTATTACGTTTGCAAATATGGTCCATTGGTTGTACCGTAAAAGGAGCCCATAGCTCAGTGTGAGGCAGCAGTTGTCATGGCCAAAAACACCCCATTCATTATTTTGGTTCTGAACCTGTCAACCCTAAAAACATGCTTTTCTTTTTCTCTCTTTATTTTTCTAGATTGACAGACTTTGCTGCACAAAATCATCCTTGTATTCCATACATTCCCCTTAAGTAGCTTTCTCATTTGTTTCTGCATCAGCCACAATGATATGAGGTCCCTATCAATCATTCCGACACCTGCACATGGGGAGGTAAACCCCTTGTTTAAATTCCCCTTCATCCCTTCACTTCATCCTCATTTCACCACCTAAAAGGAGTGAGATAATTATAGAGCTTCAGTTTTAGGAGCATTTTTTTGTTTTGCTCACTTTTGAAAGAACAGTGAGAAAATCTGAATCCCATACTCATTAGAAACAAACCGGTTAAAAGCAAAACACAGCCGTCACGAATCTATCCCAACACAACAGGGAGCTCTTAGTCACTTTCCTCTTGTAACGCAGCAATATACATACATGTGAACACTCCAAATATATTGTTATTTCTATTTTTTTTCAATGATCAGTTATGTCAACTGGTTGTGTGTCAGATTGCAAAATTTTAGTAGCCACATAATATTTTAGTCTTCATTTTTCATTTGTTAGCATCCCCCCAAAAAGCTGCAATACGCCACAAACATTTTAAAACAAAATGAATAAATAAATTAAAAAATATGTTTATTATTATTAGAAATAGTAATGCCATGTATGTTGTATTAGTATTTTATCAATATTTCAGCCTATTTCTGTGATTCCTGAAACTTTCTCCTCAGTGAAAGTTCCCTCAGCATCTACCATTAAGTTTTCTTAAGTTTCTATCACTGTACCTTTTTTAAAAGTAGTTCAAGCAAGGGGATGTGGTGCAATCCAGCGACAGGCAATGTCAGATTTTCCATTGGCCTTTCAATCTTTATATTTTTGTGCTTTGGCAGGGAGTGCAGATTGATAAATGAAAAGAAATAAAACAAAGGTGAGAAAAACAGATAAGTGAGTGGCTCCTCTTCAGAGACTTTTTGATGTGTTGACAGTTGAATCTCAGGGAGTAATGGGGGTTTGGCATTGAACTGATGGGTACCTGGTCTAGCAAGACTGTGGTGAAAGGCTGTCCTAAATGCACGCAATGGAAGTGGCAGCTGACAGCCACCGCTGATTTAAAAATGTAAAGAAACTACTGGCAGGAGCCAAGATGGGGAAATTGGGTACAGTGTCTTGAACATGGCATTGACAACAATCTGCCGAGGTTGGTGTCCTTTATTTGCATCAAATAGACTTGGAACACTTGAAATGTATACAGACTCTAACTCAGTCAAAATAAAATTAAATAAAATAGATAAATAGATAAAATTAAGAAAATCTAATTAAATCCAAACAAGTAAAACAACCAAAACCTATATACAAACAAAACAATATATATATATATTTCTTACATAATTAATTTATTTTTGATCATTTTTTATGGGACGAAATCCATCTGAAATGGAAGGCCCTTTCTGTGTGGAGACATGTGCTTCTGTCTGTATGGGAGTGGTTTGAAATTTCTAATATCCATCCCACAGTTTCAAAACCTTATGTAGGTTAAATAAAAGGCTGTCAGTATACATAGGTGTCAATGATAATAATAGTATGGTAATCTGAGCTGCATGTGACCCTGCAATTGTTGTCTAAGCAGGGGCTGAATCACAGAACATTTTATTAAAGCTGTGTCCAAACAAGGTCAAAAATAGGACACTCTGATATAAGCATGGCTAACAGACATTTAGTTTCAAATTATCTTGCTTTTTTCTTGGATTCACACCATCGGGGCCTGGGTGCTGATAACAAGCTTTGTGCATCTTCATTTCCTCACACTTACTGTGCATCCCAATGCAGTGTTGATCTGTGATCATGAGGACTGTGCAACAGGGAGCAGGCAGTTTGAAGACCATTTGATTCCTAATCTGACTATTCTTGGTATTTGATTTAAGATATACTACTACAGGAAGAAACACAACTCTTGAGTAATACACATGTTGGATGGGCTTAAGAAAGTAGTCTATTATCTGTTCACCGCAGAATAATATATTTCACATGTATACATTTACTTTGAATTGTCTGAGATTCAGCTTTTATTAATGTTTCGGGTGTTTTTTGTTTTTTATTTTACTCAAGGCTCACACTGACAACCTTGAAAATTCTTTCATGTGCCTAATAGGTTCATGATGTATTTGAATGAGGTTTAACATGACCGATAAAAAAGTAAATAGATATTTTTAACTGAAGGTTTCTGAAACTGGGTTGACTCTTCTTCCCCATTTCCCATCAGCGTTTACACCTGCTTTGTATTTAACTCTGTTAAAAGTTAGTCATTTCAACTTCAATGTAAGCACCTTTGGCTTAAAACTCCTGCGCTGCCACTTTGTCTGAATAAAGGCTCCATTCAATTACCTATTGCTTTTTTCCAAACAATTAGGAGAAGAGAAAATAAGCCTTGAGCTTCACCCTATTCCTTTTCTGGTTCATGATTGTGAGTAATTTATGAAAAACACATCCCCTTCTTGTTGTAAAAACAACTAAACAAAATGTTTCGTTTTCATGCATTCACCATCAACCCTTTCTCCTTGCAGCATGCGTGCAGACTTGACAATCACCAATTATATATTCATCTTTTGGCATGCTGATGCTACAGAAGCCTGTGTTTTACGAGGGTGCTGTGCTTGGCATAAACAGTGGGAGATGGCCCACCCTGAAGGTATCCCCTCTTTGACACTGAACCGAGTACAGCAGCCTGATGACAGATTTGAAACAGTGAAATTAAGCCTGACTTTGGATATTTGTTCCAGAGGAGGATACCTCTAATTTGATCCAAATAGTGCGTTATAACATGAGCACAGCAAAGAAGCATTCCAGAAACATTGGATGGATGGATGGATGGATGGATGGATGGATGGATGGATGGATGGATGGATGGATGGATGGATGGATGGATGGATGGATGGATTTATTTTCTCTCATGGTGAGATGTCTCAAGTGACCTTTGAAAAAACAAATGCCTATGCAGCTTTCCGCCCTCCCACTCCAAGAACAGTGTGCTAACTAGATTTTCTTGCTGGAAAATAGAAAGTACATATTCTGAACATACATACATACATGTGAAGGGCATGAAAGGGCAGTTCAAGGGCATCTAGTTTGGAATTTAACCCCATGACCAACAGATTTTATACTCATGCTGTTTTGTAGATGCTACTCAAACAATGAGTCACCTCACTGAGGTCATCATACTGGTCCTTTAATAACATCAAAGCTGATGATGTTTTTCTGAGAAAATCTGTTTGATTCACAGGATCAGACATTTGAACAGCGGTATGATGAAAAGACAAGAAACTGACAAAGGCTCCTTTTTGTAGTGACACAGTTTTCAGTATTTATTTTTTTCAGTTACTGGCCAGATAGACTTGATCTAGGGTGCATTTTAAAATAATTCTACTGGAAATCGGACCTTGTTTTTAGCAGACTGTCTCTCCAACTGTGCCTCCAAATTGTTGCTTTTACCCCCTGAGGGCTGGATTATCTTTAGCCTAACGTCAAAAACTTTGAACTTTTTCCGGGTTCACTTCTTTCATCCACCATACATTTTGCCCAATATGCTGGAGTACAATTACTCAGACAAGAACTAATTTACACTCAGTGGTGACAGTTGTTCAGTGAATCATAAAACTATATAATTACCTTTCAGAAAATATAGTGGGCCTTATTTAAGTGACGTTAATTAGTCAAACTATATGAAACTGGTGTTTGAATCTCATCCAACTGTGAATGGTCGTCCACTTGTAACTCCTGCTTCTAATTAGGGCTCTCTACTTTTGCAGATATTATCTTTAAGCTTAATATGTTAAAGATATTATCTGGAGACATGCTCCCATTTTAATGTGCTTCACTTCATGCACATACCCAAGTTAATTTTTTGACATTTTCTCCACATTTGCCAACAACTATTCCAGATCCCTGTCCCTTATGGAGAGACCTATATCTTCTTTGCTATAGTGGGCTGGTGGGGCGGTGCCAGGACTGGTGAGGTCAACAGGCTCAAGAAGTTTGTGAGGAAAGCTCGCTCAGTGGTAAGACTCAACCTCGACCATCTTGAGTCGGTGGCTGTGCGGAGGGTGAAGGACAAACTGGGAGCTATCCTGGACAATCCTTCCCACCCCCTGCACGACGAGCTGTGTCTGATGAGCAGCTTGTTCAGCGAGCGGCTCATCCCACCCCGGTGCAGGACTGAACGCTTCAGGCGCTCCTTTGTGCCCACGACCATCAGACTGTATAACAGCAGTCTGGACGGTACACAACCCTGACTGCCTGGGGAGCATCTGTGCTACCGCCACCCCATCACTCCATCACCCACTCACACGTGTGGTGCCCATAACTATCACAGGTCACTTTAGTTCTTTCAATCTATTTATTTCTGCTCATGTTATTTAGTGCTATATATGTGTAAATGTGTAAGTATATATGTGTATGTGTATATTGTGTATACATATATATATATATATATATATATGTAGGTATGGGTATGTGTGTAAAAATGTATGTATACATGTGTGTGGAATGTATGGTGACTTATGTGCATATGTGTTTGCACTGTCATATGTGTGTATTTATATTTCCTGGTTGTTTTTTTTTCCTTTCTCTATTGTTGCTGCTGCAACACCCAAATTTCCCCTATGGGGATCAATAAAGTATTATCTTATCTTATCTTAGCTTATAAGCTTTTTGTCGAGAAAGGCTGAGCTCATGTGTGTAGCTAAATCTGTAACAACATAAATTCTATTTTTCCACACTTGTGTGTTGGATGCACTGACACATAGTTGAGACAATGATTGTTAACCCTAAGTTCATCTTCCCTGTGTGATTTTTCATGTTTGTTCCTATATTTAATGAAACTCAAAGAAATATATGTATATGTGGTAGTTTTGTCAACACAAATAATCTTAAAGTGCCACTTTATAAAAACAAAGACTGACAAGACATTGTTAGAATAATCAGTGTAACCTAGTTTTATGAAAACAATGATGAAAACAGCTTTTAAAAGGTAAAAGTAGTAGCAATGCATTTGCTAAGGATCCTAGAAAACATAATTTATGAGGGTATATTTGATCATTAATAATGGCCACGATTTTTTTTAATCTTCAAGCCAACACCGCAAGCAAAAAATCCTGGGTGTTCAAATCAGTTTTTTGATATGGTTAGTAAATGAGTCTTGAAACAGTTTGTCTCATTAATCATGTGGTAAAATTGCTTGGATGTTGATGAATGCATCAACCCCCTCGCCCGTGAAGATAGTATTTTCTAAAACCAATTTCTTTCTCTTAATGGTTTCAAATGGTGCTAGGCTCTTCCACATGTAAATATGTCAAAGACCAAATCTGTGATGTTGTTCTAGCCTAACTATCCCCAAGACTGTACAATAATAGGCCATGTGATATTTCTCTTAAATTGCACTTCACCTCTGAAAGTATGCACCTCGTGAGGGGGTGGCCACCATAATGTTTCCCTCATTTTGCTTTTGTTTGGATTGAGTTCCTCCTTGAAATTGTTAAGCCAGAAAAATTACTGACTTATTAAAAGGCCATTTTCATACTTCATAGTCTCACAGTACTGATGGGACTAATTTCTGTGTCTGCTATGATTACCCCTCAGTTGGCATCCATTACGGTTGCATGACTGTCATCGCGAGCCAAGTCATCCTTTTCCCGCACTCAGCCCCCATTACGGGACCACCGATATCCATCACAGTAAAATACATCAGTTCACAGTAAAATTACATGCTGCAGGTCTCTAAATTTGTCCCATCCTCCCAGAAGCAAACCACTGTTCATCAGCTACATCTGCAGCTGTGAAAGGCAATTTTGTTTAGTTCCCTTTTTTTTGTCATTTTTGCTGACTTGGTACACTAATGATGTGTGTAAATATAGCAGCGGGAGGAAATGAATTTATGGGTGCAAGGTATCTGAATGAATGCATCCTCTTTCTAACCAGGCTCTTAATGTAGAGGTCGTTAAACTGTTCAACCAGCCTTTTCTTGTATTCATCACCACTGCATTCAGTCAAATTAAGGCACTGGGGTGGCACTAAGAAGCATTTGAAGGAGTTGGTCAAATTTAGTAGAGAGAAACGAGAAAGCTACGAGGAAAACATATAGGGACTTCCACAGGCCTATTAAGTATAATGAGAAAACTAATTAAGTTGTTCTTTAGCTAGGCCAAGAAAGGGGTATATCTCCGTCAACCTTCCATTTGGAACATATCAAACACAGGGTAATGCCAGAGGACCATTCCCCCTGCTGTCAAGTTTGCTTATGGCTTCAGCTCTGACCTGGCCGATCATATCATATGCCAGTGGCCCATAAATTACAACATTTTCTTTTTTGGATATTATCCTCAGCATGGATATTTAAAGCGTGACCCATAACTTACTCAGTATGAAAATGTTCACAGCAAACTAGAATATAAGGAGTAAGTGTTAGCATCTCATAGAAAGCAGTCAATCAGAACTCCCTAAACAAAAAAAAATGAGACGATTATTGCTTTGTGGGGAAGCTACTCTGTGGCATATGTTTATATAAAACTGTTTAACCGCCTTTGCAGGTGGTATGATACATAGGTTTATATGATCTCAAATGTTTGGGGTGCAATTTAAAAAAAATAAATGGTTTTATCCTTCCTTTCTTTTAATCAAGACAACAGATGAAAAAAACAGTATAAAGGTGTGCTTTTGATCAATCCCTTTTTTAAGGTGGTTTTAAACCCTCATCCTAGGTACGGCATGGATTCGCTTTCCATTCCAGAGACATATTTGGACTTTTTAGCGTAATAAATTACATTACAGAAAGTCAAGACACATATATAAACACTATGGATATTGGATGCACGCATGCTTTTCATTTTTGATGTTCATGCTACTCTGGATTGAGAATGTATGGTTGTCAAACAGCCTGTGAATATAACGGAGTATGGCATTGAAATAATTCCCTTTGCATTTCTTTTTTTTCATATCCTTTTATTCGGTTGCATTTCTGTTTCATCTCACCTAGGTCTACTCTCTGAGCTATTTGACATTCTTTAAATACCATACTGATCAGAAGTGGGCCTTCGTGTGTGTTTGTGTGTGTGTGTATTTGCGTTTGTGTTTTTTTCTAAAATTATATGCTTGGGTGCAGGCGTGCACATTATTGACCTTTCCTTTTTATTTGATATCACCCATGTGGAACGGCTTTACCGCATCTCTGGGTCATGCATCAAGTTCTCCAGGATTCAAGGGTGACTTGTCATAAGGAATGTCATACATCTTATGGAGTTTTGCATTTGATGTCAACTCTGATGTTTATTCTCTTTGTTGAGCTGCTGATTTATGTGTATTCTGGACTGAAATATCAACTAAACGCGCAAAGTTGAAAAAAATTGTTGGCAGTCTTCTGGACAGAGATCTCAGATGTTCTTTGTGGATCTGCTCAAGGCATCATGGGAAATCCCAGTACGATAACTTCTCAGATTTTATTATTAGAAAGATTTTCATTACAGGATGAGTTGTAGTGAAATGAAGTAGACTACGGAGATTTATTCTCAATAGCCTGAGAGGAACCGTTACTTAGCTCTTCATCACAGATAATATGACGCAAGTGAAGGCACTTCAAAAAGTATGAATTGCTATGTAAGGTTAATATGTTCATCAGAAATGTAGGATCATTTAGTCCATGAAAAGTACTCATTGAAGTGTAAGTACCTGGAGACATAAACTTAATGACAGAAACGTTCATAGTTGAAGCACTTTTTTATTTTTTTATTTTTGTGACTGCTTACTTTCAACAAAATGGATTTCAAATATTCAGACATTCAGTGACTTAAAATTTGGGTGCAGTGCAGGCTACATTTTCTTTTTAACAGAATCAAATCCCAAATCTGACTCCGATAAAGTCCAGTATTTGATGGAGACCATCTGCAGGAAGAGAGAGACAAGAGAGATCCAAATCTACGAAGATGAAAATAAAAAAAGCCACAAAGCTGAGCCCTGAACTTGGATTTCTTTTTTGTTTGTTTGTTTTCCAGGTAATTGGCTTAATTAGTTTATTATATTACCTGTGTACGCCTCAGAGACTTGGACACGACATGCACTTAAAAAAGTAAAAAAGACAAACAAATGGCAACTAAATAAAAATAGATAAATAAAGGCTTAGGGGGATTTATATCATTTACAATATACTGTTGTAATTAAGATTAACCAAGTCTTGGATGGTCTTACCTTTACACTTTTTGAGGGATTATCACTCAGTTAAATTGTATTCAGATTGACACCGATGGCCAGTATCATTTTAGCAGTTAATTTCCTGTCTCAACTGCAGCTGATGGGCTTAATTAAATCCCATGATTAAATTCAATCTAACAAAAAAGCCACTGGATAGACAATAGGATAATGCATTTCTCAGAAAATGAATGCATTGTGAATTGATCTGTGATTCATTGTCAGTCTGAACTTCACAATCTCCAATTATAGACATGCAGAGGAGGATTAGTTGATATTCAGGTTTGTGTCTTCTGCAACAGACAAGTCTCTATAACGCTGGATAAAACAAACAAACCCCTTCAATACAGCAACATATTCACTCACCCAGCAGAGGATACATAATAATAATAATATTAATGAAAATAGTAATCAAAATCATAATTAGTAATTGTAATGTAAAAGTGAATCTATAAATTCTTCATCATGCCCTCTTTGAGGAAAATGGAAGTTGAGCTGTATGCTCTCCCTGGGCCTGCATCAGTCATTTTCACTGAAAGAATGAAAGAACATTTCTGGATCTTCTGAACTTTTGTGGCAGTCACCTTCTCAAGACCAAAGAGGTGTAAAATTTATTCTGACAGTTAAAGTATGTATATTTCCTGCTCAGTCTTGCCTGTTTTGGACACAATAAGACACTGTCTTGTGTCTCCCTAACCTCTGCAGAAATAGCTTCAGGACAGAGCAAAGGTGATCTCAATTTAATTATCAATATAGTAAAAATGTGTCCCTTAGTTTCAAAAACAGGTGTGCATCAACATGATTTTTACTCATGATTTCAGCAGGTCCATTAGAGGAATGAGAATATGTGCAGGGAAGATAACTGTCATTAGTGAAGTTGAGGAGTGAGGGAGGAGGGATGGCAGATAGCCAATGGTTTCTGAAGGGTGGTGAATGACATTCAAAAATGAGGGTGTCAACCTCGAATTCATACCCCCATCACTTGCCGGGCCGAAGCCAGGCTCAGTATATTAAGTGCGAGATATTCATCAGCTTTAAGGGCATGTACAAAAAGGCAATGATGGCCTCAGACATTTAGAGAAGCTGCTGTTTGCCAAAGCAAATGGGGACACACCACCGCTGATATTCCAGTAAATAAAATGGTGCACAAAATACAAACACCAGTTTGTGATTATCATAAGGTAGCCATCAGACCATAAATATCCACAAATATGTGTCAAGAAATAAAGTGTGCCCTTTCTGTCTAATGGCAAGCATATTATTCTAGATAGCCTGTCTTATAATGACCCTTTTAAACCCGACATTTGCCGGAAAATCGGTAAACTTATTTTTCAGCTGAGTGTTTCGGATTTACTCTGTTAAACGAGTAACACTTGAATACCGTCATTAGGAGGAAATGTCTATTGTGAATGCTGACAGTTTTTATTTTTTCCTTGTTCAGTTGAAAATGCAATTCAGACAGTCACATTCGTCACATCAAAAATAGTTGGAAAGCAGATAGTTGGAAAGTGCAATACAGAAGATTGAAATGGTCGGGTCAGAATGTGATGCCAGTTGGTAATGACTTAAATGGGTTGCGTCTTCTGGTCCAACAATGAGACTATAAACCGTCACTGACCAACAAGTCTGCAGAGTATTGCAGAGTGTGCAGTCTTATTTGAGGCAGTAGCCATTTCTGCATCTGCACTGCATTCATTTTTGGAAATGTTTTGGAACATATACATTCAATGTATTCATTTATTTATTTATTTATTTTATACTTATATGTGTTAAATATATATTTTTTTAAAGATTATACATGTTCAGTTGCTATCATGCTTTGACAGTCCTAAAATCCAAATGGTCAGTGTGTTCAGGTCATTTTCATCAACTTTCTCATATTGCATAAACCAATGCTAATGATTGGTTTCTGATGCAGCTCTGCTGTGGCTGAAAGTATATCAGACCCCATCCTAAAATAAAATGGTATCTGTCTGGATCCTGGATCATTCAGGTCCGACATGCTGTATTTACCAGAATGTATTTTGCGATGTCGAGATAAAGGTGACAAAGGATCTTTGGGAAACTCAACAGTCTCTTTTAGACAAAAAAAAAAAAAAAAAAAAAAAAAAAAAAAAATTAAAAAAAAAAAAAAAAAAAAATTAATAAAATTTTAAGTACCTTATTTTTAAAAAT
>CAAKHD010014138.1:59618-70108 GCA_901007705.1 Fistularia tabacaria
GCGGAGCGCAGCTCGGTGTACGGACATGCAGTGAGGCGACAATTTTTTTTTTTTTTTTCTTTTCTTTTAGAAGGAAGGGAACAAAATAGATGTTATGTTATTAATCTTGAGATTTATTTTATTTTTATTTTTTTTTCTAATGCATGTTTTCTGATGTTCAAAAGAAAAAAAAATGCATAGGTAGTTCCCAAGGAACTAAGAGAGAAACGACTGGTGCTTTCACCAAGGCCACACAGCTAAATGTAAGAACTGTTGCCATGTATATTCATTTGTCATCTTTAAAACAGATGTAATAACATACTAGATTATTTTTTCTACATGTCACCATGTGTGCATTGAAAAGAAAAAAAAAACAAAGAACATTTAAGATATTGATAGCTGCAGTTGGCTCAAACAAATTTTCTTCGGAAATTTCAAGAAAATTGGGAATTTAAGAGGAACTTTGGGATGAGGCGTGCACGGACATTCCAGTCCCTTTGGTCTTCACTGGTGTTTTCACACAACTTAATTTGAAGTGAAATCTCATCACTTCCAAATGGCCACAGTCCATTTGTCATTTTAGGGTGACCTCCACTTCTATATGTCGTTTAATGTATGAACACCTCTTGTTCTTTTTCAAACATGGATTAAACCCACCAATGTTGTGCTGAATATTCAAAGTCATCTCAGTCATTCCTCAAGTTAGGTGATCCAACAAATGGTAAATGCCTTCACTCATACAGCCCTTTCACATATAGAGCTTTCAGAACAATTAACACTGGATAGCATTCACTCATTCACACACCAATGGCAAATCAGACCATTGGGAGTCACCAGGGGTTCAGTGTTGTGCCCAGGGACCTTTTGTGATGAAGACAGGGGGAGCAGGGGATAAAACCTCCACTCCTCTGATTGGAGGGATGTCTGCTTTACAAACAGCAACAGCTTCCCCTGAGTTACCGTTTTTTGGCCTAATGACTTCTGTTCACACTTTATGCAAGGCGATCAGGAACCAGTCCCTTTCCTGGTGCCTTTATACCAAAAGAAAAAACAAACAAACAAGAAAAAACAAGTCAGACATGAAGAACCACCTTGGTTTACAGGTGAATTATCTACTAAAAATTGAAGAAGAATAAATGAAGGTGAAAACACTGACCTCGATCTTTGAAAACAGTCACAGATAGAAGATAGTGATAGATCCTCTGCAGTAAAGCCACTTGCAACTGGGCGTAGGGATGCATGTCAGACATCTTTTTTAGACATGAAAAAGGAACAGTAAAACCTCTATGACTATGATGACGCTGTCCCCTGTTGTTTCTTCCTATCCAACAAGCAAAGTGGGAATGACTTGACGACACATTTCCAGATATTCTTAAGTGGTAATGAGATTGTTAACTATCTGTAGCATACGAAGGCTACTGTGAACTTTTAATGTTTGAAATGGCTTGCTATTATCACAGCTGCCATACCTAGTCTATTGTGATAGCTTTTTTTATGAGGTGGCCCCCCGATGGTATTTAATGGGCTCATGTTTGGTAAGGCTAAAACTGTTCTTTCAGATTTTATACTGATGTATGGTTAGCACTAATTACAGTGTGAGTCAGTTAAAGGATGGGGCTGAGTGGAAGAGAAACTCAGAAATCATGCAGTGTTTTATCCTCATCACTTAGATTTGATACGAATGACCATTTCATAATTACTCCTTTTCTCTCTCTCTCTCTCTATCTCTCTCTCTCTCTCTCTCTCTCTCTTTCTCTCTCTCTGTCTCTCTCCCAATCCTCTAAATGCATCTCTGTGGCAAAGCAAATGTCACTAAATGCCAGGCCAGACTTACTATTCCACAAGCCAAATGTTAGTTCATCTGCTATGTCAATTTCCAACCAGCTAAATTGTCTCATTGTAACCTTTGTGAGAGGAATATGAGATTGACTCAATGACCTCAGCTGGCTGTAATGTATCAAATGTGAAATAAACTTTGAATCTATACAACATCATCAGTTTGCTCTTTTCGTGATTGAATGAAACCCGTTTCATTTGTGACAGTAATAAGACAATGTAAAAACAGAAAACAAGACAATTAATAATTGAACAATGAAATGATTAAAACATAGATACTAAACAAATAAAAACTGGAAATGGAAAAGACAATTTAAAAAAAAAAAAGGACCAACAATGTTTTTTATCAATCCAACTTTCCATGATTTTTTATCTCCTCCATTTTGGAGTCCAAACCCTGACATATGTTGCTAAGCAACTTCAGTGGACATTTCAGTCGATAGCAAATATTACATTTTGATTTAGTCATGTTTGTCAGTGGAATTACACATTTCAGAGTGGGCGGTTGGCTCAGCCTTTGTAACTATTAAATTTAAGGATATAATTTTGGGTTAATTCACCATCCATCTGTGGCCATTATTTCAATAAATTGAAGCTGGCAACCCGACACACATTTAGTCACAGGCAAAAAAAAAAAAAAACAGCTGCCATGTGTGCGGCCAAGACTATAGAAGTCAGAGTTGCTATGGCTGCTGAATGGCTGATGGCTGTCAGTGCAGTCAGCACTGAGTGCCACCTCTTGCTGCATTCCTATGCACTTGAAATTTGCCCTGGTAAATTCAAAACAAACTAGAAATAAGAGCAACCAGGGCTCATGCTGACCGAGAGACATGTTTTGGAGAGCAACCAAAAACAACCTTTTGCACATCAAATAATTTGAATATCTTCAGAAAATAATGTCAATGAATACTTCCTGTCAGTAAGGGTGACATTTTGTTTACTATTGTAAAAATTTCCCCTTTTAACATTTAGCTTAATTTTTACATAGGATCAATTAAAATTACATGATGTGAAAACCCTACTCGTACTTAAAGGACCATGGCAATGTCTGAAATGACTTCATATTCTAAAGGTTTTTTTGGTTTTTTTTTGTAATTTCTCGGATAGGATGATAGGAAGAATCGCGCGGTCAAATCCATTCTCATTTTGACTGTTTTATATCACATTGTTTCTGTTATCTCCTTCTTTTCCCTGTGAAAATCGAGACTGAGCTTGAGTGATTAAGTTGACTTATTTTATGTATTCCAACATCTAAGACGAACCTGCTATCCGCGCAGGACATTATCAAACCACCAAGTTTCTTTCTTCATTATAGTTTACTCTGATTATGCAATGTGAAATATGATCGAGCCTCATCCATTTCAAACTTGACCAGGGTCTTAATTGAATTCACATTAATCAGATCGATCAGCTCTGTATAAAATAGTCAAAGCTCCCTTTTAAAAAAGTTCCTTTGTGTTTCCTTGTTGGTTCATATCTGATAGTACTCCATTTTGACAAATTCAGAAGGTAAAGGGCTTTTTGTTGAGTTTATCAAAGCTCTCAAAAAGAAGCAAGTACAGAAATAATAATGTCAAATGCCTCAGAAAGGAATGCCATTTGAATTCTGAAGTTGGAAGTTGCTTTCAGCTTATTAGGTTTATCAATGTACTTAGATGATTAAATCCTGCTTCAAGAGATTTTAGCTCTTGCTAAAGTATATTGAATCCCTCTTGAAACAAAGATAATATTCCAGATGAATAGAGAGGATTATAAGGACAGAATAAAGCAGGAATCTTTCTGATCATGGTTTGGATCTGTTCAATAAAGGTGGCTACTTAGAGCAGAGCTGTGAAGTTGCATCGTGCACCCTATTATTTGGTCACGGAGTGAAAGTGAATACCCTCCTCTTTGGGATTCAGTTTGACAAGTATGTACAAATGGACTGATTCTTTCAAGTACACCCACGGTAATAAGTCCTTGCCTTTCCACAATCCGTTCCTTTTTTTCTCCCCCTCCTGCAGTGACACTCAACATCTAGGGCAACACCATCACAATCTGCAAGTAATCCATAACCATGAATCAAATGACATCTCATCAGGGTGGTGGGAGGGTTTACATCTTCGCCGGCACAGTAGCAATATCACTGTCCACCAGCCAAGCATTTCCAGCACCCCCAGAACCTTGAAATTAGAACAACCAAGCATTGCATATTCTTTTTTCTGTGACACACATCTGTGATACAATGCTGCGAAGAGTTGGACATACTGTATTTATCATTCGGTCTGCTGATACATCAGGCTAATTTGTCGTTTTATTAAAAATCCGATACAGGCTGGTCAATGTCTTTTATCACCGATATCATGAAGGCTTTTCTATGACCACAGCCTGTGAATGCATCAGTCTTGAGGCAAATCAATTTCAGCATGACATGAAGATATATTTCCTTGGCTGGTCCAAAAACTGTCTTTCATCAAAAATAGAGAGGGAAAGAGAGAGAGGAAAAAAGATGCATATCATCATCAGCTGGCTTTCAAAAAAACACTTATTAAAGAACACATCAGTACATTATACCTATTAATTGAGAAAATAAATGTTCTTATTAATGCAGATATGTCATAAATCGTATACATAAGTGTCATATCATACATGTAATCCATAATGTTTGATCCTCTTCAAACTGTATTTTTTCAATATCGTCATATTTCACATATAAAACAGTTTTAATCTAGATAATTTGCATTTATTTATTTCCATATGATTAATGATTAATAATCGAACTCAAAGAACATTTAACCAATATAATTTGAAAAGAGGCCCGAGTTATATTTAGACAATAGACATAGACAATAGACGCTTAGTTAGTCTAATAGAAATATTGTTGCTCAGTTGTCATTGTTACAATCATAGTACCAGATTTGACATCACCAATTCAGAACATACTAATCCATTAAAAGATGTTGAGCATGGCTGTATTCGGGGGACATGAACAGAGATAAGGGACATTCCAAAAACCTATCCTGGAGGAAAAATCTGCATGTTTAATGGTATAATTTATTCTCACCGTAGGTCTCCTGAGGACTCTTGAGCCACAGTGGTGTTGGGCTTTAGGGACCTCATCATTTTCAATATTACCATAGTCACAGATAGATGCTTTGGAACTGAAATGATATTTGACCTTATGATGGCAATTTAGGATGTTGGCAATATCTTTGAAAAGATACTAGATTGGAGCCCTGGGTGATTCAGGAGTCAAGAAAGTAAAATAGAATGCTCCGAGTTATTGAGATTTTATCATTAAGTCCTTTCTCTTTTGATCAGAAGGGTCATGAATTATCTGATAAATAGCATATCTGAGAAATAATTGTCCATTTGATACGAATTGAGGTGGAAGTTACCATTCCGTTCATGTGCATGGCTTTGTTAAACTGTTTTGGGAGAATTTGGCAACTTTTTGAACCAGTGGCAATTGCTAAAATAATTCCTCGAGTATAAAATGTCAGGAAGAGTCTGCGACAGAGAACTCAGCCACTAATTGGTAATTCAAGACCTTGGTGTGTCGTAATGAGGGAGTTTTTGAAGAGAGTCATCTACAACCTCCTATCACAGTTTAAGTCAGATATATATTTGAGTGAGGCAAAGCATCATTAAAGATGCATTTAAATACAACTTTAATCGCCTTGTCAAATGATGCAGCCCAGCATTCTAATGAACCAAACTATTCTCCTGAGTTCAACTTATTGTAATTCTACAGCATTCCCGACACATCATAAGACAATTAATTATTTCGCTAGGAGTAAGATCATGTTAGCAGTGACCTTCCTTGTGTTATTTTTCTTTTTTTTTTCTTGGATAGAGCTTCAATTTACATTTTTAATGGCTCTTCATGTTACTTTATCACTTTGAAGCTTGCATGTACTTTTCAGGAACTGAATTACTTGCACTCGAGTTAATGGCAGTAAAATAGGAATACAATTTCCACTCTGTCCTTGCACTGATTGATCACATTCATTTTACCACCACTGTTTTCTGAATATTTACACTGTCCATCACCAAATCCCAGAGTTACATAACAGTGCAAATGACACCTTCTCATTGCATCATATTTTGCAAAATAAGTGCTGTTAGATGACAAACACATGAATAATAATAATTATAATGATAGTATTAATGATATATGTAAAATACCTTGTCATTACAAAAAATCAGACCATCCCTTTTGTATTTGCTGAGGTGGCAGTTGAACGAGATTGACATCCCCAGAGCTTATGGGCCGCTGGGCATTGGTCTTATCAGCCCAGTAATTAATAATCCCAGCAGGCCATTCATGATAGCTAATCTTACCCATCCCAGAACTGCGAACAAGTTTGCTTAATAGCTTACATCTACAGAAAAAATCTCTTTTTCAATGTTGAACTCTCGATTTAAAATGGCAACATGGTGTCGAAGTCTTATTTTCAAAGTTAAGTTTCCCTTTCAAAGGTCTTTAAAGTTTAGTTGAGTTCTTTTGTTTTGTTTTTTGTATTTTGTTTTCAATTTATTTGTTAATTTTATTTGACAAAACACACCGGAAAAACAATTGAATATTTTGATGATTTACAAGTCACGATGTTATGAAAAAGAAATGCTTATTCCATGATTGTACAGATGAAATGGGATCGAACAGACGATTTGAAAATAACAAATCTGAATATGTTTATTCTTTTGATAATATGGTTGTTTAAATAGGGGTCCAATATGGTCATTAATAACTTTTTTCAATCCCTTGAATTCAATAGGAACTGCTGAGTTGGGATGGAGGCAATTATAGAAATGATGAAAGGCCTAAAAGTGGTGGCAAGCCCGCGTGAGAGAACCTGCACTTTTTTACCTCTTGACTTTATTAAACAGATATTCACCTGGCGTAGCCTGGGAGACTACTATGGCAAGGGGGTTGTGACGGTGGGCTGGGTACAGGAGGCAGCACTGCATGAAAATCTGTATGTGTGGGTGCGAATGTGAACACGTATTCGTCGGCCTGACTGTGCTGCGTTATGTATGAGTGTCGTGTCTGGACTCACACACATGCTGTGATTATCGAAGTGCTTCCCATGCTTCCCATGTTTCTCCAATGAGTGACACTCAGATTCTCCGGTTTCCCCTCAAAATTTGTTAGACATACAGCTGCTTAATTTGAGATTTCAAAATGCCCAGATGCATCAATAATAATGTGCAAAGTTGTAGGACTCAAGATGTGGCCCTGTGATTGAACAATGGCCGGTCCTGGGTGAGCCCTGCCCTATATATATAAGTATATGTACATATAAGTAATGAAGCTATTTTGTCGTGAAAATACTTACATATGTCATATATATGTGTGTGTGTTTGTGTGTATATATGCACATAGATATTTATTATATGATACCTACAGTCAGTCCCAAGTTAAGATACAATTATGATATTTAATTTCAATGCAGAGTTTACTTGGCCTTATATATTGTGAAAGTTACGATGTGGTATTTTGTGTAATAATTCTACCTTTTCAGCTTATAACTCACTTTCATTCACTAGGAATGAGGATGCACAATTAGAGTCAAAGTGGATAACAAAATGGTTTTAGAATTTGAGAGAGGGCCTCTCTTTGGCAGCCTTTTTTTGTGTTATTCAACCCTCTCTGAGTCCCACTCACATTTGTTGTCATGGTGAGTGCTGAAGGGTGTCTACGTTCTTGATTTGTATATTTATACAAACATCTTAACTGGGCATATGTATTTAACTTAATATTTGAGCATGAATACATCAATAAAAAGAACAAAAAAATGTAATATACAATTTAAAATGATAATAAAAAAGCCTCTGGTTTATTCTTAGAAGTACTTTGTATATGAATCTCCTGAAGCCCTGAAAAATGTTTTCATTATCTATTTTATTCTTTATTTTTCCCTAAGACCAGTGAAAAGAAATCATATTGGCACAGTTCGAAAATTTTTCTTATAAAGATTAAAAAGAAGAAAAAAAAAAGTACAAGGTGGGAAAGATAAATTACATAACTAAGATTATTGCCTCACCCAAAATGAGCTGGACTTCAATTTTTCTCATTTCTGATGATTAATCCTTCAAGGGTTATTGGCAAGGTCCCCGGTCGCAAAAGCAGCGGGTTTTAATCAAGATCTCGTGGTGTGGAAACTGTGGTTCCATATTAGCATGACATAAGTTAATCCTCAGGTTCTGTGAGGGGCCTATGAAGGAACACAGATACAGGGTGGAATTCATTTGACTTCACTTAGCATTTTGCTCCAACCTGGTCACCTAAAGTTGCTGTTTGATTGCATGCCGTCAGTCGTTTTGACTCCTCAAGTGAAACTGAGATTAAACTGCATGAAATGAGCAAATACAAGTCAGTCCACAGATGCCTCTTTTCTTTTTTCTCCTTCATCTGGTGTCTCAGACATGATCTTGTTCGATAGCTGACAAGCTCTATTGTTAATTTCCTGACTGGAATGTCTCACTAAGTCCTTGAGGAAACCGCAATGTCAGGAAGTCCTTTCGAAAATCAGTTCGAAGCCGCATATATGGACATCCTAATTGTAGTTTGGGAAGACAAGGTCTGCCTATATTTACTTCCTGTAACAAAAGACCCTTTGGTCTATGAATGATGTCAATTGAAATATCCAATTTCAACCAGGGAATTAATGACAGTATGGCACGCTATTAGAAGTATGATCCAAGTGCTCAACTTAAAGCAACCTTTTCTCTCCTGTGGGTTTATGTGACTCACTAATTCAAAGGATTTAAGCAATGTACGACCATTGAATTAAAAGAGAATGTTACTATGGTTACACACACACACTCACTGCACCATTGATGGATATTCTAAAAGGCAATTTGATTTTGAAAGATCTATAGACATTTAGTTTGAGATAACCTTGGCCTGTGAGAGGAAAACATTTCACTCTCAAGAAGTCAGTAACAGGGAAAACACCTTGAGTTGGGAGGTGAAGTGTTTACTTAAGGCTGATTTCTACATGAGGAAACTAGAATATAGTAGAGGGAATATTACCATACCAAAGCGCTGTTCCTCAGAAACAACAGCCTCTTCTTTAATACGGATTCCCTCTTTTTTTTAAATTGATATAAACAAATATATGGTTGATAAAAGAATATTACATTATTTTGAGATGTGACTTGTGATTCACTTAATTGTCAAACCTCAAAATACAGCCAAGGTGGTCCATATGAAAGACCCAAATAAAACATACAAAAATTAAATCCAAAGTGGTTTAATGTGCTATAAATAGAATAGCCTTGCCTTTATGATGCTAAAATAAAAGTAACTTTGATTTCAAGTAGTAAAAGTAAAAGTAATGTTCAACCCCATATACCACATTTATAATTTGGACTTTTTCAAGATTTTGGTCAAAGCAGATGAAAGAAAACGAAAAAAAAAAAAATGCTGAATTTCCCTTTTGGAAATACCTGACCCACTCATCACAGATAGATTATTTTATTTCGAACGGGTTCAGGTTTTTTGATTTTTATTAATTATTTTTATTATATTTGTTGTTGTTAGTGTTGCTTTTATTTTTCGAAGGTTGGGGTAGAATAACCAGAGAAATATTACAGGACCATAATTATTTTTATAATCACAAAATAAGTCATCTTCTAATGACTGTATGGTATATTGTTAATTTAATGTTGAAGTCATCGTCAAAGACAAACTATGCAGAAGAAGAACAATAAGTGTATGTATAGAATATATAATATGTATAATGCAGCCTCAGGGCGGCACAGGCCAGTGTCTCCTGGAGCCAGCCTCGGTTGGGGGACTCAGGCCTGGGTCTCCCTGAACCTGTCCCAAGCCTGGATAAATGCAGAAGGCTTCGTCAGGAAGGGCATCCAGCGTAAAACTTGCGCCAAACCAAATATGTGAATCGAACCTAAGAATTTCATACCGGATCGGTCGAGGCCCGGGTTACCAACAGCCACCATTGGGGCCGATAACCGACAGGGTTCCAATGGAAATTGGGCGACTCTGGGTCAAAGAAGGAGAGGAGGAAGGCATGTTTGAGAGAAGAGAGAAAGGAGGAAAGGCAAGAGTCTGGGACTGAAAGTAGGGACTTTGAATATTGGGATGGTGACAGGAAAAGGTAGAGTTCCTTGACATGATGCAGCGAAGGAAGGTGGATATACGGTGTGTCCAGGAGACCAGGTGGAAAGATAGTAAGGCTAGAAGCTTAGGAACAGGTTTTTCAGTTGTACTATCATGGAACTGACAGGAAGAGAAAGGAAATAGGAATTATCTTGAAGGAGGAGTTTGTTAGGAATGTTCTGGAGGTGAAAAGAATGTCAGATAGACTAATTAGTCTGAAAGGTGTGATACACAATGTTGTTAGTGGCTATGACCCACAGGTGGAATGTGAGTTAGAGGAGAAGGATAAGTTCTGGAATGAGTTTGATGAAGTGATGCAGAAAATCCTCAGAGATGAGAGACTGGTAACTGGTGCAAACCTCAATGGAAATGTGGGTGCAGGCAATGAAGGTGCTGAAGAAGTGATGGGCAGGTTTGGTATCCAGGATAGGAACACAAAGTGACAGGTGGTGGTAGACTTCGATGGAAATGATGGAGATGGCAGTAGTAAACTTTTTTTTTTTTTTTTTTTTTTTTTTCCAGAACGGACAGGAAGTCTGAAGGGGTAGAGAAGTATGTTAGAGGGGTG
>CAAKHD010014138.1:70128-83389 GCA_901007705.1 Fistularia tabacaria
ATGTTGGGGGAGTGGAGGGGAATAGTGGGGAAAGGGGTAGTAAATGTTTTTTTTTTTTTTTTTTTTTTTTTCCAGAACGGACAGGAAGTCTGAAGTGGTAGAAAAGTATGTTAGAGTGGTGCAGGACATGTATGCAAGCTGTGAGACAGTGGTGAGATGAGCTGTAGGTGTAACAGAGAAGCTCAAGGTGGAGGTGGGACTTCATTAGGAATCAGCTCTGAGCCCCTTCTTGTTTCCAGTGGTGATGGATAGGCCCCCCCCTCACAGCTATCTGTTCCTTGCTCTTCCTCATCTTGCCCTTCCTAATAAGATTCCAGGTCTCGCCCCTTTCACATGAGTTCCTCACTCCTGTGTCCAGAGACAACCCGGACCCAGCACAGCCCTCACTACTTCAATAAAGTCCTTGAAGTCCAGGAAGCAGAGCTGGAGGTAGCAGAGATGAAGGTGTTGAGGTTCTCTTTGGGCGCAATGAGGGTGGATAAGAGCAGAAATGAGTCTTTCAGAGGGACAACACATGTTCGATGTTTTGGAGACAAGGTCAGAGAAGCAAGACTGAGAAGTTGTATGAAGTATGAAGTTAGTTGGTGTGAGAGACTAGGATACAGATAATAGGGTTAGATGGAGAAGGTTGATTTGCTTTGGCAGCCCCTGAAGGGTAAAGCCGAAAGGATAAGAAGATATATATATATATCCATACATACATCTTCTTCCACTTATCCCAAGTCGGATCGTGGGGAAAGCAGCAGTAGCAGGAAGGCCCAGACTTCCTTGTCCCCACCCACATGGTCCAGCTCTTCTAGGGGGACCCAAAGGCGCTTCCAGGCCAGCCTAGAGACATAGTCTCTCCAGCGTGTCCTGGGTCTTCTCTGTGGCCTCCTCCCAGATGGACATGCCCGGAATACCTAACGACTCTACTCTGAGTTCCTCCCTGATGCCGAACTTCTCACCTTATCTTTAAGGAAGAGTCTGTCCACCCAGCGGAGAAAAATCATTTTGGCTGCTTGTATCTGAGATCTTGTTCTTTTGGTCACTACCCACAGCTCGTGACCATAAGTGAGGGTATCAACATAACTGGTAAATTGACAGCTTTGCCTTCTGGTTCAGCTCCCTTTTCACCACGACAGACCGGTACAGAGTCGGAATTACTGCAGATGCTGCACCAATCCACCTGTCGATCTCCCACTCCAATTTTTCCTCACTCGTGAGCAAGACTCAGAGATACTTAAACTCCTCCACTAGGAGTTGAGTTGGCACTCCACCCATTTCTGGTTGAGCACCATGGTCTCGGATTTGGAGGTGCTGAACCTCATCTCGGCTGCTTCACACTCGGCTCCGAACCACTTAAACAAGAGCTGGAGATCATGGCCTGATGAAGCCAACAGGACCACGCCATCTGCAAAATGCAGAGACCTGATCCTTTGGCCACGAAACCAGATCCCCTCGACGCTCTGGCTGCGCCAAGAAATTCTGTCCATAAAAGTTATGAACAGAATCGGTGACAAAGCGCAGCCCTGGCAGAGTCCAATTCTCACCTGAAACGGGTCTGTCTTACAAAACGGTAATGTGGACAAGCTCTGACACTGGTCATACAAGGACCGAACAGCCTGTATAACAGGGTTCAGTACCCCATAATCCCAGAGCACCTCCCACAGGATTGCCCATGGGACACGGTCGAATGCCTTCTCCAGATCCAGATCCCAGATCCCCACCCCAGTCTGCCAGTCCAACGGCACTGTCCCCAATGTCCATGCAATGCTGCAAAGGTGTGTCAGCCAGGACTGGCCTACAGCATCCAGACCCTTCAGGAACCCAGGGCGGACCTCATCCACCCCAAGGGCCCACAACTGAAGAACTTTTTGACTACCTTCAGCCACCACTCCAGCCACAGAGATAAGTGGACCCTCCCCAGAGTCCCCTGGCTCTGCTTCCTCATTGGAAGGCATTCTGACAGGATGAGGTCTTAGAAGTATTCCTGTCACAGATCTACAGTGTCTCGTGCTGAGGTCAGCAGCGCCCCGCTCCCACTGTACACAGTGTTGACGAAGCACTGCTTTCCCCTCTTGAGCCACCAGATGTTGGACCGGAATCTCCTCAAAGCCCAATGGAAGTCGTTCTCCATGACCTCCCGGTACTCTTCCTCCCACACCCGAGTTTTTGGCTCAACGACCACCAAAGCCATATGCCGCTTGGCCTGCCTATACCTGTCAGCTGCCTAAGGAGCCCCAAAGACCAAAAAGGCCCATTAGGACACTGTCTCCAGTTTGACAGCATCCCTCACCGCTGGGGTCCACCAGAGGGTTCGAGGGTTGCCGCCCCGACAGGTGTTGACCTCCTTTTGGCCGCGGCTCCAGTCTGCTGCCTCGACATTGGAAGCGTGGAACATGGCCCATTCAGACTCAATTTCCCTCACCTCCCTCAGGACATGGTTGTAGCTCTGCCGGAGGTGGGAGTTGAAACTTCTTCTTACAGGGGACTCTGCCAGACTTTCCCAACAGACCCTCCGTTACGTTTGGGTCTGCCTGGTCTGACCAACATCCTCCCCCACCATCAGACCCAGCACACTACCAGGTGGTGATCAGTTGACAACCCCCCCCCCTATTCACCCGAGTGTCCAGGACATGCGGCTGCAAGTCCGACAACACAACCACAAAGTCGATCAAAGAACTGCGGCCAAAGGTACGTTGGTGCCAAGTGCACATATGTGCACCTTTATGCCTGAACATGGTGTTTGCTGTGGACAATCCATAACAAGCATAAAAGTACAAGAACAAAACACCGCTCGGGTTCAGATCAGGGGGGCCGTTCCTCCCAATCACGCCCTTCCAAGTCACACTGTCGTTGCCCACGTGAGCGTTGAAGTCTCCAAGTAGAACGTATATATGTATGTACGTATTTATACTTGCCTGTTTCTGTAACTGAATTTCCATATTCAATGTTGATGATTCTATGTTAAAGGTAGCAATTTACATTTTTAACATAATTTTTGGAGCCATAAAAGGCCGATGAATTAGTTGATTAGAGACTGTGGACTGAAGTCATCTTTCAAATTGTCTTACAAAAAATATTGTTTTCTGTGTCGGTGAAGATGGGGAGTGAGATTATGAGATGTTCCCTCAAAAGAAGAGACTTGTGAGAGAATGAAAACACATAACTTGAATTGGTAAAGGAGGGTGGGTCAAGAATGAAGGGTCAAGGAGAAGGTCAAGAGGCAGATGGTTCACAGGTTTTTCAGGTAATTAGAGATGTGGTTGAGGCATAATCTAGCCCCTCTATTTCAGTGGACTAATTAAATCCATTTTGCAAGAAGGACCTCATCAAAAGTTTGTCATTAAATTGTATAATGCAATTATTGGATTATCCATAACAGGTACATTAATATGAACTTTCTCAACCATTTCCCTTCTTCTTTTCCTTTTGGCTTTTCCCTTCAGGGGTCGCCACAGGGAATCAACCTTCTTCATCGAACTCTATCCTCTACATCCTCCTCTCTCACATCAACTAACTTCATATCCTCTCTCACAATGTCCATAAATCTTCTTTTTGGTCTTCCTCTAGACCTTGGCCTGGCATCTCCAATTCCAGCATCCGTCTACCAATATATTTACTATCCCTCCTCTGTACATGACTGAACCATCTCAGTCTGGCTTCTCTGACCTTCTCTCCAAAACATCTAACATGTGCTGTCCCAATAGACTCATTTCTGATCCTCTTCATCCTCATCGCTCCCAAAGAGAGCCTCAACATCTTCATCTCTGCTACCTCCAGCTCTGCTTTCTGTTTTTTCTTCAGTGTCACTGTCTCCAAACCATACAGCATCGCTGGTCTCACCTCTGTCTTGTACACCTTAATTTCAATTCTGGATGATATTCTTCTATCGCATAGTACCCCTGACACTTTTCTCCACCCATTCCAACCTGCTTGAACTCGTTTCTTAGCCTCTTTTCCACACTCTCTGTGGCCTGTTGACCCGAAGTACTTGAAATCCCCCAGCTTCTTGATCTCGATTCCATGTAGCCTCACCGTTCCACCCGGTTCCTCTCAATCACACAAATATAATATGTCTCTTGGTGACTAATCTTCATTCTTCTCCTTTTCAGAGCACACCTCCACCTCTCCAGATTTTCCTCAACCTGTCCCTGCTCTCACTACAGATCACGATGTCATCTGCAAACATCATGGTCCATGGAGATCCCTGTCTAACCTCATCTGTCAGCCTGTCCATCACCATACATAATCAAGCCAGAACCTCTACAGCCGCCTCTCCTAGACACTTCAATACCTCCACAGGTATCTCATCAGAACCAACTGCCTTTCAATTTTTCATCCTCTTCAATGTCCTCCTCACTAATCTCTGCTACCTTATGGTCTACAATAGTTATCTCTTATCCCCTTCCCTCTCTTTAATTTCCTTCACTCATCAGCTCTTCAAAGTACTCTTTCCATCTTCCCATCACTCTTATAGTATCTTACAATACATTTCCCTCTCTATCCTTCATCAACTGGACCTGCTGCACATCTGTCTAACCTCATCTTTCAGCCTGTCCATCACCACTGCGAACATAAAAGGGGCTCAGAGCTGATCCCTGATGAAGTCCCACCTCTACCTTGAACTTCTCTGTTACACCTATAGCACACCTCACCACTTTCTCACAGCTGGCATACATGTCCTGCACCAGTCTAACATACTTCTCTACCACTCCAGACTTCCCCATACAATACTAGAGTTTCTCTCTTGGCACCCTGTCATATGCTTTTTCTAGGTCTACCAAAGTGAAATAGATCACTCTGACCTTCTCTGTACTTCTCTATTAGCATTCTCAAAGCAAATACTGCATCTGTAGTACTCTCTCTAGGTATGAAGCCATACTGCTGCTCACAAATGTTGACTTCTGCTCTCAGTTTAGTTTCCACTACTTTCAGTCCAGTTTCCACTTCTCTCTCCCATAACTTCATTGTATGGCTAATTAAATTTATCCCTCTATAGTTACCGCACAGTCACGATAGCACACTCCCCTTATTCTTGAAAATGAGCACCATCACACTTCTTCTCCATTCCTCGGGGTCACCCTCTAAGATCCTGTTGATAATCAAGCCAGAAACTCTACAGCCGCCTCTCCTAGACACTTCAATACCTCCACAGGTATCTCATCAGAACCAACTGCCTTTCAATTCTTCATCCTCTTCAATGTCCTTCTCACTAATCTCTGCTACTTTATGGTTTACAATAGTTGTCTCCGATCCCCTTCCCTCTCTTTAATTTCCCTCATTCATCAGCTCTTCAAAGTACTCCTTCCATCTTCCCATCACTCTTATAGTATCTTACAATACATTTCCCTCTCTGTCCTTAATCAACTGGACCTGCTGTACATCCATTCTGTCTCTATCTCTGTTTTGCCAACCTGTATAAATCATTCTCTCCCTCCTTATTGGTCAACCAAGCATACAAGTCATTGTGCGCCCATTGTTTTGCCTTTGCTACCTCTAGCTTTACCTTACACTACATTTCCCTGAATCCCTGTTTGTTCTCTTTAGTCCCCTCAGTGTCCCGTTTCTTCTTTGCTAACCACTTCCTCTGTGTATAGTCCTGTACTTCCTCATTCCACCATAAGGTCTCCCTATCTACTTTCCTTCCAGACAACACACCGTGTACTCTCCTACCTGTCTCCCTGATCACAATAGGTGTAGTTGTCCAGTCATCTGGAAGCTCTCCCTGACCATGCAGAGCCTTTCTCAACTCCTCCCTGAGAACCATACAACACTCCTCCCTTTTCTACTTCCACCACTTTGTCCTCTGTGCTGCCTTTGTTCTCTTGATCTTCCTTGTCCCCAGAGTCATCCTACAAACCCTCAGCTTATGCTGTCTGGCTACACTCTCACCTATCACCACTTTACACTCACTGATCTTTTTAATTTTACATCGTTGATACAGGATGTAGTCTACCTGCTGGCTCCTACCTCCGCTCTTACAAGTTACCTTATGTTCCTGTCTTTTCTGGAAAAAGGTTTTCACTACAGCCATTTCCATAATTTTTGCAAAGTCTACCACCATCTGTCCCTCTTCGTTCCTATACTGGATGCCAAACCTGCCCATCACCTCTTCATCACCTCTGTTGCCTGCACCCACATGTCCATTGAAGTCTGCACCAATTACCACTCACTCATCTCTGGGGATATTCTGCATCACGTCATCTAACTTTTTCCAGAACTTCTTCTTTTCCTCTAACTCACATCCTACATGTGGGGCACAGCCATTAACAACTTTGGGAATCACACCCTCAATTTTCTGTTTCAGACTCATAAGTCTATCTGACATTCTTTTCATCTCCAGAACATTCCTAACAAACTCCTCCCTCAAGATAACTCCGACTCCATTTCTCTTCCTGTCAGCACCATGATAATACAATTTAAAACCTGCTCCTAAGCTTCTAGCCTTACTACCTTTCCACCTGGTCTCCTGGACACACAGTATATCCACCTTCCTTCTCTGCATCATGCCAACAAACTCTACCTTTTCCAGGCATTGTCCCAATATTCAAAGTTTTTTCAACCATTTGTATATGAGTAAAAATAAGTGAGGGGAAAGCTGAAGTGAGCCGTAACCGCTTTATAATAATTGGCGGAATTTATGGAGTTCACAGTGTCACGATCGAGCCGAGTGTCTTTTTACTGAGCAACTAAATTGTCGTAATAAAGTAAATGGAATTCGGCTCAGAAAAAAATAAATAAGTAAAATAAAGTCAAAGTTTAGTTTGAAAGCACCCGCTTTGTGGTCAACGTGAGAAAAAACTCTCAGAGGAACTATATTGACAGGTTGTGCAGACAAAGTAAGCAAAAAAAAAAGCTGAAAATATACTGAGTTTGTGATGATGCTAAGAAACTGTTTGACGAAGACCTTATTATTTGCTAAATCATCCAAGAGAGGGCCAATGTTCTGAGGGTTTTTCTATTCATATGTTATTGTACTTCATTTTTATTTCTATATTGTTCAACATGAAGTGAGGATGGTGGATCATATATAATATGTTGGAGTCGCTCGGTGAGTCTATAGCTGCTCGTTAGAGTCCAGTGCTGGACCTTGGGAAGAGAATCAATTATTTTGGAATTGCCCCTATGGCAAATTGTAAGGAGTGCTGAAAAAACGGCGTCCTTCAAGTAAACTCTAAAATAACGGAATGAGCTCTACATGGAGACATGAGGACTTGTCAAAAAAAGGATTCTCACTTCATGAGTGAGAATGGCACTTCATGCCATTTGTCTGGCAAATGTTTTGTGGTGAGCGATGGACTTCATATGGTATTCTGCCTGGATATTTGGATTTTGGTTGCAGGTAATCCTGGCATCAGTGCCTGCAGACAAGGAGCAGACAGGCAAGCCACAACAATAACAAATGTAGTATTCAACACTTTCAACTCAGGTTGGTTAATTGTTTTACGACATCATGCCTCCATTATGGAACCGGATTAGTTGTCTTCATTTGTCAATGCTCATTGGTATATAAATTCGAATAGAGTACAATCAAGCACTTGTGAAATACATGATGCGAATGTTTGGCAACCCAAGAAGGCATGTTGCAGAGTAAAAAAAGGACGTGAGCAAAATATGAGGACCCTGATGGGACCCACTTGAGTTGTAAAAGAGTACTCTAATATGTACAGGAGCAGAAGTGGCTGAATGTGAAGATGCAGCTTTTTTTTTTTTTTTTCGACTCAGCCAGCTGCCCGGTTTACCAATGGTGAAAGTGGTAGCCTTAATACCCGCCCCACTAAAAACCTACAACTATGTCTGGCTTGATAGACAGATAATTATCTCTACACTTGGGAGAGGCTGAGCAAATTATGATACAGTAAAGGGAGAAATCCAAACACATTCAGCAGGAGTAAGTTCCGAGACTGACGGGGTAAGGAAGGACAGAACTGAGCGGGAGCAAAATGAGTCTTCCTCCTTGGCTGACTGATGTCTATAATAAATGGTCAGAGGCGTTGAGTTAAATCTCTGTAATCTCAAGAGAGAATCAGCGAGCAAAATCAGAGAAGAAAAGGAGAAGGACAATTAACCGGTGAGGCGGTTGGGTGGGTGGGTGGTGCTGCTCCATCCTGTGTTTAATTATTGGGAGAAAGGAAGAAAAAAAAAACAACTTTGGCGTTGCAGAAGGGATGAAAGGGTAGGTGGATATGAAGGAAAAAGGTTCAAAACCATCAACTGATAGTGGGTTATCTTTGATTGTCAACATTGGACCCTTATGCTGCTGTGTTAGGGAAAAAGGAAGAAGCCATATGGCTATGGGTGACTGTTGCCAGGTCGACAGATGCTTTGGAGGCTCAGTGGTTGATGCATCAGTAGAAATTAAGGCTTTTGCAAAGAGATATCTATAGGCTTGCCAGTGATGAGAAAGGTGGTACAAGCATGGACTCGCTTCTGTTTCAAGATTTACTTCTGGTCTTTGGAATTCTGTATCAGAAAGTAAATACAGACGACACTACAATGTCTTGTGTTTTGAGATTTTTTTCTTGACGAACAAAGCTACAGGAACAATTCTCTGGTGGATCAAGAGCCGTGATTTCATATACGGTATATCAGTACTTTCAGTAGAGCCCAGTGATTGAGGTCAAACCAAAGTTGAGAGTGGGACTGAGTGGGACTGACTACAGCCGTCATATCCCCACCCCGTGACCCTGCGTGCAGGAAAAAAATTATCGAAAACAAATGCATCAGTGAAAGTACCAGAGTATTTCATTTGTGAGTAAATCACAAAGGCTTTGTGACTTAAATATAAAATAGGGAACAAACAGCGTTTAATCTGTTGTCTACTTAGCACTTTCATCCATTTTTTTACCTGTATGCATTTGGTTACAAACTGAGTGTGTACTACACAAAATCAGCGGCTTGATAACAGCCATACCTGCATGTCGTGTAAGGTGCACAACAACCCGTCTCATTTTCACCCCACACAATGGAGGCTACACACAGTGACCACCTGTTATGTCTACAATGCATAGTGCTGTGTGCAAAGTGAAATGTGTTGGAATTGATCCAATCTTAGGTATAAAAGTATAAGCCTCGGGGTAAAGCAGATAAAATTTCACAGAAGAGAGAGTGTGATCAAAGCATTTACCCATCATGCCGCAAGAATATGAGTACAGTCAGTCAGCCACAGGCACAGACACAAGGTCAGATACCTGGCACAGCTTTTCCTTACTTATATCACTGCTTCTACTTGGTGTCCTTGATTTTATTGGCCAGATTAAATTATTCATAACCTGTGAGAAGACCTCATTATTGACATAATGAGCAATGCAAATGACTATAGCTTAAGTATTATGAATGTCCATTGAAAATTTGAAGACATATAGCTGTCAGTAAAAGAGTCAAGTTGAAAGAAAGCCCTAATGCAAGCGGTGCACAAAACGGTCACAACCCCTTGTTCCCCCGGTACCAAGATAATAGTTAGGAGCATTAATTCATATGGCACTCTTAAAAATTGCTTCACATATAGGATAAGAAAACATTGAAATTCAAATATGTTGCCAAAGTTATACAAAAAGAGCATGTTTTATGCATTAAGATTTTTCTTTTTATATTGCTTCCTTTGACTACTATCAATTTAATGGATTTCGGAAATAGTTTTGTCTTAAAGGAACTTTCGGTATAAAGACAATCACAATTTTTTTTAGGATTACAAGAAATACAGTGTATTGTAAAGCAATAAGAACTCTATGGATTAAACCAAAATAACAGTAGAGGGATTTTAAAATGTATGTGTGTATGCATAAATTATCCATTTCTTTAATGATATTTTTTTATAGTTTCCTCTGTGGGCATGGAGGTGCAGTGTTTAACGCTTCTGCTTCACAGCAAGAAGGTCCCTGGTTCAATACCGGCAGGGGGCCTTTCTGCGTGGAGTTTGCATGTTCTCACCATGTCTGCCGGGCTTTCTCCTGAGTTCTCCGATTTCCTCCCACAACAAAAAACATGCAGGAGGTTAATCTGAGACCCTAAATTGTCCAGACATGTGAATGAGAGGGTGAATGGTTATATGTCTCTTCATGTGGCCAACATCTCAGGGATAAGCAGCAAAACATATTCAATGAATGAATGATTTCTGCATTAAAATGAGCCATGCACCTACAGTTGTCACCTCTCAAATATGTTTCAGTAACTTAATGAGTTCTCATTATTTGGGAAAGTAACAATAGGTTTTGCCTATCCTGTCACAGAGGTAAACCCTTAAGCCTTCACCAAGGCCATGAATGACCAAGTATCAGGCTACGAGCCAAATCTTTTTTTTCTGTCTGCTTCTCAATTTTTACAAGGATTTTCTCTAGAAATCACACCCACATGCATCCCACTGGCTTTTATATCCTTCTCGCACATCATCTTTTTTACACAAACCACCACCGCAGCAGCAGTGTCTGCTATCCCTCCCAGAGATATCGTTCATCAACCTCCGCTGCTTCCTCAAGCTGAGTTTTAAACTCATCCACCAGCCGGGCTGATGCTAAGCAGCTCGTTTCTCAGCCAGACTGATAACTATCTCTTGAATGCCTGGCACAAGCAGACAGGAAAACTCTTGTTTCTCCCCCTGAGGCCAGTAGACTATTATTATTTGGAGAGTTTTCTTGATTAATTTTGTTGGTCCAGTACTCTTTTCTTTTTTCTGCATTCACACACAGGCACAATGACAGACAATAAGAGATATGTTGAAGGGAGCACTGTAAAGTATGCTTGGACCATTTTTATTTATTTATTATTTTTTTTAGGGATTTGTATTCATCTGAGTTTATATAACATCATTGCTGATTTCTGTGTTTTTTTTTGGTTTGTTTGTTTATTTTTTTTTGCTAGCTCTTGATTTAAATGTCACTGTATAGAGAATATTAAAATATAATGAGAAAATGGAAACCAATTATTGTTATCCTAGCATTCTAATATGAACCCAAGTCATAGATAAATAAATCAGTACTTGATTCTACATACATGATGTGCTGAAATGTGGGAGCGATGCTACAAATGGCTTTAAAACTACAGTAAATTGTCTAACAGTGTAGATCTCCAGCTTGTCTCTTATGTTCCAGCAGATGCCGACATGCCTCAAACTTGCCCCTGTAAATGATTCACGATTGTACTTTGCGGGACATGGGCTCCAGTGAATATTTCATAAAACAAATTTGCTCCTTGTAAATATTTCTGGAGTCCAGGCTAATGGCATGTGACCTTTGCTTATTTATTTTATTTCCGTTTTTCATCTGTATTTTTTTTTGTACTCATAGAATTAAAGGTTAGCGCTGGAAATTGGTGTTTCTGTTGAAGCAGTGGCTAAAATACAATCTGAAGACATAGTTAGGAAGAATAAATAAATAAGTGACATAAAAAATATTAGGGTACGATAACCTCTGCTCCCTCTCAAAAACATTCCACAATTATATACATTTTACAAATACATAGCAAAGAAAAGAACAGTTTTGTCAATTGTCAATAAACACAACAGCCAGGGTCCAGTACAATTACCACTTTGCATTTATCTATTTCCATTCCAAGCGTATTTTTCCATGAGGAAGAGCGTTCAGTTCCATTCTCTCATTGGAGAAGCATGCGCCTTTACGGATAGAGCCAAGAGCATAGCGACCATTACTCAACTTACTCCCGCAGATGCTTTTCTCTGCAATCCCATGTCTGTAGCTCCCAATACGTCCTTCAAAACCACTCCCTGTGCATGCAGCCTGCATAGACTGAAACATAATGCTGTTTGAAGGGAATTAATCCATTCCCTTTTGATCTCATAATTCTGACCGTCCTGTTTTCAGGGAAAAAAGAGACAACATGGTTAGTGTTCATGTGTAACTGAGGCATAGTGTTGCTCTATCTAACCAAATATGAACTGCATACAATAAAAATGTAACACCAGGGGTGCAAGCTTTAAAGACATTGCTGAATACAGATGTAGAAATCTCTGCAAATACCGTATTTTGCCTGGCCAGCAGAGGACATGTTAATCCTTTGCAATATTTTCACAATTTGTGTATATCGCTCCCATTGGTTGTGGCTGCTGGCTTGGGTTAATGTTTTCTAAAGACACAAGACTGAAAGAAAACATTGAACAAGTAGCTTAATCTCAAATTAAGTCGGAGTTCATTTCAACTGTGTGTGTGTATGTGTGCGTGTTTGTGTGTGTGTGTGTGTGTGTGTGTGTGTGTGTGTGTTTGTGTGCGTGTGTGCGTGTGCGTGCGTTCATGTATACAAAAGCTTTCTTTAAACCAAAACTGTATCACTGAACAAAATAAAATCAAAGAAACTGAATTGCCTTTTCTAAATCCCTGTATAATTCCGTCCCCATTATTATTATTATTATTATTATTATTATTATTATTATTATTATTATTATTATTATTATTATTATTATTATTGCTGTTGTTGTTGTGGTGATGAAGATGATGATGATTATGATGATGATTAGTAGTAGTGATAATTAATCCACAATATGTTGGCTCAAAGTTTGTAAGGAGTCGTTGGGTCATTAAGATGTCCGCTCACTGTCTTTTCAGCTTTAATCGGCAAACACTCAAACCTATAGGTTTTTGTGAGCCAAACCACAACAATATGGATGCCTCTGAAGCTGTTTTTTTTTTTTTAACTGTGAATTTTTTTTCTTTAAACACCAGAACTCAATGAATAATAATGAATATGTATTCTCTAAACTATAAAACATGAACCACAAGAGACATTATTACTGTTGAGATCCGGAGCTATCATTTTTTGCAGTTCTCCACCAGAGGCTCTCATCAAGCAGCAGCTGTGCAGGAGGGTGGACTCCAGCAGGTGTGCAGTACTGCAGATCATCAACCCTCGTCAGATGGAGGATAAGGGGAGCCAGTTGCCAGCACCTTTGGTGCCAGAGTGTTCTGTTTTGCCAGACCGTTTAACCCATAGCGGCTACCCCTAGACAGACTCGTTCTCCCGGATTCCATGCATCCCTTCCTAGTGGATCTTCAAACATCACAGTAAGATTTATTGTCTCCTTATTGTTCCTGAGCCCAGAAATCTAGGTCTTACTTTTCCCCTGCAAGTCCCTGAGACTCTTGTGATCCCTGAGTCCGGGGATCTATGTCTATGTCTCACCAGCTTACCCAAAAGTAACCGAGACTCTGTCTACCACCCCCCCCCCCCCCCCCCCCCCCCCCCCCCCCCCCCACCCCCCCCGACACCCCCCCCCCTCCCCCCTCTTTCAACACCAACAACTACCCCCCCCCCCCCCCACTTCTCTTTT
>CAAKHD010014138.1:83409-102148 GCA_901007705.1 Fistularia tabacaria
CCGCCCCTCTTGAAGTTTGCAGCCCAAGGTCCTGGGGATTTTTTCTTCTTACCCCCCCCCGACCCCAAAGCAACCCCGGAGCTCATCCCCCCCCCCCCCCCCCCCCCCCCCAGAAGCAACCTCGACCCAGTACAGTCATCCATTTGCCCTTTCAATAAATCCCTGAAAATGCCTTACCACCTCAGTGTTCTTGCATTTGGGTCAGATATCTGCAAAAGTCATGACAATTCCATTGCTGAAGCGGGGATTATATTGTGAACTGGACCTTTGTAAATTATTCTGACACTGACAACACTGACTGCAAATCTAATATTTATAAATGTACAGTACTACAATCATGGGGATTAAGGGGCTATGGTTATTTGGACATAGAAAAGGGACATGACCTGTGTCAGTTCATTTTGTTGCCTTCTATTTCAAGGTTACTGTTGTAACCAGTCTGTGATGTTTCCTGCGACTGAACTGCAGTGTTTACCAAATGCTGCACCAACAATGTCTGACTTAACCTGAAGATCATTTCAATTTTGGATAAAAGGCTTCTCCTGATGGAATGTAGATGGAGGTTGGATTTGTAAACCGAATCCTGTACTTTGGTTGGGTTGACAAATGATGGTAATTAGTGTGGTAGCAGACAATATAGAAACTTCCATTGTTTTGTTTGTGAGCTTATTCTACCCGGATTCATATTGCTATTTCAGATACAGAACAGAAAAAGAGCAGCATGACTCAAGTCTGAAAATTATGTAACTACAAATTTTCCTCATACATTAAAATCATTGTCTCAATGGAAGGGGTATTCTGAATGGCATGTTTACTGCATATAATGCATTCACAGGTTTGTTCTATTACTTTGCTAATAAACAAATCCAGCCCTTTACCTTTCAAGACCATGCATCCAAATTCAGACCACGTTTTGTGTTGACTTTATTCTTGTCCGTCTTCTCATAGCAACTCGACTTCAGTTTCTTGCCTTGAAATGCTTCACCACTCACCTGAGAGGTTGCTTCAGTTCAACTGGACTGTGGGGAGTTTCCTAATACAACCACTATGGTTGGCGGGACTGGGATTGGTTACGATGGCTTACTATGCAGCATCACCCGATTTTTGTGTATGCGGTCACTTGCACTCAGGATTGTGATGACGTCTGCATTGGGTTGGACAAAAACTCCGTACAAACAAATGGACCAACACAGGAGAGCCAGCTCTTCAGGACAGGACTCTGCAGTCCATCTGCACCAGAAGGACAAGGGCCATTACTTTTAAGACCACAATGTCTGCATTCTGGCCAGAGAAGACAGATGGTTTGAGAGAGGAGTCAAAGAAGCTGTCTTTGTCAAAACCTGTCTCTGAACAGAGGAGGAGAGCTGGATCCATCACAAGACAGATTAGTGTACAAAGACCAAACACAAAGATCGAACACTGGAACTAGACCCTGGCAATTACCTCCTGAGACTCCGTCCATGTGATCCAATGGGTTTCTCTAATGTTTAACATTCTGTGAATTTTGGGCTACACCCTTTAAAATTTTAATCCAAATATGCATCTTTGTCCCACCTATCAAATCCCCCTGGCACATCCAAAAAAAAAAAAAAGCCTTCGGCGTCATTTCTACACAACTCTCCATTTGCAACAAGCAATCTTAACCGGCCCCCAACAATGATGGTTATATTCGGAAACTCCCCACAGTCCATTCGATCTGAGAGCCTCTCAGGTGAGAAGTGAAACATCCAAGGGAAGAAAATAAAGTCCAGTTGCTAGGAGAAGATTTTGCCAAGAATTGACCATGACCTGGTTGAGGCTGTTACCTATCAAAATGTTTTTTTTTTTTTAAATTTCATTCTATTTATTCCTTGACTTCCCTTTGTTTATATTATAAAAAAAAAAAAAAAAAGACTTCTTCGACTTGAAATGCACGGTTGGGAGTGGGAGGAAAATGGCTAACCAATATTTCAGGGTAAGAAATTTAAGCTAAAATCAGGTCATACCATTGCACACATCATACATTTTAAGGCAGAAAAAATTACCTCTATCATCGGATGCTTTTAGTGCATAACAAAAGTGCTCTCTGATGGATGTGACAAAATTAGCCTTCATTTATGATCTGAATTCCAAGAGTTGATTGAGGAGATTTAATCTAAGTGCTCCTTTTTGGGGGATTTTCTTTGTCATTACCTGTTTTTTTTTTTTTTTTTTTTTTTTTTTCTTCCCTCACTGCTTTTGGTTTCTATCTGAATCCAATCATTACTTTGCATATATATATATATTTTTTTAATGAAAATAGGATTAAGCGTTTTTATTACATTAAAATAAGAAATGAGTGCATTTGATGCAATGACGTATCCAGGTGTATTTTTCATAAGCACCCTGAAGTGGCAGTTTCTGAATGCAGATAGATGTATCCATCTTTTTTGGTGTTTTGTTCCAAGACCTTTTCAATGACAACCAAACATATTACATAAAAACCTGTTATAAACCATGACATTTTTAATAATACCTAACTTTTGCTAATTTGGAATGCCTCATTAGACTACCAGAACTGTTTCTGAACTGTTTAGTGACTGTAGAAACAATGACAGACAAAATAAGTCTGACAAAAATCAATTTTACCATTTATATGGATTTGTTTTAAGTTATTTAAACATGAAAACCTAAGAATATAGAATAACATGACTTTTTTTTTTTGCTTTTTCTCTTCGCAAAATTCTGCCCATGCTGCTGCCAGGAAATATCAAACTGCAGTTTTGGACCAAAACTTGCAAAACTTGTTGCTTATAAATCTTTTTCACAAGCTGAACTGTGAGGCTGACTAGCGTGAAAAGTAATTCCCGGTAACCTCTTTGAAAACCAGGCCAAAACAACAGCCTTGTGCAGATACAAGTCTGTGTGATCCCTTCACAAACAGGACCCCGACATTCATTATCTGAATTGATTCTGTCTGTGGTTGATTCAGCTGAATGTGCTTTATCATTTCATAGAAAGTAATTTATTTTTCACCCTGTGAGAAGTTATGAGTCTCAACCAATATTCTCCTCAGCCAAGTAAAGTAAGCTTATTACCATCTCATGCTGCCTGGAGCATACATACATACATACATACATACCTACCTGCCAAAAATGTAGTGTGCCAACACACACACATATGCGCATGCACACATTATCTTTTTTTTCCAGTGCAGCACCTGCCCACTTCACGTTCATTAACACCGTAATTAAGTTTTCATGAAGCCCATTTCCTGACTGTTTAATTAACTGACCATTCCCCTGTCAGCCAACTCAACCTAGACCTGAGAACCTGACGGGAGCTGAGGTAATGGAGGTGGAAGAAAATAATTCTCAGGTCTTGCTGAACTCTAAACTGACCTTGCCTGATTTTTAAATGAAGTTAGTTTTGTGTAATATTTATAATTTAGCACTTCAAGCTGTGGAACATCTCCCTGATGCTAACTGTTATTGGTACTGACAAGGTAAGGTCCAAGATGTATGCACTACTGATCATCCTTTGCTTAAATGAACATTTTCACCTTCAAGATACACAAACATTTTTTCCGGGACAGTGTGTGGAGTGTTCATATCACATTCATCCTCCAACGGTTCACTATTGCAGACAATTCCTGTCACATACATGATTGTAATGGAGTTAAATCATACAAACGGGGGGGCTATTACATTAACCTAGGTGATCTATCATCATACTTCTCTGTTTTATCAGAGAACCTGGTACAATATACCCCCAAAGCAGCCATTAGAGCCATAATCGGTGACCCTGCAGCCTTCGCCGAAATGAGATGAACCTTCAGGCGCCAGCAGGGTGTGAAAATTAAAAAAAGCCCCACTCGACCATCATTCCCCACACCGTTGTTAGTTGTGGGTGGATTTTTAATCAGATATCGCCAATGGGAAGGGGGGGAGGATCACCTCCATACCAGTCCTCCTGCCTCATCGGGATGGCAGGCGTTTCCAGGGTAACGCAGACGAAAGGCGTCCGTGAGCGGCAGGAGTCGCTGTTATTATGAGTGATGGAATGGAGTTCCGTGAAAAGAGGAAAGACAGTGCTGAAACCTCCAGCTCCAATCTGGCTAACTTCCCAGAGGACCAACTCGGGGAGGGTGAGGGAGAGCTTTCCAGTGGCATTAATTGCACAAAAGCAGGCCAATCGTGAAGCCCCTTCTTCGTATGAAGATGACAATGTAATTTTTTTGGGAATGCATCTCTATTCCAATTTGTGGTTAACACCAACAGTACTTCAAGTGATAGAAATTGAATATCTGTGAAAACAGGTTGAGGGCAGGGCTCAAATTGATCCAAGGATTTTGAACACAAGGTCCCATTTAAAAATAAGTGCAAGCAATTTCTCCCTTTTTCCTTTTTGTCCTGCTGGAAGTCCAGTATACTTCTACTCAAATACAGAAGATTAACATAAATATAACAGCAACAACAATATAATAATACAACAAAATTCTCAGATTGTGCATGTGCCATCATAGTATTTTCACTAAAACATCACTACAGCATTCCTATTCTAGTTTGTTTACAGGCATCTCATCTAGATTGACTGTCAGTATACTGTAGGTGCCATCCTTCTGCATAGAAGAAAAGCACTTTTCACAGTTTAACATTGCTATTAGCTCTGTATGATGCATACTAGCCTCCCCAAACTTTGTGAGGCATCAATCAGCTGACCAACTATGACCATAAATGTATCATACAAAGATGCCATCGCTGCCAGGTGAGTGTGTTACTGAAACAGCAACATTTCCCAAGCATGCTATAATGATTGGCTCTAAAGAATGTATACAGGCATGGGTGGGAAATGTGTATAGCTGGGGGATAGCAAAATAGATAGATAAATAAATAAATGAAAACAAATAAATACATTTGTTTTTTTTTTCTGGAAATCAAGGATATGTTGTAGTATAAAAAGTAAAAAAAGTCCAAGAGATACAAATCAGGTTGCCTTCGAAAATGCAATCTTTTCTACATAACTTTGAAGTTTCTGAGTACATGAAGCAACCTTAAGGGTAAAACATATAAACTTGGAGAAACTAACAACCCCCATGTGTTGCCTAAATTGATATCCAATGTGTTTGACCCAACTAAAGTATTGACTGTCATTGTGTTAACTAACTGATCAAAGACCATTTTACGGCATACATTAAATGTGAATTTTACATGGTCAGAGACTCATAGTGGTGGTCTGATGGTATTCTGAATCATTAGTCAGACCCCCTGCTGTCTGAAATCCCAGTGGAACATAGAACTCATTACCTTCTGAGTCAGGATGGATCCCAGCCAAGCCTCACCTCTGTAGGAAGGAGAAAGTGAATTCTCCATAAAAGTAAATTAGTGCCACCTGCAGTGATGGTAAATAAATACTGAAATGCTTCCAGTGTGGCAGATGGCCATCAAAAAATGAAGAAGTATATCATCAAGGCTGATTTGCACAATTGATAATCAGAAAAAAATCTTTTTTTGTTTGATTTTTCAACTTTTAGTAATTATAATTTAACTTGCTGAACAGAAGGCTTACCGGACTACCATTAAGGTGGTGCATTTAGAAACTGATTGTGTGTATAACTGCATTTCTTTCTAAATCACCGTCCTGTGCACTTGACCCCTGTGTTTTATCAATGCTGAATAGTATGGATCAATGGGGGATCAATGGGGGTATCAGTCAGTGGGGGATCAATGCTGAATAGTATGCTTTTATGTTCACATATTAACACAGCTGTTTCAGGTTGAAATATCAGAGTATTAGAACACCAAAAACAATACATTATGTCAGTGATTTAACTGTGACGTTTTGCACTGTAACCCATGATTATAATATCAAGGTAGCAATTCGACAGCTGACAAACACATCCATTATGAGAGGATGTGCTTTCGTCTGCACTACATTTGACTCTACACAACACGAGGGGGCGTTACTAATCTGAAAATGTCAGGTAGCTAGAGGCTGATGTAAACAATGTAAGAGTGAAATTAAATACACTACTGTAGATAATATATAGCTTTAAATGAGATCAGGTTGAGTCAAATGTGTAAGGTGTAAATTGCACACTGATCCAGAGTTAGCCTGATTGCAGGTACATTTGTGATTTACCACTTCAATGTTGTACAATGACTTAAAAAAGTGGGGAAAATATTTATTCAAATTAATATTTCTTGATGTTGTCTTCAAGATTATAGATATGAAAATCATTAAAAGTATGAATGCATACATATATGCATGCATGCATGCATACAAAACATGTATGCTAGCATGTAATCAATCCAATAGGATTAATATCATAGTAGAATAAAAATCACCATCACATACTGTTCCTTTTAATTCCGCTTGATGAGTAAGTGATACACTTTACTTGCAATTTAGTCACCAGTAGTCATAAGACATTTTAATTAACAGATGAATGTATGTGAAGGGAATTTTGGAAGGCATGTTGGGGAGGCACTGAGATAGTGAAAGAGAAGAATAGATAGAGTGAACGGATGAGAATGATGAGAACAGAGTAAAAAGTGAACAGGGGGCTGTTTTGAGGAAGGCTTTAGGAGTGGCTCTGGCTTGATCCACTCAGAGCATTGCTGCTGCCAGCGCCTTCCATATGGCACCTGGAAGAGAGACCGGTGCTTTCAACACAGAACGCACAAAAGATTCAGAAATGGTGTGAACAGGACTGATAGCTGGCATGTACTGTCACGAAGAATGAAACATTTTGTAAGCCTGTTCCTGCTGTCAAATTCTGTTTGGTTCTTTGTGAAGATTGATTGGGGGCGATAGTATTTATTTGTGCTGTGGTTGAGGCCATATCGTTCGTCTTCCTCTCCACTGCGTTAATAAAGTACTTCTGGTTTGGCAAAATGATATCACAGCTTTGCCTCTGTTATTTTTTGGATAAGTTGAATCCCGACAGTATATGTGCTTAAGCACACTCGCTTGGGGAACATAATAAATTGTCAATGAGGACGATTCACCTAGTGACTTGTAAGAAGGCTTGGGTGGTGAAGAATCCGCGCTAGTTGGCGGTGGCTAATATTAGCATTGCTTGCAGCTGTGCCGGCCAGTTGGCAGTTAGCTGGGAAGATGTTGCGCAGCTTGATTGCCCCAGAAAAACTGGTGGGGGAAACTTATGATCAGGTTGTGGAAGTCCTACATGCCCATTTCTCCCCCAAAAGGTTAGGATTTCCGAAAGATATCGATTACAAAATCGTCATCAAGCAGCGGGCGAGTCAATTGTACAATTCATTATGAATTTGAAGAAATTGTCTGAACATTGTGAATTTAGGGCTCACCTGAAAGATGCACTTGGGGACAAGTTGGTCTGCAGCCTCAGTAGCAAGTCCATGCAGAAGAGGCTTTTAATGGATATAGCCAATAGGGGAACACAGAGAGCAAATGGTACACAACAGGATAACCCAACCTCTGCAGTAATATGGGTAAGGCCAAAAGTTGAAGGACAAACAACCAAGATGGAACAAGACATGGGTGCAGCAGTGTCCATTATCTCAGAGAAGCTGTATAATGTACAATTCAGGCACATTTGTCTGTGCCACACGCACATGTTGCTGAAAACATACTCTAGGGGTGGTCAAAGTCAGGGCACAAATGAATAAACAAAGTGCACAGCTCCCCCTATATGTGTTCAAAGGTAACACACCCCTCCACTTTGGCCGTGAGTGGTTGAGAAGTGTGAGACTGAACTGGTGACCAGTAGCATCAGCCAAATGCGGGGACTTCAAAGTGACCATTAACCCCACACTCTGTGCAGAACATTATCCTATCTCCAGGATAGAAGATCTGTTTGCCTCACTGGCTGGGGGGCAGCACTTCAGGAAACTGGATCTCTCCCGTGTGTAGCTGGAAGTGCCAGTTCAGGAGAGCTCACGCACATACAGAAAAGCTCTGTGTTATTGAAGCTACCCCAGCCCCAACTGATGTAGGCCAGCTATGCTCTTTCCTGTGCCTAATAAACTACTATGGTAGGTTTGTCCCAAACATGGCAACTACACTCAGTCCCCTGCATGCATTATTACACAAGGGTGTACAATGGAAATGGACCCAGGAGTGTGTAAAAGCATTCAGCACAGCAAAAGAACAGCTCCTCTCAGATAGAGTGCTCACTCATTACGGCCCCAAAATGCCACTCAGGTTGGCATGCGATGCCTCGCCATACGGCGTGGGTGCAGTGATTTCCCATGTTATGCCTGGTGGTCAAAAGAGACCAATAGCGTTCTCATCCAGAACCTCAAGCAAAGCAAAGCTAAACAAAACTATGCTCAGATTGAACGGGAGGCCCTCGGAATCATATTTGGCATACGCAAGTTCTGTACCTGTTGCTATGGCTGCAATGTCACCCTGCTTACAAACCACAGGCAACTGACAACTATATTGTGACCCATCAAGGCTACTCCATCTATGGCAGCTGCCAGGCTTCAGTGGTGGGCCCTCATACTGACAGTCCACCATTACACAATTCAATATTGGAGTGCAGATACATCACCTGGATACGCTGGCAGTGTGCAGCACGGATATTCGCAAAGAGACAAGATATGACCCAGTACTCGCTCCAGTGATGGAAAGGGTGCTCTCGGGGCAGTTCCCCTTGACTAAAGTGTGGCAGCAGTGGTGGATCAGGCTCAGACAGATCAGCAGGATTGGAGGGCCTGATTTGCCAAGACCAAAAACTTTGCAGTGGGGGAATCTGTACTGCCCCGTGATTATAGGCAGGGGAAGGAGAAGTGGTGTCTTACACAGTGGATGTGAGCTCAGGAGTACTCTGGAAATGTTATAGTGATCGTATGTCGGCCAGTGAGCTGGGGAGGCTTGTACACTGAGAGCCACAACAACCAGCAGCACTGAGTCAACCAGTCAGTCCCAATGATCAAGCCCCAATGGGGAGACTGGAGCTCCCCCAGAAAGATACTCCAGTCACCCAAAAGGAGGCAGCCTCTCCAGAACCAGCTGACATGTCAGTCGAGGCTGTTCCTCCTCCAGAGATAATGAGATACCCTAGATAATGATAATGAGATATTTGGGCTACCAAACCCCCTGACTGTCTAACTTTTTAAGAGGCTTGGGATACAGGCCATTGCCCTTAATTCCCCAAATAAACTCGAGGTGTGGCACAGTTGACCCCCAGCCTCAGCCCATTAAAGTTATGGGTTCATTTCATTGCTACTAGGCTTAGTCAGTTTATTGTTTGTAAAAAGGGGGAGAGGGAGGGGGGGGCTTGGGGGTTATCTTATAAGATAATTGGTATTGTTCTGTTTAAACACCCAGTTAAGATCCAACAGAGTTGGGGGACTGTATTCTAAATAAGTGTGGAGGATATGTTTATGTTTATGTTTTTCTGCTCTGGTCATTCCCCCTGGATGCTGCCAGAGGGATACACTGTTTACTTGTGCTGTGGTTGAGGCCGTATCGTTTGTCTTCCTCTCCAGTGCATTAATAAAGTACTCCCGGTTTGGAAACACGATATCACAGCTTCGCCTCTGTTATTCTTTTGGATAAGTTAAATCCCGAACATCTATGTACTTAAGCACGCTCGCTTGGGGAGCATTGTGGTGCTCGGCGAGGCACAATCGATAATGGATCCTTTGAGTCTTACGAGAGAGAGATTATTACTGAACACCACCATATTACTATACCCACATCCTGCACCTGGCCTTAGCCACGCTCCCAGCCCCTCGTCCCGTGGGGTGAGAGGTCCGTCAGTATCCACCAGACAGCCCCCCCGAACACCCAGAAGGGACCCTGAAACCCAACTAGTGCCTCACGGGAGGCCTGACTGGCCTGTCATAATGGCTGTGGTGTTCCTCGTTAGGAAGGGCCAGCTCCCTGGACACTGGACCAGTGGAGGTGCTGTTGGGGTTCTGGATGGAGGCCGACCCCGGCGGGGAACCAAGGTAGGAAGAAGAACTTCACCCGCTACCCTGGGCAGGGAAACTAGTCACTGCTTGCACCTTCGCAGGCAAAGGAACTACGCCATGCGTGAAATGCGATGGCCCAGGAAGTCAATCACCAATCGCCCAAACTGACATTAAGCTGGGTTGACGATAAGGCCATGGTCGTGCAGACGACGGAAAACTTGTGTCAGGTTCCCCAGGTGCTCAACAGCCAACAGGCTGGCCACCAGTATATCAACCAGACATACAAACTCAAAGGTGAGGTCATGAATCACCGATTCTATAAGCCTCTGAAAAGTCAGAACAGCACCATTCAAGCTGAAAGGCATGCGCAGGAACTCAAAATGCCTGAACAGGTACGTCCTCCGAGCATACAGGCACCTCGCGATAACCACGCACCAGATCCACCTTGAGAAAAATGGTGGCACCTGACAGCTGCACGGAGAAATCTTGAATGTGGGGGATGGGGTAACGATCGTTTGCGGTGACGTTATTCAGTCGTCAAAAGTTGCCGCAGGAGCGCCATGATCCATTGGTCTTGGGCACCATGTGGAGCGGGAGGCCCACGGGCTCTTGGACCGCTGCACTATCTCCAGGCGTTCCACGGATGCAATCTCTTCCTTGGCCCCGCGCCGTTGCGAAGATGGGTGGCCCCACTGTTGGGATGTAGTGTTCCAAGCTGTGCCTCGTAGATGCGGTGGAGAATGTGGGAGTCGTTCGGGATGGAAAGTTCACCAGCAAACTTTGATACACATCCCCCGATGCTAAAAAGTTAGCGTTGGCTCGCGGCCCAACCCCCCCGTCTCGCACGAATATGTGGCGAAAGACACTGTGTCGATGAAGCCGCGGTTTGTAACATCCACCAGCAGGCCGTTGGCGCATAGAAAATATGCACCGATGACCGGGACCGTGATGGAGGTGATCACAAAGCCCCATTCAAAACGGTGGTCACCGGAACAAACAGACACTGACAGTGAACCAAAAGTTGTTATGGACAACTGATTAGCGGTGCCGAGTAGTGAGCCGCTGCCTTTGGCCTGAATGTCGGCTCACATTGGGGGGCAAAGGCTATTCTCTGAGCCAGAGTCCACCAGGAATCGCAGTCCATACCTTGAGTCCCTGATGAGCAACAGCTGGGTGTGTCCGCCGGCACCCACAGCTGCTACCGAATCCCCAGACCGCGGTTCTGCCGCCGCCCTAAACAAGCGTGGTTAAACGCAACGCTGTGCCTTGCTGCTGAATCTGCTCTGGAAGACACAGAGGCTGGCCCTTTGCCTCTTCAGAGCATCTGCCCTGGCTGAATCTATGACCCCTGGTGCCTTCCGCAGGGGTCCGGTGCCATGCTCCAGATTGCGAACTGCTCGGTTGCCTGCAGGGCGCAGTTGGCTTCCTCCGCCAAACCCGGGTTGATGCAGGAAAATATACAGGAATAGGAAGCCACCCTCTTGGGCTCCCAACAGCGCCAGCATGCCCTCCATCTGGTCCACGGCCAACCCATCGCCCAAACCGGGCAGTGAAAACAGCTTGTCCGCGCGCTCCGCGGACAAGCTGTGGACAGGCTGTACCTCCGGATCAGTAGACTTTTGAGCGCGGTGTATCTTCCTGTGTGCAGGGGTCGCACAACAGCTCCATGGCTCACTATGTCGAGTGCTGGTCCAGCACTGTGACAACCAAAAAGCACCGTGCGTCATCTACAAAAATTCCCCGCAGGTGGATGTGCGCTTCCACATGCTGAAACCAGGCGCCGCGTTTGCTCTGCCTGAAGTCCGGTAGGTACTAGATGGTAATGGAGGGCACGGATGGCTGAGCGGTTTGCGGCAATGTGGCCAAGTTGGAATCAGGTAATTCCAGTTTTCCTTGGGCTGCATCAAATTCACTGAGGTACTGTGGAGGCTGTTGGCACCTGGCCAGGTACCTTGCCTACACCGGGACTGTGTCTTCATCCTCTTTTTCTGCTGCAAATGTGTCACCCAGGCCAGGGTTGAGCTTGTTGAGGAATGAGGACATTCTTGTCATACAGTGTCCACTCTGCTCAGCCGTGACCATAGAACCTTTGACAGTGGTCACTCTGTATGGTTTGGGATTGCAGGCTGGGGTTAGCTTATTGTGCCCTGAGAACACAACACGATGTCGCCAGATTCGAGAGTGTGAGGTGCAGCGTGACTGCGAGTCTCTGAGTACACCTTCATTTTGGCTGTGGCCTTGCAGTCTCTCCTGCGAAGATCCTCGTCCAGTCTGATGGGCATGCTTACTGAAGACATCTTTGTGTGTATTTTACGTTTGAGCAGCAACTCAGCAGGTGATGATTCTGTTGTTGTGCTGTGTGGTGTTGCATGGTACTCACGCAGGTATTTGTAGAGATGCTGTTTCCAGGGGATGTTCTCCATGTGGGCAACATGCAGTCACTTACTGAGTGTTCTCATAAGCCTCTCTGCAGTGCCGTTTGCCTGAACCCACAGTGATGTGATCATTCGATGATGGAATCCTATTTCACCCGCAAATTTGCTGTACTACTCACCAAGCATCGAGAAGGTTTTGTCCATGACAGGGATAACAGAGTTTGCAGAGGTGGAGTGCATGATCTCCACGACTGGGTATAGGGAGTATTCATCCACGACAATGGGCCGTAGAAGTCTGCACTGACGTCTTGCCAGAACATGTCGGGGAGGTTTGACATCGGCAGAGCCTCATTGTGTGTCTCAGATGTAGTAGCTTGACATGCTCGGCAGTTTCTCACCATCGCGTCAGCTTGTCGATCGATGTGTGGAAACCACACCTTTTCTCTCAGGAGGGCGTTTGCCTTGGTGATTCCGTGATGTGCCTCGTGTGCTAGCTGGAGGACCCTGTACTCGAGTAAGGAGGGAACGACGATCCTGGAACCCTTCAATATTATGTGATTTTCATGTGACACTGTAAGCTCACTGTTTACATGTTTATATTGTGTACAGTGTCCTTTGTGACTGTGTGCTATGCATTATTTCATATAAGCCTGCTGACCTTTTCAAGCATTTCAGCTTTGAGAGTCTTGCGCTTGATTTCATCCAGAGTCATTGCATTTGGCGGGTTTTTCTGCATGATGAAGTTAACGTACTCTTCAGCTACTTTTATTGCACACGTTATGATGTTTGTCTGTGCCTGGATTGGGTGACGGAACATGTGGTCTGCTGGGTTTTCAGACCCTTTTGGGTCAATGGCTGCAGTTGGAGTCCCATTCGCTTGATGTAGGTGCTGGGCTTGGATCTCAGGTTATTCCAGATGAGCTCCAGTGGCTTATGATCCATCACCATTGTGAAATCTTAGCCATAGATTTAAAGATGTAAATGTTTGCCACTCCATACGATGGCGAGTGCTTCACGCTCTGTTTGGGAGTAAGGCCACTCAACATCTCTAAGCGCTTGGCTTGCATACGTGATGATGTGTCACTTTTCCTCGTCCTTTTGCAGCAGTATTGCCCCTTGTCCTAACGGACTGGCGTCAACAATGAGCTCTGTTTCCATGTTTGTGTCAAAGTATGCCATCGTGATGTCACTATTCAGGCTCTCTTTCAGTTTGCTCAGTGCTGCGTCCTGTTCCACACTCGACAGCCAGAGAGTGCCCTTCCTTGTGACCTCTCTCAGCAAGTCTGTGACTGTAGCAAAGTCAGCAATGAAGCACGAGCAGTAATTCGCCTTGCCCAGGAGACTTCTTACCTCTGCTGCATCTTTGGGCTTATCGGCTTGGTGTATGCTGTCGACCTTCCTTGGATCAGCTGAGACGCCAACATCGGAGAACACAAACCCGAAGAACTCTAGTCGAGTCTTGGTGAACTCGCCCTTCTTTCTGCTCAGTGTGAGGCTGCGTCCTTTCAGTCGCTGGAACGCAGCAATCAGGCTCTTGTCGTGGTCTGCATGTGTCGCCCCATAGATGATGATGTCATCACTGAGGTTTTTTACTCAGGCAATGCCCTGGAGTGTCTGATGAATGCCATTTTGAAACACATTCGCAGCTGAGGAGATGCTGAAATTAATGCCCTTGTACCTCCTCAGGCCAAGGTGTTTTGTAAACGTGGTGATGTATCAGCTGTCAGGATGTATTTCCAGCTGGTGAGAACCCGCTGTCAGATCCGGCTTTGAAAACACTGTTGCTCCATTCAGTTCAAGAATGACATCATCTATGGTAGGAGTCAGGTGACGTTCTCTTTGGATGGCTACGTTTGCCTGCCGCATGTCGACACATATGCATACCTTGTCAGGGTCTTTGGGCTTGGGCGGCGTTGCAATGGGTGAAACCCACAGTGTTGGGCCTGTCACTTTCTCGATGATTCTTTAGCTCAGCTTCAACGTTTCCACACACATGGAACTCAGGGTTAGCTGTTTACAAGCTTGTCAGCCACTGTGAGGGTAATTGAAGGAGGCCAGAGTGTAGTATTTTGATTGATCCCAGTTCATCATCTGTCTGGTAGCCGAATAAGAAGCAGCCATCACCTTTGACCACGTAGAATGTTCCATCTGTCTTGTTCTTGTTTCGTGCCTCCACGCTGCCTGTGAACTTCAGTAGGATGGGCAGCGCTTCTTTGGACCCATAGGCCAGTATCCTTAGGTCTCTGTGCAGGAGGCGAGGCTGGACACTCATGTTGTTATGTGTCTTTTTGCTAATGATGTTTACTGCAGCAACAGAGTCGATCGGGGCTGGCAATGTGCCTCCATTAAGTGTGATTCTTGTTAGTGGCTGCTTAATGCCTCCGTTGCTTTTGACGGTGTATGCATAACATTCATCATTGCTTGAGGATGACTGGCGTTGGGCTGGTTCACACTGAGCTTATTCATTTTGAGTTTCTATCTGGTTGACTCTTCTTCTGTAGCCTTTCTTGTATGTCTGTGTCTCTGTTCTCACTCTGTATGTTGTGTATTTGACCTACACTGCCTTGAAAACTGGTTTTGTTTCCAACATGCTTTACACTGTTTACCTCTTGCTGGGCATTTGTTTCAGTTTCTCTCTCACCATAAGGACTTTCAATCTTGCATCCACTGTTGTGTTCATGGCTGTGGTGTAGTTCTCATATCTCTGAAGCCACTTGTTCCAACGTGGTCCGACTGAGCTCAGTTCAATCTCTACGTCGAACGGTGGTACAGCTGGGCCATGCGATGGCATCATTTTGACCATTATGACCGTTACGACTGTTACATTGCTAACTAACCAGTACACTTACTGTAGGGATCAGTTAGCTGATCAAACTCTTTTCCTCTGACCTTCTTCTGCTTCTAATGATCCTCGACAAATGTCGGTGTAGTCAGTCGTTACTTTAATCCTTGTCGCCAATGTGATATCGATGGGTTGTACTCATAATATATGCTCAGAATGATGACACGGAGCTTCATGATACGCTGCTTTATTGCTGAGGGAAGTTACGCAACTCCTGCCTAAGACATTATGTCCAATATACGCTTACACCAATGTCATGACACAAGCAGTACATGCAAACATTAACATCAATTTAGTCTACTGGTGTTATCTGAATATTGAATTACTAATGTATATTTTATAAATCCCCGTGGGGAAATTCGATCTCTTCATTTAACCCATCATGGTTGAACAGTTAGCAGTTAGCAAGCCATCGAGCTGCGCCAAGGGTGCAGTTAGGGGCTCAGTGTCTTGCTCAACAACACTTCGACACACTAGGAAGAGCTGGGAATCGAGCCAGGAATATTTGGTTCCAAGGACGATTGCTCTACCTCCTGGACCACGCCGCCCCCTTCTGGGTAAAAATGTAATGAATGTTTGGCAGGGATATAAACAACATTAACAAAGGATGACCTAGCAAAAACACCTAAGTAAAAATGTTTAGTTGAGACCATTATGAATAGACAAAAGGCATTTAGCTGAGGTGGAAATATGGTTCCATAAATTGACACAAATCATAACTATATCACTTCGAAACAAAAATAAAATTGTGCTTAGTAAGCAAGGTCAATGAAAATAAAAATGGGAGGTAATGCTAGAATTGAGTATCACCATTCAGTATATAGCCAAACATGTCACTTCTATCACATGTGCATGTTCAGCGTGAAAAGAATCACAGGGTGCACATGAGCAGAGAGAAGGAGAAGGGAGGAAGAAAGGAGGACAATCTCAGAAGACTCTTAATATGAGTGAGAAGAAAATGCACAATATAAAGCAGAGCATCACAAACTAAATAAAGTATAATTGAATAGTCAATAAGTAAAGTAGTAAATAAGCTAAATAGATAGAGATTGTTATCGATCAAACTAACTTACTTTACTAAATGAAATATAATAAAATGAAAAAGAACAGTAATAATTTGATTTATTTTGTGTACATCAGAGCAAGACATGTCTGTTCAATTCTCACAAGAAATAATAAATTACTTGAAATGAGGGTAGGAAGCAAAAGATGAACTGAGCTCTTTGGGGTAAATGAATAAGTTTAAGGGTCTTGTCTAATCATGTTCCAAACGTTGATCATCACAAAATTTATCATACAATAAAAAACTCTAAATTTTAACATTGAGCTAACCTAAAATTACCTCTACAAATCATGCAGCAGGTTAAATTGAAAACTCTCACATCAATGATGCTTGTTTACTTGGCAACTAACTTATTCTGGCTTTAATGGACAACTCTATAAATAGATTTTTTATTTTTTTTTAACATATTCAATGACAGTTCATCAATCTAATTCAAGTCATGACACTTATTACTATTTTTCTTTCTATTACAGTAACTCATTGGACTGCTTTTTTTCCCTTACCTTTTGTTTTCTATTAATCTGCTAATTAATTAAAATGTTTTTTGGGGGGTTCGAAGTATGCAGCTGAACTGTGGTAAGAGGGCTTATGTGATTTAAATTGATATATGACAAATGTTAGCATTACATTGCAGCAGACACAACTGAAAACTTCTCCAGAGGGTTTTGATCTCTGTATGCATAAAATGGATTTGTCCAGAAATAAATATCCCCATGAGGCGCAAGAACCAACTCTAAGCTCCAATAGCTTGTATGAATCATTTTACAATTCTAGGAAATGATAAGATTTGGTCTTGGGCCCTTTTGCCTAAGCAAATTTGAGATACTAGACTGATGCAAACAAAGAAGTGGAGGCAACCTCTTTCTCCCATGTAATCAGAGTGCTGAGCCAGCCAGACCTTCTGAGGGATATCAAGGCATGCACAGACGCACACAAACCCACACTACATTCACACCTGAGTAATGGTATACAGTGCACTGTGTCCTGCAAAAGTGGTCATGTAACTACAGAAAAATCAAGAGCAAAACTCTTGTATGTTGGATCTGCCTGTTTTAGGACTTCCTGCTGTGACTGGGAATCTGCTGAAATCTAGACATTCTGTGACCCAGCACACACTCTCCTCACATGACGCTGCTCTGAGGTCCCTTAGTTAACAACAGGAGATCACCAACCAACATCTTGCTCAGCTTACTCAGCTGCTACTTAGTTTTCAGGCTAATCCATTGCCCCCTCCTCTTGCAGAGGTCTCCACCACTCCACAAGTCTCCCAGGCCCTCTCCACCTCCCGTGGGGTTAGCTCCCCATTCCAGAGAAATTTTCAGGAGTGGTGGGTCATTGTGGGGGGTTCCTGTTACAGAGCACCCTGGTGTTCAATTTTTCAATAGATTGCTTCCCCTGCATTGCCCTGTCCAGAGATCTGGGTGTGGTTAACCCCGTAGAACCCAGACATAGAAATAATTGTTGAAAAAATAATCTGTGCAAAATTTTTATCAATGGAGATGGGTAAGAAAAAATGGCAATATTTTTGGAAAGCAGCATTTAATGACCAAATTTGGCAATGTAGCACATTTGTAATGTTGGCATTTTGACATAAGTACCGTTAAACTGTATAACTTTTTTTCAAACTCAAATACTGGATACAAACTTTGAACAGATCAGGAAGAACATTACTCAACATGGTAAGCCGTGTAGCAGTTGTGCTTCTCGTTAAAGCACAGCCAAACCTTGCACTTGACACATGAAGTGTAAGTGAAACCATCTTTGTACACTTTGCATCTGCCACGGTTATGCTGCATATCTGCAACATTGGGAGCTACTTAAACAAGTTCAGAGAATTGTCTCAGAGTTCTCAATTGAGTTTAGAACGTTTACCGCTACGTCTTGATGGAACACCCCCGAGCTGAAGAGCGCTTTTTATTGCACTCTCAAAGAAACCCTGACGGGCGAACTAGTTTCTTTGGAGGAGCCTGAGACCCTCGATGACCTCATATCGTTGGCTAACCGCCTGGATAATCATCTGAGGGACAGAAGCAAGGAGGGAACTAGACAACAGGTCGTGAACAGGACTAATGATTCATCTTCTCCAAGCTCTTTCTCTCGTCCCAGATACAGGTCTACCACTCCAGGGCCAGAACCAATGCATGTCAGCACAGCCCGCCTGTCCCGAGAGGAACGCCAACGTTGGGTCAGGAATGGCTTATGAATTTACTGCGGCTCCCCTGGTCATTTCATTTCCTGTTGGCCTCTGTTAAAAAGACAGCGCCTGCCAGTAGAGCTGGGACACTGGCGGGCGGAACTCCCCAACAAAATCCTGCCCGTTTAACTGTACCTGTAACTATTTCATGTGATGGCGCAGCTCGTTAATTCAGGGGCTGAACAGAATCTTATCGATCCCCAGCGTGGACCACCATCTCAACCAACACCTTACACCGTTGTCCACTCCACTTTCGGTCTCTCCTTTGGATGGGAGGGTTCTGACCGCCATTACTCACAAAACCAACCCAGTCACTCTAATCACTTCAGGTAACCATAGGGAGACTAATGAGTTCCTCCTGTTCCCTGTTGCTAACGTCCTGCAGATCGGAAGAGCACACGT
>CAAKHD010014138.1:102168-137153 GCA_901007705.1 Fistularia tabacaria
CACGCCGCTCTTCCGATCTTTTCGGTCTCTCCTTTGGATGGGAGGGTTCTGACCGCCATTACTCACAAAACCAACCCAGTCACTCTAATCACTTCAGGTAACCATAGGGAGACTAATGAGTTCCTCCTGTTCCCTGTTGCTAACGTCCTGCTTGTGTTAGGGTTTCCACGGTTGGCCCAACACAACCCCCATGTCCATTGGGCTATAGGTCGACTTGAAAGCTGGAGCTTGTTTTGCCTGTCTAACTGTCTAAAATCTGGCCAAAACAAGAAGCCAGATGTTCTTTCCCGACAGCTCTCTTCGGATGACACCGACAGGACCCCATCTCCCATTCTGCCACCTAGCTGCACCGTTGGGGTTCTTTCCTGCCAGACCCTGGCATTGGTCCACCAGGAAGAAATTATGTTTCCTCCCCAGGCCTGTCTCATCTCATTCACTGGGCCCACTCTTCCAAATTCTCTGCCCAACCTGGTGTCAGCCAAACCATTGCCCTCGTTAACCGTTGTTTCAGGTGGCTGTCCATCAACAATGATGTGAAGGACTACATCCTTGCTTATCCTGTTTGCCAACTCAACAAATCTTCCCATTGACCCTCCGCTGGACTCCTTCAACCTTTGACCATCCCAAACAAATCTTGGTTGAATATTGCTATAGATTTTGTCACTGGAGTTCCCCCCTCTAAGGGTATGACCACCATTGCAGACCGCTTATCTAAAGCATGCCACCGCGTTCCCCTGAAGAAGCTCCCCTCAGCCGTTCAGAGTGCTCGACTGCTGGTCAAACATGTCTTCTGTTCACAGTATCCCCCAGGATATCCTGTCTGACTGTGGACCTCAATTCAGCTCCCAGGTGTGGAAACAGTTCTGTCTTGTACTCGATGTCAAGGTCTCCCTCACCTCAGGGTTTCATCCCCAGTCCAACGGTCAGACAGAATGGATGAACCAGGAACTCAAGTCAATCTCAGGTGTCTCACATCCACCAACCCTTAGGAATGGAGACAGTTCCTACCCTGGGTCGGGTATACCCATAACTCACACTTGTCCACTTCCACTGGTCTTTCTCCCTTCGAGATCTCCCTGGGATACCAGCCATCAGTCTTCCCCACAGATGAGAAAGACATTACTGTCACTTCAGTCCACCATCACATTCATAACTGCAGACATATCTGGTCCGCTGTCCTGGCCGTGCTACAGTGCGGCTTCGAACGGAACTGCCATGTTCTTTCATTTTGGATCCGTCCCGAATATCAGAATATCACTCTTCCTTTCTGTCTTGTTCCTAGGGACTGCCGTTGGGGGGTTGATGTTGGGATCTGGATGCTCATCAAGCAGCCATGCAGTTGGGTGAATTCCAGAAGGTGTGAATCAGCAGGCTGAGGATAAGATGAGCTTGTTGCCAGCCCTTCAGTGCCAGATTGTTTGTCTACTCCTCGCCCTTTCCTCGCAAGTCCCTTGTTCCAGAGTTCCACATTTCGCCTTTCCTCTCAAGTTCCTCATTCCAGAGATCTCCATCTCACTGGCTTCCCTGCAAGCTCCTGAGACTCCTTAGATCCCAGAAGCAACCCGAACCAGACAGTCACCTCTTCATCCTTGGAAATAAGTCCCTCGAAACGCCTTACCTCCTGAGTGTTCTTGCATTTGGGTCAGATACCTGCAATTAACATGACAGTTGTGTCATATGTTGTTTGTTTTTCTTTTTTTATGTTCAATTACAAGTAAATTGTCTCTGATTACCTTTCCCAAATTCAAAAACAATCAGAATACAATCATGTTCTCTACTTCTCCACAGGACACAATATTGAGTTTCTGTTTTGTGATCTGACACATTCCAGTGTGAATCCCGCCTGTCAAAAAATGGACCTGATGGAACCATTCATACTCAAATTTATTCGACCATTCACCTATTAAAACAAGGTCTCAAGGCCTCCCTTTATCTCTTGGATTTAATCGGTTAGCAGAGCAGAGAGTGAGAAAATGAGGCACTTTGCATCAAGAACATTGGAAACTTTTCTCCCTCAATGACAGGACATGAGTAAACAGACTTCTCCGGCTATATATAGCAACACAATCATGTGTGTCTCTTTGACCTAGAGAGCTCCTTCATCCCTATCAAGCCTGAAAGAGACAGGCTTGGTAATATAATCATAAAGCCATTAAACTTAGGGTAGTTTGGGCCGTTGCATGTGGCTAAATTACATTTACTAACCCCCAATAGACAAGATTTAGAATTGTTCAACAAAAAAGTTGAAGCCATGCATGTGTGTATGCAGGGTTGGGACAGATACAGATAAGTGCATACATGCCACACACATAGTAACAGTCATAAGGTGTGGTGATTATTTTATATATAGATGGAAAAAGGTCATAATAACGCCATAATTTTTTTTGACCTTGGCTGGAGGGTCGATGATACACATCCTCTAAATGTACTGAGGCAAATGATGATTGATATCAGTAATGAATCCTGTCAGCCAGTGCTCAGAATACCTGCAACATCTAGGTGGATGGAATTTTTATCTAGCTGAATGAGGAAAAACGTAAAAAAGGCGGGAAAAAAAATCGACTTGATTATTATAGAGACTTCCAGGGTTCTAATTCATTTCAGATATAAAACACAAAAAACATGAGACACATGCTCAGAGGCAATTGCATATTAGTCTTAGATGATTGCTCAGCTGTTCCTGAAGGATCCATATAAGATGAGTGATTCATTTATTTTCTTCAAGCTTATCTGTTTCCCTTACCCTGAATGTTTCTTCAAAAATAGGCCATTAATGTTGACGCCAGGTCTCGTTGCTTCCTACCTGCATCCCTCAGCATGCGCCATCACTACGCCTCTCCTTATTTTTCCAGAGCGCTCAGGTGGAAAAGCATTTCATTTGCTAAACAAAGTGGAAGGCTGCCACAACACAGGGGTGTAATGGAGGGTGATGGGTTGCCCTCATACCAGGAACCGGGAAACAAAGCATAATTACTCCTCCTGTCAACATCGCAGCATCCATCACTTATCTCTGTCACTCACTATGTGCCAGTGTGAGTCCAACAAGACAAGTGTGTGTTTGTGTGTATGTTTAGTATTGTGTGATCGATTGTTCGTAGGTATGGTTCTGCTTTATAGTTCTCTGTGGGTGGTGGTTTGGGAATGTTGTTAAAACCTGCATATCGTAAGAAAGATATTACAGGAGAGGAAAATAGTGTCAAAAAAGGGAGCGTCTAAGTTCTGAGAGGCCTTTTTACTATTCAGAGCTTCACTACAAACAGCAACAAAAAGGACAGTCCATTTTGTTGTTTTTACCACATGGAATGCCAAAGTTCTCTATATAAATTTCACATAACCTGTAGCCTAAAAAGGACTCTTTTGCAAAAGCATACAGTATATACACACCCCATCTGAGGAACTCTTGTGGGCTTCATTTTCAGGACAAAATACATAATTGATGGATTACAGAGTTAGCTTGGGAGACATTCTGTGCTTTGGCTGCTAGAATATTTACACAAAGTAAAGCAGCTGCAAATCTAGCGTGTAGCATTTGTGAGGAACATTACAAACCTAACCCAAGTTGTGATTTTTTAATCAAAAATTTATGGCAGATTATAATCTCATCCTTTTTCCATTTTTTCCTATAACATATATTCTGATAATGTTTTTGACGGTTAAGTAATGTGCTGACTTTCACACTCCTTTCAATTTATGAAAAAATAAAGGAAGAAGACCCCCCCTGACAAATTCAAACAAACAAACAAAGTTTAGTTTGTTTAGTTCAGTGATCCAACACTCTGTTTGTATTTGTATTTGGGATGCAGTTAATCACTCCTTTTCTCAAGAGAAGTCAGTTTATTCAAGGAAGTTTTTCCTATTAATAGGCCTCTTGAAAAGAACGTAGGTGTTTCAGAAAAGTTCATTATTCTTGTAAATACCATGAATGCTTGAAGTTTTCATTCATACATAGATTTGAAGGTGATATAATGCATCGTATAACCTGAAGTAAACAAGATGTTTCTGTTACAAGAAACCTGTTACCTGGCTGTAAACTAGAAACTAATTTCTAAGATCCCTGACTGTCCTGTTTTGCTGTCACTATCTTTTCACATCTTCACCCGTCTGTCTAATATGATGTCTACATTCACCAACTCGCACTCTCCTGAATTATGTCTTTGTGCCAATATTTACATCATTCATTTATTAATGTGCTTTGACCCACCATAGAAAATGAAATCAGACAGCATAGAATGTTATCTTATTGAGATAAATAAAAGTGTATTCAAGCCTTTGAAGGATACAACTTCATCCATCATAAGAGGTGATAATGTCAACAGCCTTCACATCAGGATATCATTTTTAATTTCCACTGAATTTAGATAAATAACTTAACGAATATCAAACATGGTTTCATGAAACATCAGGAATCACAATTAAGGATGAGACGGTTGAAAAACTAAAAAAGATGAAAGACGGCTCATGTTTATTTCATATGTGTCCACCATGAGGTGTCAGACAGACAGACTCTACCTTCCAGTTCTTGAATTAAGTTGTCTGTGTCATTTTAGTAAATAGATAGATAGATAGATAGATACATAATATATATTGCGCCAACCCGAACACGAACAGAGACAACACACTGTGTCCTAAAAATTCCAGTGTCAATGTGTGGTATGTGTACTTGTGCACTTCTGTACGTGTGTGTCTTATTACTTTTGCAAAAGTTATAATTTTGCTTATAGTCAACGAACGTTCTAAAATGACAACATATAATGGGGTCAGTTGGGAGTTTATGTAGAATACACAATACCAAAACAGCCTTTTTTTGAATGTTTGAAACTACAGGGTCTGTCATTGTCAATGTTCTAAGTTACTCTTTGCTTTATGACTGTCCTCCATTTCTCAGAGCAATTTGAAGCAGCCACAAGAAACAGCAATTATCCTCATCTTTTTCTCTCAGCAATAGAAATGAAGGATTGACTCATCAGAAGTGTCTCATGGGGTCCATAGCTGTCAGAGCAGGAGACACCTTCTCACCAACTGTCACCTTCCCCTTGGTATCATTAAATGTGGCTGAGCTGACAACAAGTTGATGCAGTTTTACATTCCTTTGAAGGTTCAGATCACCAGTTACGGTCAATACCCGAGAATTGGAGGAGACAGTGCTCAAATTGTCTGCTCAGCGGGGATGTAAAATGTATAAACTACAAATGCTTTCGGATAACCTTTCATTATATAGAGCTTTTATCATTCTTGCATACGTCTTAAAAAATACAATCTAATATCAGTGACAGATGTTAAATGAAGGACAGACAATCACATGTATTTGTTCAAATCCAAACACTGCAGGGATATATATTATTCATTTTACATTCATACCTTTTAATTAGCAGTAGTATAAACATTTCCAGGATCTGTATCAGAATTCCCTTAAATGGTCCTTACTTAAGGACCAAAACATACTTACATACTAAAAGTATGTTCGCAAATAAAAGGACTTTGACACAGGTTTTTAACATTTTAACAGGGCACAGAAATGGTTAATAGAATGGTAATACAAAATACAATACTGAAAAAATTACAAAAAACAATTTTGAGACCGGCAGCTTTATATTCCCTATATAACTGAATGTAATGCACTGCTTCAAAAAATTCCAAAACAAAGAGATGTTTCTTTTCCCACAAATAGTAAAATGCAGCATTGCTCCATACCATATAAGTGCTGTGTGGTTAGCAGATCAGCTTATTTATTTTATTTAGGTGACCATATAGCCAGCTGTACAATATAACAGCACACCCTTGACAGACTTTCTTTCCAGAAAATTTCTCCTTATTTACTCCAAAGACTTAAACAGGATATATTGTATCAGGCCAGTTAAATAGATGCTTGGTGGAAGCTGGACATAATTTTGGAAAATCACTTAACATTAAGCCAGTCATTCATCCACTTGTTAAAAAATGAAAGGAAAGTCCAGACAGCGACCTGCTTGTTGCATTATCTTGCATTATATACTGAAAAAGCCTTAGTACTCCAAACTCTAAATATTATTTTCAACAATGACAGTAGATTGGTCCTGAGACAGATCAACACTCTACTACCAGTAGAGTACATGTATCCGAATACTCATTTAGGAGGGTCAACAACTCACACCACACCCCAGTAAACTTGACCCAAACCTTAAAGCAGGTGACCAACCAGATTTCTTGTGTTTCTCAACTGCTCACACAGTAGCCAAACAAACCCTATTCCATCAAGATCAGTGCCTAACCCTGTACGTAGTACTTGGAGTATATTCCAAATCTCCCCACCATCTGACAGATCTAAATACGCTGGAGAGGTTAAAAAGTGTTCAAATTATTGAAGAAGACAATTTCCTTCAAGGGTGCACAATGAGTCATATGATGTGACTGAGAACTGTTTCAGAAATGGCCTGTTGGGTTGTGTAGTCTGTTTGGTGGCTGCTCCCTTCCTTCACTTCATTTAATAAGCATCAACCTCACTGAGATTGTCACGACTGCAAAATATATTTCAGAGGTAAAAAAATGGTTCTGTCACAAAATAAGCATCTTGTGTTTTATACTTCTAAATTTGTATGAGGAGTAATTTTATGCTATCCAATGGGTATGGAGAAGTCTTTGCAATGCTCTGGCTGCAGCAAATTTGTATACACAAGGAATCAGCTGATTGCTCTACACAAGTTTGCCGGCACGGTTCACGTGAACATCCCCAAGGAGGTGTTTCGCTTCTGGGGTTGCAAATCTGGAGTCGCTCTGAGAGCTAGGTGACGGGAGAAGAAGTGGAGATACAAGCCCTCTGTTCCAGCAATTCTGATGGGAAATGTGAATTTGCAGCCGAACAAGACAGGTGGACTACCTGCCCTGGTAAGGAATCAAAAGCTGTACAGGGAATCGAGCCTGATTTGCCTGATGGAGATATGGCTAACAAGTAACATCCTCACTAATAATGTTGAACTACCAGGTTTCAGCGCAGGTAGACTCAACAGAGACAAACTTTCTGGGAAAAAGAAGGGAGGAGGACTGGTGATATACTGTACTGTACACCTTCGGAGAATGCACGCCAGAGGCAGAGGAGGCGCTTGGGGATTGCTTCGAGTCCACCTAATCGAGCATATTACAGGACAGTGTTCATTTGGAGGAGGTCACATTATGCACAAATGACTACCTCAATTTCTGTATGGACATTGTAGTAACCACGAAGACTGTGAGCTGCTACCCCAAAGACAAGCCTTGGGTGACCAGTGATGTCAAAAAACTCCTTAGCAAGAAGAAGAAAGCTTTTAAGGAGGGCAATATGACAGAGCTGAGGAGCTCAAACTATGTGTTGATGGGTACAGAGCGGGTCGCGGCGGTGGATATTCTAACACTGGGACAAGAGCAATGGTATAAAAATGGCCAATGAAGCTGTCTCACATATCACCCTGGCTGTCTACGCTGACCACGAGGCAAAAGAAGTGGGCCCGCTTACAAAAAAACTACTTGCTTTGACAGACTGGGCCCAGACTCCAAATTCCAAATTTAATTTTCTTTCCATCAACAAAGTCCTACAAGCTTAGTGTTGTGTCACTTGACAAAGGAACACAGGCAAATTGGCAGAGAAAAAAATGATCACCCTGTCTCAGATAACATGCTAAATAGCCTACCTGCGTCATTGTGGTCTCAGGGTCCTACGGACATAGGTTTCTGCACAGCTGCAGCTCCTATCACCTTTGAGTTATCTGACTACACCCCCATTTGGCAAAAATAATATTCCAACGAACCTCAGGCTGTATTAGGAATTCCTGACACCATCCAGAGCTTATTAGCACCTAGAGTCATTGAACACTCAAATGTTACCTGGAACATCCCGATGTTACCAGTGGAAAAACAGAACACCGGCAAATATTGCATGGCTCATGACCTCAGAAGTGTAAAGAGCATTATCTCGATCCCCACAGTGCCTGTACCCAACCCGTACACTGCCTTGTCCTGGATAACTGGTTTGGTAATTGGAAGAACACGGTGGTGTCTGTCTTCCTGTCTTTGATTGGTATGATGTGTGCCTTAGCTTTGTGTGGGTGTTGTTGTTGTGTGCCTTGCATTTGCTCTCTGTGTGACCATGTCATTGTTGCAGCGGTTGAAAAGTGTGACTTTCTCCCTCCATATCAGATGCCCCTCATCCTTTGTGAAACCTCGCCGATGGCACCTGAAGATGTACAAGGTCATTACATACATGATTTATAGTAATAATAATTACATTAATTTTTTTCTCAATCCAACATCCCCTCAGAAGACGTAAAGAAAACACCTTTCTCTTTGGAGTTCTCTTTGCATGTTCTCCTCGTGTCTGTGTGGATTACCTCTGGGTTCTCTGGTTTCCTCGCACAGTCCAAAACATGCAGCAGGGTAATTGGAAAAAAAAAAAGGGAAAATTGCCCCGAATGAGTGACTGAGTGAAATGTTGTTGGTCCACATATGTGGCCCTGCGATTGACTGTCAACCAGTCCAGGGTGTACCCCGCCTCGCGCCCTGTGACAGCTGGGATAGGCTCCAGCATCCATCACGACCCTGAGTGCAGGATAAGTGGCTGATGATAGATGGGTGGACGGACAAATGAAAATCAAGATCACATTGAATAGGCAGGTTTGAGCAAATAGTTTTTGTTTATAGTTTTGATATAATTGTCAGGAGAGGGTCAGCACTTCTGATGTGCGGGGGGAGTGAAATGGGGAGTAGAGCAACTGAACACTCTGTATCCAGTAGTACTATGTCGGGCAGAGGAACCAACCACCATATTTTCTGGACTATAAAGCGCACTGGAATATAAGCCGCCCCCGCAAAATTTTAAAAGGAAAACCTTTTTTTTCCATATATTAGCCGCACTGAACTAAAAGCTGCAGGTATCCACGTTGTGAAATGAGATATTTACACAGAAAGATTTTGTAAATGGGTCCGCAGTTTGTGTCGGCACTTTGATCCTGGCTGCGTCGTTGGAAGCTAGGGTGCACCGTACAATGGTGTACCACCCTTAGGCCAACAGCTTGTGTGAAAGCTTCCAAGCTTCCCCCAAGGCAGCACTGTGAGCAGCACTCTCGGACGGCAACTGGGTGAACCGTTTACTTTGGGTTATGTTTGGGCTGCATCCGGCCCCGAAGGATGACCTCGGTGCATTGCCCGCCGAGCTGGTTCTGGGCCAGCCGCTGAGGGTCCGGGGAGAGTTTTTACCAGACAAATCCGCTCCCCCTTCCCAGCCTGACTGTGTTTCCTGTCGGCCCCCTGCCCCTCGGTTTCCAGGCCCGGCTCACCACTGTTTTCTGTGATCTTTTGTACCGGCGGAGCACATGTTGCCTCTTTTTATGTTTGTGCGACGTGGCGCTCACCGCTTGCTTCTTCAACCCCCGTACGATGGGCCATTCCGGATTCTCGAGGCAGGTGCTAAGAGTTTCGTGCTGGACAAGGCCGGGTATAGAAAGCGAGTGTTGGTCGATCGGCTGGAGCCAGTGCACAGGGTGGCAGGTGAAGTTCTGCTTCCGGCCCAGGTCCCCCTCCGTCTAGAACCCCAGCAGCATCTCCAGTGGTCCAGTGTCTGGGGCCCCCGGCCGTTCTGACCAAGGAACACAGCAGCCATTATGGCAGGCCGATCAGGCCTCCCGTGAGGCACGAGTTGGGTTTCAGGGTCCCTTCTGGGTGTTCGGGGGCGCAGCTGTGTGGTGGACTCTGAGGGGCATGGCCTCTCACCCCACGAGACTCAGGACTGGGGGCGTGGCTTAGGCTGGAGGCTTGAATATTTGCTCCCAAAAGTGTTCGGGGAAGTGTACAGTGATATGGCGGTGCTTGATAAAAATCACAATTTCTCATTCAAGACTCCAAGGCTTCATCATTGATTATTCCTTGCTGAGCGCCACACTTTCAACTAAAAAGCTGCTTCATATGCATGTCTTCGACAGCTTTCCATAATGAGGGTGTGAAAAATAATTAGCGTGTTGTGCTGTGTTTTGCATTGAGTGCGTCAAAAAACTTATGTTGTTTTCTTCTTTGCATTGAACTCTTGTCTATGTCTCATTTTTGCACTTCCTGCTAGAGCGCCCCCTGATGACCGTTTATGAAGAAAAATCCATAGATTAGCTGCACTGTTGTATCATCCGCAGGGTTCAAACCATGGGAAAAAAGTAGCGTCTTATATTTACAATGGCAGTTGAGTACTGAATGAAAAACTAGGAAAGCGGAAGGGAGTGGCAAAACAAAGTGGACCAGATAGGTATGGAGGGGCCAAGTTGTGGATACATTTCTAGGTGAGGATCATTATTGTGGCGTTAATTTTATAGTCTACGGGAAACCAGGGGAGCAGTTGAAGGACTTTTTTTGCGTGTATGTGAAAAAGTAGTGGTCTAATATAAGGGCAATTGGAAAGCCAACTGACGGCTTGGCTTCAGCTGACACTGTAAAACTTAGTCACCAGAATGGCATGCCCATCATTGTCAAAAGCTTTTGACAGGTCAATGGAAAAAGAAGGTGCACAGTATTTCATTTATTCATTTTTTGCAGTCAAGACCCTCAATACTGTCATTTATGGGCTCAAAAGAAGCAGTTGTTGTATTACCTTATATCGTTTTCTAAAGCCTGACTGGTGCTTTGTTTTGCATTTTTCTTTACAAGTCTATGCGTTGTTCAATCACAAACTTTTACAGCTGTTTGAATTAAATGCATAATTTGGAAATTGGCAGCTGATTTTTAACAACAGGTGAATTGCCTCCTTTCAGCAGAGAGAATACATTGGGTGATTTCCATAACATGGAACGACTATAAATTCCGTGACTTTTTTCGGGACCATTTAGATTTCTTGTAGTTTTGGATGGGTATAAATCGGACTTGGCTATCTTAATGACTCAACGACTATTGTGAAACTTTCTCAAATTTTGCCAACCTGCTTGAGACTTATATTTTCTTTCTCACACATGTGAAAAACCGAGTTTGTTCTGGCCTTTCACTCTTAACCTACCAAGAGAGGCATGCTTATTTAAAATAGCTACGAAAGAATCATGAAAGTGCTTGTGTTCTTTTGGAAAGCATGGACAGCAGCAATAAAAAATAAAAAAATAAATAAAAACTAGTATATTTAACGCTGCTCCTTAGTCACTCCTCATTCATGGAAACCAAAATAAGAATATTTGATTTAGTATTTAAACTTTTGTAGGCAGCAACAGAGGGTCCCTGTTTCTGTTTCACCTTCTTCACACATCTTCACAAGTGTTACATAGTCTTTTGGATCTTGCCGAAGCGAAACAGTAGTTCTACAGCACTGGTGTTTTTATGTATCTATATATTTATTCTTCTAACAAAATCACGTGTCTGCGCTTTGTTGCTTAGTCCGAAGGGAGCAATTTGAAAGTGTGATTGAGTACAGAGTTAAGTGGTCGACAGCAGAGAGGTTTCTTGGCTTGCTTGATGAGGTGAGTAAGGGCACAGATGCCAATTTCTGCGGAGGCAAGCAGATGCACTCTACACCAGGGATGCTTTCCTTTCAATTAGTCGCGGCAAGCAATGAAATCTGTGTGCGGTAATCTGCTACACTGTCATTCTGTGGAGGGAAATACACAGCAGCTGAAGACCAGGGAGTTGGGAAGAAGAAAAAACAGACAATGGAACTAGCTGTTTTGGAATGATAATGTTTTCCCATGGATTGCCCCCCTTGGTTCACTGTGGAGTACTGCCTAATTTCCATAGATAATCCATGACCATATGGCACTGCTGTAAATGTTAAAGGAAAATCTGAATGGGGAATAATGGCCATGTACAATGATGATAAAGCGACTATGTGTGGATAAAAAAAGGGACTTAATTTCCATTGCTTGCTTCCATTTTGTGAATCTTTTCCATATCCATTTGGCTAAGTGTTGCACAGTAGTTTGCTGCTCTTTGACTTTCATGACATTTCTTTGTGCCACCATGAGGCTGACTGTGGGACACTTGTGGCTTGGTGAAATGTCTCAAAAATGACTGGATTTCTTGCAGTGACATTTGGTCAGTTTCCGTCACGGTCATGTAGTACTTCACTCATTAATATTAATATAAAATATGTGATGTAAACAGAAGATGTTTAGATTTCCCAGTGTGTAAAAAGATATTTAAGGGCATACTCTCTATGGAGAGTCATAGTTTGTCTCCCGAGTCTACGACCTTGAGTTTTGGGATGGTTCTCAAATTCATAAAGATACCTTTTGGAGTGCCATGTAAAATGGAGGAATACTCTTTTCTTTCCTTTTTTGGGGGGTTCATAGCCATGTTCTTTGCTCGTTAACAATGAGGGCATGTTGTCTTATTGATTGAAAGGGGATGTTCATGGTGTAATTGAATTTGCTTTTTGTTCATATTTAGACCCGAAGCACTGAAGTCCTGAAGAACTGGGATTCGACCACCCAGTCTCAACCTCATCAGATTTTCCTCAGTGTGTTCTGGCTTACACGCCAACCATTTTAGGAAAAATTCGGAATTGAGCTCCCCTGCGACTTATGCTTGTACATCTGTCTCTCTTTGTCCACGATTTCAGGATGAGAGACCGGTTTTAGCAAGTGACTGGATCATGGGAAACACTCCCCCCAAGTTAAAAGTGAAACAAAAGACATGCTCTGTTGTTGCTCACTCTCAGAGGACAGAAAAACTGGCCATAAGGATCGACTGGAACTTGACATCCAAAAAGTCCTCACGTATCAGACATATAACTGAATGACAATTAGCATGTCCTTCAAGGCATTCAGAAATTGTTATCGAAAATTTGACAAGTTGTATAACTGAGACTGACCACTTCATTGCAGAACAGACCAACTTGTGGCTCGTTAGCTTTGTTTGTTGTAGCTTGGTTTACTATATGAAATGTTCATGTTTGATGACTATATTACTTTTATCTTTAATCTATCTATTTATCCTTTTTAACAGGAGGTATTTTCCAGAGCTAGGTCCGTATCGCCGGTTGTAAGTCAGACTCGTTTCCGGTGGGAGTTGGACTACGCAAGGGGCTGCCCTTTGTCACCAATTCTGTTCATAATTTTTATGGACAGAATTTCTAGGCGTTGCCAAGGTGATCCTCCAAATCCGAGACCATGGTGCTCAACCAGAAATGGGTGGAGTGCCAACGCAACTCCATGTCAGGGAAGAGGTCCTGCCCCAAGTATAGGAGTTCAAGTATCTCGGGGTCTTGTTCACGAGTGAGGGAAGGATGGAGCGGGAGATCGACAGGCGGATCGGTGCAGCGTCTGGAGTGATGCGGACTCTGTGTGTGTATATATATATATATATATATATATATATATATATATATATATATATAACTGACAAAAAAGGACAATCTATTGTTGAGGCTGAGTTTTACTGAACTCTTTAACTATTTTTTTATTAATTTAGTTATTTGGCTCTATAAAGGTGCAATGGATGGGGACAAAAATGAAATAAATTCAAAGGTCTAAAATTTTAAGAATAAAATGATAAATTTTCTATACACCTCACAGACATATTCCAAAGATAGATATAGCATCACAAAACAACTATCAATTACAACACATCCTGAAAGAAAAAAATGTAAACAGTACTGTGAGTCAAGTGATCAAAATCACAGCTATATTAGAGATGGTAAATCAGTATGTGATCATTAAAAAACAAATCAATCAATGAAAATGGTTGATGAAAAAAGGTTTTGTGTCTCATTCCTGTATATTGACCTTAAACCTGGCTCGCAGATGGAGGACAACAAAAATGGTGGCTTAACTTACCCAGCAATTATTCCATTAATCACATCACATATGCAGGGTTATTGGAATTATGTAATTTTTTTCATGATTTGTGACAAAGTATCTCTCATCTGGGTCAACAAGGATAGAGCTTGACTCCTATGTTACGCCTAAGATCGCCTAAAATTTCCTTGCCTTTTGCTGAATAAAAATAAGGTGTCAGCAATTCGTCAAGTTAAATGAACATATTAATTCCATGCCATTACATGAAGCCATACGGATGACGTCACGCATGTGGTATCAGTTTCCATGTTTTAGGGGACGTAATTATTAATCAAAGTTATTTGTCTAGATTGTGAGTGAAGGGTTGTGTATATTAGTCCCAAATGACTCTCTGGCATTAATATCCAGTGCATACTGCTTAATGCAAAGACAGCACTGCTTCCCATTTCATGAACCCTCGTGATGAAAATGCCTAATGGGAAACTCACCTCATTATGCAAGCATAATGATAAATAATTTGAAATTCTTGTACACATTATGCATCCATTCATTATTGAAGGGCAACTTAAGAGATTCTGTTTTAGTGGATTAAGGACAAGACCGTGATAACATGCATGCATACAGATGTTTCCAATTCAATCCGGCTATCATTCTAAAAAATGTACTTTGTGGTATTGTATATTGTCAGATGATTGTGATTTAACATTGTCTTTTCTTTGTGTGTTTTTTAATTGTTGGATGATTTTTTTAAATTTTATTTTACATATTTTACTGTATATGTTTATTATTTAATTTTAGTTTCGTTTTTTCAGGGATAGATGTATCCCTTTCATTCATGCTAGACTGTCATATTAAATGCTTTTTTTTTTCATAAATTTTCCATGTGTAATCGAAGAAAGAAATAGGTTTATGAGTGGAAGTATGTTCACAGGGCTTTAGCACATTTTGTGATGCTTGGAAATCCTTGCATTATTTTTAATTTCCATACTCACAGCATGACAAAGAATGGCATGCCCACAGCACATTTCTACAAACATATTGATTGTCATCCATTCTTTTGTGAAAACCGTAATTCTTTCCAGCAGTGCTATATCAAATTTAGTCAATATTTATCTGCTGTATTTAAAAAAGGTATTGTCTAGTTAATACATAACACAACCAAATTAAAGTCGCGATAGCCTTATCGTTGGCTATCGTTGTGCTGTGTCTGCTGGTATCTCCATCCACAAAGGCCTTTTGTTCTAAGAATGACTGTCTCGTCATCTCTCTTCTTGCTGTGCATCCAGCTCACACTTTTTCGGCTTTTCCCTTCAGGGGTCGCCACAGTGAATCAACCTTCTCCATCTAACCCTATTCTCTGTATCCTCCTCTCTCAAATCAACTACCTTCATATCCTCTCTCACTATGTCCATAAATCTTCTCTTCAGTCTTCCTCTAGACCTCCTGCCTGGCATCTCCAGTTCCAGCATCCGTCTACCAATATATTCATTATCCCTCCTCTGTAAAGACCAAACCATCTCAGTCTGGCTTCTCTGACCTTCTTTCTAAAACGTTTAACATGTGCTGTCCCTCTGATGGACTCATTCCTGATCCTATCCATCCTCGTCACTCCCAAAAAGAACCTCAACATCTTCATCTCTTTGACATCCAGCTCTCCTTCCTGTCTTTTTTTATTTTTATTTTTTTAAACCTGGCACTGGAAGACGGCAGTCTGTTGCAGCAGCTCTGTTTATTTTTTCCTCTATTTATTCTCTTTCCTTACACATTTACCGTCCACTCCAATCTCGCACACTGGACTAGACACTGTTTTCCCTGCTTACTGCGCTGTTTGTCTTGATTACCTCCTCAAATTGAATAAGGAATATGCTCACTTACTCCCGGAATGAACTCCTACAACTACGAAAAGGAGCCGGCCCCCCCGCTGTGCGCATACCAGAGGAGCTGTGGCGGAGCCCCCGCAGGGGGAGGAAAACCGGCCCAAAGGTAAGATAGTGGTCAGAGAGGGACAGGAGATGCAAACCCTTCCTGCCCTCGGTCATCATAGGGAACTTGAGGTCACTGGCCAACAAGTCAGACTAGCTGGCAGCCCTCATCGACAGCCAGCATGTCTACAGGGAATGTAGCATGCTGTGCTTCACAGAGATCTGGCTTCAGGTGAACATACCTGAACATGTCAACCTGCCCGGCTTCACACTGATACTCATGGACTGAGGGGAGACAGAGCAGCAAGAGGGGAGGAGGAGGGCTTGCCATCTATGTCAACAGTAAATGGTGCAACCCCGGTCATATCACTGTGAAGGTCTCTGTGTGCACCCCCGATGTGGAGCTCATAGAGACAGGACTTCGCCCCTACTACCTCCTGCGTGAGTTTTCACGATCCATCATGGTGTTCATCTCGGTCCCCCATCTACGGCCGCAGCCAGCGCCGGTGATGTCATCCACTCCACGATCGCGGATCTGCAGACGCACCACCCAAGGGCCCACATCTTGATCAGCGGGGACTTTAACAACGTCCCTCTCACTCACGTTCTCCCCACCTTCACCCATTATGTAGACGGTGCAACGAGAAGAAATAAAACCCTGGACCTCCTGTATGCCAATGTGAGGGATGCTTACAACTCTTCTCTTCCCCCACTGGGCAATTCGGACCACAACCTGGTACTCCTGGCCAGCACCTATAAGCCAATGGTGAAGAGGCAGGCGGCCATCTCCAGGTCTGCGAAAGCCACAAAGGAGGCACTACAGGAGTGCTTCGATGTCACCGACTGGAGTCTTTTTTAAAAGAACTTTGGTAACGACATCGAGGCCCTCTCTCATTGTGTAACAGACTACATTAACTTCTGTGAGGACAACATTGTCCCATCCAAAAAGGTCCGTTGTTTCAGCAACAACAAGCCATGAATAAATGAGAACATTAAAGGCATTCTAAACTGGAAGAAGAGAGCCTTCATTGCTGAGGACCACCAGACCCTCAGGACTGTCCAGAAGGAGCTGAGGAGGAAGCTGCAGGAGGCAAAGCTTAACTTTGAGGAGAAGGTTGAATTCAGAATGGAGCACAACAAAACAAAAGACGTTTGGAGGAAGGTGAGGATGATGACAGGCAGTGGGAAAACCACACCTGGAGTCAAAGGTGACCCTGAATTTGCCACAGAGCAAAACCTTTTCTTCAACAGATTTGACACCCCTGTGTGCTCTGAAGGTGGATCCCGGCCCCCATCCCCCACCTCCTCACCCTCTCACACCTCTGCTGTAGGCTCTGCTCCACCCCCCATCAACACCTTGCCTCTCCCCCAACCCCCCTCCCCTGGCCCACCAGCAGCCTCTAAGGTCAGCCCCTTTTTAAACAAAATACTACATTAAGTGGGTCTTTTTTTCCCATTGATTTATTTTTTAGTTGAAAGTTAAATTCTGGTAGATGAAAATGCACAAGAGCGTCACATGACATTTTACTTGCACCAACCAAACCAACCAAACACAGTTTAAGTTGTATGTTCCATTTGAAGTCATCTCTGCGACTTAAGAGTTGGAATGCGGACGTTTTTCCATTTTTCATCCGCCGGGTCAAGGTTGATGACTAAAAGAAAGACCTCACGCAGCTGCCTATCTTTGTGTGTTCTGTTGAACTTGAATCACCTAGCACAAGAAGAGGTTTGTGATTAAAAGTCATGTGAAGCATATCAGGATGAGTGAAAAGATGGAACAGCATCGTACACAATTTAGGATGTAAGAAAATAAAAGCTCAGTGTGAGCTGGATGCACAGGGCGGCACAAGCCAGCGTCTTCCGGAGCCAGCCTCGGGGTCAAGGGCCAGTGTCTCCCTGAGCCAGTCCCAGGCCCGGATATATGCAGAGGATTGAATTTCATACCAGATCAGTCGACGCCGGGGTTACCAACAACCGCCATTGGTGCCGACAACCTACAATATACCAGTGGAAATTGGGCTACTGTGGGTCAAAGAAGGAGAGGAGTAAAGCATTTTCAGAAGTAGAGAGAAAGGAGGAATGGCAAGAGTCTGGGACTGAGAGAAGGGACTTTGAATATCGGGATAGAGACAGGAAAAGGTAGGGAGTTAGTTGACATGATGCAGAGAAGGAAGGTGGATATACTGTGTGTCCGGGAGACCAGGTAAAAAGGTTGTAAGGCTAGAAGTTTATGAGCAGGTTTTAATTTGAAACAAAGGAGTTTGTGAGGAATGATCTGTAGGTGAAAAGAATATCAGATATACTAATGAGTCTAAAACTGGAAATTGAAGGTGTGATGCTCAGTGTTGTTGCTGGCTATGCCCCAAAAATTATAGAAATGGCTGTAGTGAATATTTTTTTTCCAGAAAAGACAGGAACATAGGGTAGCTTATAAGAGCAGATGCAGGAAGACGCATGTGGACTACATCTTGTATAGACAAGGTAATCTGAAAGAGATCAGTGATTGCAAAGTAGTGGTTAGGGGAGAGTGTAGCCAGACAGCATAGGATGATGGTCTGTAAGATGACTCTGGTGACAAAGAAGATCAAGAGGACCAAGGCAGAGCAGAGGACAAATTGGTTGAAGCTAAAAAGGGAAATGTGTTGTATGGTTTTCAGGGAGTAGTTGAGAAACCTGGGTGATCAGGGAGAGCTTCCAGATGACTGGACAACTACACCTCATGTGATCAGGGAGAAAGGTAAGAGAGTACTTAGTGTTTCATCTGGAAGGAAAGTAGATAAGGAGAATTGGTGGTGAAATGAGGAAGTGCAGGAGTATATATAGAGAAAGCGGTGAGCAACGAAGAACTGGGACACTGAGGGGACTAAAGTGAACAGACAGGAGTACAGTGAGATGCACAAGGTAAAGATAGAGGTAGCAAAGGCAAAACAAAGGATGCTCGATGACTTGGATGCTCACTTTGACAGTAGGGAGGGAGACAATGATTTACACTGGCAAAACAGAGAGATAGAGATGGAAAGGTTGTACACCAGGTCCGGATGATTAAGGATAGAGAGGGAAATGTATTGACAGATCCCAGAAGAGTGATGGGAAGATGGAAAGAGTACTTTGAAGAGCTGATGAATGATGGAAATGAAAGATAGGGAAGGGTAGAAGAGGTGACTGTTGTAGATCACAAAGTAGCAGAGATTACTAAAAGTGAAGTGAGGAAAGCATTGAAGAGGATGAAGAATGGAAAGGCAGTTGGTCCAGATGATATACCTGTGAAGGTATGGAAGTGTCTAGGAGAGGCAGCGGTAGTTTCTGGCTAGATTATTCAACAGGATCTTAGAGAGTGATGCCTGAAGATTGGAGAAGAAGTGTGATGGTGCCCATTTTTAAGAATAAGGGGGATGTGCAGAATTGCAGTAACTATAGAGGGATAAAGTTGATGAGCCATACAATGAAGTTATGGGAAAGTGTAGTGGAAACTCGACTGAGAGCAGAAGTCAGTATTTGTGAGCAGAAGCATGGCTTCATGCCTAGAAAGAGTACCACAGATGCAGTATTTGCTTTGAGAGTGCTAATAGAGAATTACAGAGAAGGTCAGAGGGAGCTGCATTGCGCTTTTGTAGACCTAGAAAAAGCATATGACAGGGTGCCGAGACAGGAATTCTGGTATTGTATGAGGAAGTCTGGAGTGGCAGAGAAGTATCTTAATCTGGTGCAGGACCTGCATGCCAGCTGTGAGACAGTGGTGAGGTGCGCTGCAGGTGTAGCATAGAAGTTCAAGGTGGAGGTGGGGCTTCATCAGGGTTCAGCTCTGAGCCCCTTCTTGTTTGCAGTGGTGATGGATAGGCTGACAGATGAGGTTAGACACTATTCTCCATGGACCACTATGTTTGCAGATAACATTGTGATCTGCAGTGGGAGCAGGGAACAGGTTGAGGAAAATCTTGAGAGGTGGAGGTATGCTCTGAAAAGGAGAGGAATGAAGGTTAGTTGCAGCAGGACAGAATATACGTGTGTGAGGAACCCAGGTGGAAAGGGTAGGATACAGGGAGTGGAGATCAAGAAGTTGGAGGATTTCAAGTATCTAGGGTCAACAGTCTAAAGCAATGGAGATTGTGGAAAAGAGGTTAAGAAACGGGTTCTTGCAGGCTGGAATGTTTGGAGAAAAGTGCCAGGAGTGCTATGCGATAGAAGAGGATCAGCCAGAATGAAAGGGAAGGTGTACAAGACAGTGGTGAGACCAGCGATGCTGTATGGTTTGGAGACAGTGGCATTGACAACAAGATAAGATAAGATAAAAAGCATACGACAGGGTGCCGAGCGAAGAACTCTGGTTTTGTATAAGGAAGTCTGGAGTAGCAGAGAAGTATGTTAGCGTGGTCCAGGACATGTATCCTGGTTGTGAGACAGTGGTGAAGTGTGCTGTAGGTGAAACAGAGAAGTTCAAGGTGGAGGTGGGACTTCATCAGGGATAAAAGAGTATCAGCCAGAATGAAAGGAAAGGTGTACAAGACAGTGGTGAGACCAGCAATGCCGTATGGTCTGGTAACAGTGACATTGACGAAAAGACAGGTGGCGGAGCAGGAGGTCACAGAGATGAAGATGTTGAGGTTCTTTTCGGGAGCAAAAAGGATGGATAGGATCAGGCATGGGTCCATCCGAGGGCCAGCACATGATACACAGAGATGGAACAGTCATGTACAGAGGAGGGATAGTGAATATTTTGATAGACGGATGCTGGAACTGGAAATGCCAGGCAGGAGGTCTAGAGAAAGACCGAAGAGATGATATATGGACGTAGTGGGAGAGCATATGAAGTTAGCTGGTGTGAGAGAGGAGAATACAGAGAATAGGGTTAGATGGAGAAGGTCGATTCACTTTTGTGAACCCTGAAGGGAAAAGCCAAAGAAGTGTGAGCTGGATGCACAGCAAGAAGAGAGATGATGAGACGATTAATCATCGAACAAAAGGCCTTTATGGATGGAGGTACCAGCAGATAACCCATCAAGTACCACAATATTACTTCCCCAAGCATGTTTGGAATACAACTATGTACATAATATTTTGGTTTCTTTTCTGTATATTGTGTGCTCCTACATGCTGTGGGTCTTTCTTTTTTGGATTCGATAGATGACATACTGCCGGGTCAATGTGTACAGTGAACACACACAAGTGATGAGTACAGATCACTGGCAGCTATTCTACATCCATCTCATGGATTGAAATGTAATATTTTCTTACCAGGCAGCAAGCTGTTTCTGCAATGCAAGGATGGCTTGGTCTGAGATGTTTTAGCCCAGTGTTTCCCAACCACTGTGACGTGGTACATTAATGTGTCGTGAGAGACCATCAGGTGTTCCATGGAAAAATCACAACTTTCACCTGATTGGTCCAAAAGTGATATATGCAACTCAAATAATGTGTCTTTGTACATCTATCTATTTGGGGAGTATGCAGACAGGCAGAACAATCAGATGCACTTCCACTAGATGGCAACGGGTAGTGAATTAACCTGTGTATCTACCTACGGCTGCTCAAACAGTAGAATAATTAGAGATGCTTCGAGTGAGACAGCGGCAGTGATACGCGATGGATAAATCATTCAAAAGAAAAGGTACTCCATCAGCACCCTTTCGTCCTGAAGAACATTCTGACCCAAAACAAGGCCCAAGTATGAGTAGTGGTCCGAAGAGAGTAAAAAAGGTGAGCTCAAGACAATACAACGAAAATTATATTGCGTTTGGATTCACTTTTACTGGGGAACCAACAGAGCCCACTCCATTATGCCTGGTGTGTGGGGAAAAGCTGTCCAACAGTACCATGGTTCCAAGCAAACTTAAACACCATCTCCAAATGAAACACCCCTCACTTCAAGATCAGAACACAGACTGATTTGTTCATCTACATAAGCAAACTGTGAAACAGGCAGCGTTGTTGAAGAAAACCACCAAGACAAGTGAGAAAGCTCTGAAAGCTAGTTAAAAAGTTGCTGAACTCATTGCTAAATCCAAACAGCCAGTTCCTGCAAGAATATCAGCTTTGTGTTCAACTAAACTGGGCCAGATTTCACAATGAGTAAGTAAATTGAGACTTCAGTTTCATTCTATTTCATTAAAAACATTTTTGGCATATTAATTTCAGAATCAGAATTAGGGTTGCTTAACTCGCTAAGTAATTTTCAACTACAAGGAATTTGCTTTGATGAACGATGTTGACAGACAACATGTAAGTGGCAGTAAATAAATTCAGTGTGAAGCTGGGAAAAGTCTGGTTTGCCATTTGATTTTTCTCAGGTAAAATATGTGACATGGCTCAAAAAAGGCACTTCCCATAGATGCCATATATCAAATCTGTGAAAAGAACATTTGGACAAAGATGGATCAATGATTTTATAATGTTTCTTAAGGCAGGTATGTGACATAAATTTGGTGTGATCATATTAAAAAGACATCAGAAAGGGTTTTGTTTGAATAACAAAGTAACAACATTGACAACAACAAGAACAACAATACATGTATAAATTTCGACCATTAACAGGTATATTATTTCTCATGATCAAGAAGATCAAAATAAGAAAATTCCTCGCAGAGAAATGAATGGATGATTGTGAAATCCAGTGTAAAAGGCTTTGAAACCATTAATGTGCAATGATAAATTGACTATTTTACCATAAGCGCATGTTGACATACAACATTTTTTAAGGTTTGTATGCCTGCTGAAGACCCTGTGCTTTGTTTTTGTTGTTTCAATCAAACAGTGATATAATTAAAATCATGCCATATCATTCCAGACTCAATAATTCTGCATCCCAGTTTACTCACATAACAGACATAAAAAAAAACAAAAAAAAACAAAACAAATGCAAGACATTGTCTAAGTAGTAGCTGCTAAAACATTTCTCCCATTTGGAAAATCACTTCAAACAAGAATCTTGATTCATATTTCCAAAAAAGGAAACAGTTTTTTGAGAAACAGGGATGAATTGACAGTCCATGATAAACAACATCCAGCCATGAGTTGGCTCATGCTTTGAAGGAAAAGCAAGGATTTTCCAAAACAATCTGGTTGTCATAGGTTTCTCTTCAAGAAGCTATGTTTACCCTTAAATCCTATTGTCCACAGCTACAGCTGTGGATAAGGCTCAGGATGGGAAGTGATGACTGGTGTCAAAGCTTCAAAGAATCTGTTTTGATGCTCATAAAGTATATAAAATGCTTTCTTTTACATTGAATGGAGACAGTTTTGGGTCTGCCGAACCAATGAGTTTCAGTTTGCTAACCCTACAAACTTATAATCCACCTGTCAGTAGCAGACATGATAAACATAGATTTTACAGACCTCCTACTGACCTCCTTTTGACAAAGTCTCCTTTATTTGAGTAATCTGATTTATCCCTCTATTTCTATGTGATTGGCTTCACTGAGTTCAATAATTGAAAGGTATTTCTTTTTTCCATCAAGTTACCCAATGGCCAAGCCAATTCCAATTATACAATATCCTCCTGAGGGCCATCTAAAATATCTATAAGGTGACCAGCTATGTCAAACATTTCATTTTTTTTCAACACAACTGTGTGTTTTACAGTAATAGATATATAAATAACATACACATTAAAAAATACATTATAAATAATGTATAATATATCATAGTATAGAGGCAAGCAAGTAAACAATATAGTAAAATATATTAAAGATAGATATTACTGAGACAAATTTGGGGGTAATCTCACTTTTCCTCATGTCTTTGTGCTGAATGACTACTGTAGACCACACCAATTGTGATGCAATGGGCCTCAACCAGCAGAGAAGTTAATGGGAATTTGATTTAGTTTTAGACTCATAGACACAAAGATAAAAAGGATACATACAGACAGTTTTCTTTTTTTCCCATTTAGCAATTAGATAAAGTTTTGTGCCATAATCATATTACCACATTAGAAGAATGGGCAAAGCAGTTGAAATATTAATGTTCCTGCTTTCTAGTTTACAGGTTGTTTGACAGCATTCCCCAGCTGTGAATTTTTTTTGTACGTGCGAGTCTAAACCCCAGCAATCTTTGAATCATTTTCATTTTATGTAGTATTAACTTCACTTTGTGTTCACTGCAGCCACAAATTCAATAAGTGTGTGTGTGTGTGTGGAACATGGTTAATTATAAGAAAGATATGAAATAAAAAACAAAAAAATAAAAAATAAGAAAATACAGATGCAAAATGTTGTGGTCAATATCCAAAGGGAAGTGGAGCGGAACACCAAAACCAGTGAAGCGGTTTATGAAATGCTTGAAGGTACTGCATCAAATATGTCCCATCACAAAACTTACTTTTGTAGAGAATAAGGATAAAACTATTTGGATGAATAGTATATTAGTTATGATCAGTTTCTAATCAATCTGATCCCATTAATCTATTTATTCTTGCCTTTTCTGACCTAAACTGCTCAGTTAATTTCCTAGGTTGTAGAAAAATGCAAAACATCTTTGAGACATTGCGGTAAATATAATTTAGTATCAGCAATGTGTTTTTTTTTACACAGTCAGCCACACGAATAAACTCTGTTTGATCTCAACAATAGGAACCCATGGCAGGCTTGATCATAGCTGTGTTTGCTGAAAAGCAAACAGTGTGCTTGGCACATCTGCACCCAACTTGAGAAATAATATGAAGCTTTTGTAAATGATCCACAATTGGACCATAAAAAGAGTATTTGAGAAATGATGGTTATACTGAGACGGACTAAACCACACAATGGCGGCGTAAAGGACAACTGCTCAATGGAAAATATGTCCCAGTTGTTCTCCAAACACAACCTTGATATATTACTATTTGTATTGCTAAAAATGACAGTTTATATTTTCTTATATTTATAAGAAAATTCACAATATTCATTTTATTTTGTTTCTTACTTACACTTTCATTTTTTGCCAAATTGAAAAACAATCCATGGTTAAGTTTGAGTTTTGATAAATTTGCATATGTATTTATATAGCGTCATGATTTATTTATTTACAATATTTCTATCTATCTGTCTGTCAATGTATTACAGTTGTAGTCACTACTCATTAGTACCCTTTGCACATTTACAGATTGCGACGACATTCGATAAAATGTCAATGCCAATATTTTGTCATATTTCCATTGCAAATCAAAATGAATTGCGCTCATGAAAGGAGTAACTGTCAAAAAGTTTTGAACATTTTATAAGCTGAAGATGCTGAAAAGGCGAAAACTGCAGTTTCGAGAGCAAAAAAAATTATATGAAATAAATCATTCCTGGAGGTCGAGTCAAATCATGATCGCTTATTCGCGACCAAAAACCTGCCCGCAAAAAGGATGTTAGTGCTCAGCACCATGTGCCATGTGTGGAAACCAGGCAAAGACTCCAAGCACAAATTTGAGTTGGCAGGTTAAACAGTGCAGCCAAGGCTACTCTTAACAATTTCAATACTTTAACACTGACTGTAGCTGGCATAGAAGTAAAAATTTATACACAAATATAACCCCCTGCAAAGGTTCAACCAGCACGAATATTGTGAAATGACTGACAAAACCGAAAGTCTTCCCCATGACCCTACTGGAAATGTGTAAAGATATTTTATTTTAAAAAGTAATATTTTGAAGTAGAAGCCATTTAATATTAAGTTCTTGTGGGATTTAAATTCCCTATCAAATGCGCAAAATGATAATAAGGCCAATGTGTTGTTAAGTAAATGTCAGTGCTCATTGAATCAATGCAAGGACAGGGACGTGTAAAACCCTGATTATTTATTTGAAACATCTCTTTCCAAATGTTTTAATTCATTTTATTTAGTTTTTCATTTAATGACAGGTGTCTGGAATAAGAATGTTAAACTGATAGATGAGGTCGCAACAATAAGATCACCTGAGTTGAGGAAGCATGTGGAAGAAAGCAGGTGTGTTTTGCAGACATATAACAAAATGAAACATAGAGATCCTACTCTGGATACTGAAAGAGATGGTTCTTGACAAAAAAATGAAAAAAAAGATGATAATGAAATGAAATGATGATAATGAAAATGAAATGATGATTTTATTACAAATAAAACAGAAAACAGATACTTTGTGATTATTTGGAGAGCAATAAAGATTTCAACACAAAGCTTTAATTTATTATATTTATATTTTTTTAATGCATTTATCAAACCATTAATTTATTATTTGTATCTGTATTTGTAAAATTTGCACACACACACACACACACACACACACACACACACACACACACACAAGCTATGTGAGGTGTTCAGGATTATCCTTGACTCCTTGACAGAAAATCCCAAACATTGGGACAGTTTGGAAACACATTCTCATCATACATTAGTAAAAACTTTTCACGCTGCGTCAAGTGCCCAAGTTGTGATACTCTACTTCTCCGGGTTTGTCTCTCTGATTCCAGTGTCAACTTCTGCTCTAAATTTGTTTGGTCTGGGCTCAGACTCTCAAAAATAATGCAGCTGGTTTTGCTTGAATAATTCATACTTGCACATGCTTTGCAGCCTTTTTTTGCTAAATGGTGCAGTGTTTGTGTTTGTGAAATGTGCATGTGTGAGTGTGTGTGTTTGCGTTTGTAGAAAAACAATAGAAAAATAAAATTAATAAAACATTAGAAAATAGAAATATATATACACAGACACAGACACACACACACACACACACACACATATATATATATATATATATATAGAGAGAGAGAGAGATAGATAGATAGATAGATAGATAGATAGATAGATAGATAGATAGATAGATAGATAGATAGATAGATAGATAGATAGATAGATAGATAGATATACAGTATATATACAGTATTCAAATTAAGCTATTCTCCTGAGTGAACACATGTGATTTTAAAAGATACTTTTGTCATGAGAAGGTGAAAGTACTCTTTCAGCAACTAACTGCCGGCTCCTAATTCATATGCTCACCCGTGATGAAATATTCTACTCGGATTAGAAATTCAGATATCATCCCTTTGCTGTGCCTCATCCTCCAAACCAAAACCCGTGTGATTCCTGCTCATTCATTTTAAACCAAATATTCACTCCTGTTGTAGTCATTGCAGACCTCGAGACATGTAGATCTGCTGTAATGTGCTTCCATTTGGTGTTTTGTTGTCTCTCTTGACAGGATATCAGAGCACTGTGGCTGACTCACAGACTGTTTGTGGCGATGCAAAGTCTGCCTCTCAGGACAGTGTTATTTTAGGATCAGGGCCATTCATGAGAAAATAAGTCTGCCTTGTATGTTTTATGGCTGAGCTAAAAAAAAGTTTGAGGCATTTCAAAAAGACTAAAAGAAAATACTACTAATAATAACAATGATAAAAAAATAATAATAATAATACAAACTTTTTTTTTTTTTTTTAAGCTGGCAGATTTCAAAAATGTGCATTTAACCACATACCTTTTTCCTATGTTGCAAGCCAGAATCTTGAATCAACCTGATGATTATGCAGCATCAATTTCTTGGACAAGGTTTACCTGCTGCGTTATTGTGATATTCCTGTTTGTTTTTCTGGTTATATGTCACCCCAGCAGGCTTACCCTAAAAGTTTAAAATGAAGAAAACACATTGAAAATAGATAGATAAATAAATCAATCATAATTATTTTCAGATGATCATGTATTCACCCCACAGCGCAACTTTGATTGCAGGGTTAATTCGTCCAAGGATGATTACTCTACCCCCAGCACCACAACAACCTTAATGAATGAATGACTGAATGAATGAATGAGTGATTGTGTTCATTGTAACATGTCGTGTTGCCTATGACATTTGAAGATGTTTGACTTTTGTTTTTGACATTTCCACAAACTCACCCGTGAGTGTTGAAAAGCTGTTAAACCCTCGGTAGAATTTGTCTTTGAGATAATGTTGCATAGATGTCCATAACAATTGATTCCCTTACTGCAAACAACAAGAGATTTTTCCATCCCACTGCATCCATCATACATATCGTTAAGATTCCCTAAAGCAGAGCATCATCATATTCTCCCATTATTTGATCATCCACAGTTCCAAAATAAAATTCTTACAGTGTCCACAGAATATATGGGTAATCCACATATAGGAGAGGACATCAGCTCCCACACAATGTTTACATTTATAATTTGCATTGTCAAATTCATTTTGTGTGATGCATAAAAGCTGCAAAGATCCTTTCCTTTTTTCTTTTTTTAATTCCACCCAGGAATGCAGACATGAGGCTCTTGTTAGATTAACTGATTTTCCTGGAGAGTCAATGACATCAGGCTGCAGCAGCAAGAAATACTGAAAAGCTTCAGTCAAGATCAACTGATTACATGCACAAAATACTATCTCCAATCTCTAAGATCTGATTCCCTTTCTATATCAATACAATGTTATCGGATCAATCAATTAGCCTGCAGTTTGAATAAAAACAAGGCTATCATGAAAAAAGAACAAAAAAGGGAGGGGAATCGGAATTATACTGGGACAAGTTAAGAATGTCAGGGTACCAAATAATTTGATTCTGCATTTAATTTTCTTTAATTGAGCTAAAACAGAAGGACATACTATGTGGGCCTTGGATGAGGAAGAAAGTTGCTGACAAAGGAAAACACAGCAATAAAAATGGACAGAGATGTTTCAAATCTGATAGCAATGAATATCCATTAATTAAATTTTCTATTTTAATAATCTTATTTGTCATTTCATTAGAAAATTAGTACTTTGTGATACTCTGTAATATCTTCAAGTTAATAAATTCCAAATTTTTGATCACCATGTTGTATTTTAGTTTTCAATTGTAGTATTGCTTAAATCCTGTGCAGACTTTGTTGGCCAAAAAAAAAATAATAATGAATTGAGTTTTTTGACCTTTTCCTCAATGATAAGAAGTTCAGTTCCCTTGGGTAGAAACCTGTCTGGTGCAAGGTTACACTCCACATTTAAATGAGTGTGTGCTCACTCTCTGTTCATACAGAATCCTTCATGTGGGACCACATGGCAGACTTGTCATGTACACACAGTACTTTCTTCACAATTCAGGTGTCTGTAAGCCAGACAGCAAACAACTTGTCTTTACTCGCTGAGTTCCCTGACAGTCCCTTTTTGACAACTGCTGTAGATGCACCTGTCACTGTCTGCTTGACATATACATGGAACACTGCTCAGTTTTTGAATCACGGTGAAAATGTTTCACCATGAATATGACTGGATCTTTAATGACCAGCTGTCATGTGTTGTATCGGATGCATGGCAAACTCATCAGGACATATTTTAGCATCTGATGACCAGAATGTATGTTACTGTAAAAGTCTAAACAAGGCTTCTTTACTTCATGCCTGATATTTTGACTCATAAACAGGCTGGACATATTTTAACAGGAGATATTTGCAAGTGGAAGAAAAAATTTGTACATAAAAAGTGATATTTACAAAACTCCCATTTTCAAATGTATCCAAGCTACAGTGGTTTAAATCAAATGCAATATAAAGTTTTCAGCATTTGATTACTTAGTTTTGCAGTTCATATGTTAATGGTATTTCAGAGATATTCTTGTCTTCACAAATTGTTCCTCAAATTGAAAGAGATTGATATTGTACATTATTTTGTTGTATGAGATGAAAAAAAACAAACAAAAGTACTCGTCGAATGATGTTTGGCATGCTTAATAGGTGGATGAGAAATGCCACCAGTGGCAAAATGGCAATATTAAACTGATGACCGCTGTTTACTGAGTGATATATTCAGCAAAAAATGAAAAGCATGATACCGAGGTTTCAAAACACTGAAAAATACCCACAATGGGTGTGAAATGACCCAGATGAATGTCAGCAGATCTGGGTTTTTGGGGAGGAGGGTAGCCCCCCTTCCCAACGAGTTTACATATTTGCCTTATCTTTGCAGTCTGCAGTAAAAATAACTATAAATAGATGTGCCAAAATGACTGAAGTAAATATCACTAAAATCTAAATAGGGTTTTCCAACAGCATCGGGTTCAGTGCAGCCACAGATCAGCCACAGTCCTTATAAAGAAAATGTTATGAACAGTAATAAATGCATTATTTATGTTCCGACTGCAAAATGAAGGAGGGCAGGACTTTGTCAGGGTTAAAATATGATCTGACTTTGCATATGTTTGGGAACTGTGTCCCAAAAGTTTGAATAACTGTCAAAAATCATACAGAACCTTTTTATTATTTTAGTTTGGATTGAAATAACACATCCTTCAGACTTTTAATGTTATGTAGTTAAACCAATGCTACCAAAGTATATGTCCTTCATCAGAATAGACTTCATTCAAATCATCCAAAATAATAAAAAGAAATGTAATGTTGAGTTTTAGCTCACACACAGTGTAAACAAAATAATTGAGATCTATTAAAACATTAAGAGATCCCTCAAAGACGGAGGCTTTGTAAAGAAAAAAAAAATACCGTCAAACACTCTCCAGCAGACATGTCGGTATCCATTTCAAGCCCATGCCTCTGATACCTTTGTTTGGTCAAACACATATGGGAATCTCATTACCAACAGTTCTGAAGTCAGGAGACAGGTGAGCAGTGACAAGTACCACAGTAGCATAGATGCACAAGTTAAAAAAAAGTTTTTACGGATATTTATTTATTTATTAATTTATTTGTCATGCAACTGCTATTTTCAACATATGTACAACATAATACCATTGAATTAAAATGTATATATATATATATATATATATCAAATTAATAAATCAACAGATAAAAAAATAAAAAAATAATAAGACCCCTTGTGTCAAATACTGATAAGTGGATTATTTTGTAAAATGTCTCTTTCATAATAGCTAGCTGTACAACAGGCTCCAGTAAACCTCCATTGTTTAGGTCATGTGGAGTCATCAAACCAATCTACTAAAAGGAGCATCTGGGTGGTGTTCTTTAAAACTCGATATATCTCAAAATTCAGATTCTGTGGACACACAAAAATACTACTGGTTTTGTTGTGGTTGTCCAGAAAAAGAGGGAGAAATGGTACTATGTTAAATTAACATGCTGTAGCTCGGTGAGGAAAGCTGTTGCTGTTGACGTCAGGTAATGCATTATTCTATTGCATTTCTTTTGATAATGCAAAAGAAGTAGATTTATTATGCTAAGATTCACAACATTCAAGAATAGCTCCAAGACGCTGTCAATTTACCATTTTGGGTCTTTATAGAACTATTAACTGAACATCCTGCAACACATTTGCATCATCTTTACTAATTGCAGAATACACTGACACCAAAATTAAAATGAATTTTATGAATTAGGAAAACTTCTCGCTACTGCGACTGGCTTCAAAGTCAAAACATCTTAATTATCAGATGATGAGACAAATTCTCACTATGTTTTCCATGGGGGGACAGCAGAAGGCATTTAAATAAATCCCTTCCAACTGTATACAATACATTTTACATTAATTTGAAGATTTGAACAGTCATGGATTTCTATTTCAGTGGAGCAAAATGGTGACTGCCTGGATAATTATCTTGCCTTTTTTGGATATACAGACATACATGTACACATCACCTTTCAGGACATATAATGTGGGGGTTCAGCATTTTTAAAGGACATCTTTGGTTGGATTGTGACACTTTCCTTCTGGAAACTGTCAAATAATTATGACCATCACTACCAATGACGTTTTGGGCAATGATCTCCATTTTTCTGATATTGTATGGGGAAATCAATTTGCACCACACAAGGAAATAAAATGAAAAGTACTCAATAGGAGGAGACAGTCAGGGCTAATGGTGTGTCAGAGTGAAACACAGGTCAGTCCAAGGGCTTTCATACTCCTCCATGGGCTATTCAGCTGTGGATGCTGTGTCCTTGGGGCCGTTCTGGAATTAAAGCAAGAGATTTCAGCCAACAGCAAAGCATATAAAATTCAGTGACTGCTGTTATAAACTGTTTTTTTTTTTGTTTGTTTTGTAATCCACAATTAATTTCATTGAACTACATTTTACAAACCCAAAGCAAAGCTGTTGAGCTGTAGTGCTTATAAGCTGATAAACATTTTTTTTTTCAATGCTGCCCTCAAGTTTGTCATGAAAACCATTCTTCTCAAAAATTGAAGCACAGCTATTCATTGCAAAGCATAACACACAGCCATCTGTTGTCTACCTGTAGAATAATAATCTTTTAATTGATTTATTTATTTTTTTTAATTTTTAACTGCTCGCATTGCAAACATTTTTCAAATTTTACTGAGCGCTGCCTACTTTATCAAAAGTCTTAAAAATTGACTTGGGATTATTTTTAGTAGCCCACAAAAGTCTTTCAGCAATAAAACAGAAACAATTATATATTCGACCACGGATCTCTGAGGAAAAGACTTTGAAAGCATTTGATTAATGAAAGGTCACAGTATGTGTTGTCTTGTGATCCATGTAAAGGAAACAAAATTTGAACAGAAATCTGAATCCAATAACTCTTAACTGTCAACCTGGAGCTACAAACTCAAACTAACTTTATAGAACTTTACTTTTAAGATTTTTAGTACATCTAGATTTTTGATTCCACTAAAACTACAATCTAGAGATATTGTATCCAATCCACTCCTTTTAATATTTGGCATTTTCAAACTTTTATTCACTTGGATTACACTTTAAGAATTCCTGCATATGATATCCTGTATTGGCCCCTGGTGAATCAGGTAATTGGAAACAACTGTCATGCAACATCAGTTAACTGCGTTCGTAAGTTTTTTATCCGAATAGCCCAGCTTGAAGGTTCATGTTTGAACTGTAAATGAAGCATTAAGATATTAGCGGTGTTACAGGCCATCTTAAAAATGTAAGTCAATCGAAAAAAGCATTAAATACCAACAATTAGCATTGACAGATATTGCATAGTTGTCCAAGCTAAGAATAATCCACTACAGACAGTGTCATTTTTGCTGTGGAATATCAATTTAAATGAGTCTACATCCTATTTGCCATCATACAAAACTATAACATGATAAAGACTAATAAAAGAAGAACCAAAATTAACCAAAGACAACAGTTCTAATTAATAATCGTAATTAATATATTCAATTTAATTTATTTATATGTTTTTCTAGTGTGTTTTCATTGCTTTCCTTTGAGCTCCAATGTTTCCATTCAGTTCGTTGCAATACTTGCTTCAAAGAGGTTACAACAATCGCTGGAAAGGAAGGCACTTTTTAAATCCATCTCTTTTTTTATTTAATTGAAGCATTGATTGTTATTGCGATTCAAAAACCCTATGTTGGTATATATTTTTGATAAATATTAGAATAGATTTATTTTTCAAATGTATTTCCTGAAATTGTCAAAGATTATTATTATTATTATTATTATGAAGAAGAATATTCTGGATGAGGTAGGTTCAACTGAGCCATGTCACTGCAGAACAATTGACAAATCTTGTGGATGAGTGACATGAGAATGTGTTCATGATTACCCACTGACTACCGTTGTCCATTAAGAGAAAAGCAGAGGTACACGAGTTTAGATTGTACCTTCAATGTCACCTGCAACTTGTCATTCCCTCATTCCACTGCCTCTCTCCGTGTATCTCTTCTCTTTTTTTTTACCTCTTTTCTGCACCACCGCCTACAAACGGACACACATGCAGACACACACCGCCTCCTTCTCATGTCTGGGCAAGGACATAGTCAAGCTGACTCACCCAGAATTGAGCTGTCATCTGTGTCACCTCGGGCCTGTGTGTGTGTGTGTGTGTGTGTGTGTGTGTGTGTGTGTGTGTGTGTGTGAGAGAGAGAGAAAGAGAGAGAGAGTGTCACCTTGGGCTGGGAGTGTGCTGTGGGAGGTGACTGTTAACAGGCACAAGCTGGGGTGCAGGGGCAGAGGTACACAATTTGATTTGATCATCATCATCTTCATCATCATTGCAGAGACTGAGGGAACATGACTAATGTGCCTGTATGTGTGAGAGAAAGTACTCATGGTTTTCGGAGAGCATATCCTTCTCCCACACACTTGTGGCGAACAGACACACAGTCGCTTGGCAGTGTTGCAGGAGAAGATACCGCCATGATTAAAATGGAGACCAAGCAACACATTATGTTTCAACTTAAAACCTTGATCACAAAAAAATCATACCCGGAATTGGTCGGCTTTTCCTTTTTTGACTCTCCACACCCACCTCACACACACATTCACACACAAAGGAGTAACCTTTCCCATGAGCATCTGGGCAACAGACAGCCCTATTCGCCCACAGGGCCTTGTGGTGCCAAAATAACAACTGCAACATATGCCTGCGTAATAATTGCATTAATGTTGAACATGTCTCTCCAGGGGGTGGCTGCGGTGGGCAACCTGGAGGAAATTAATGATTGTTCTTAAAGCATGACATTACAAATTAGCAAATGTTGGAATGGAAGCGGATAAAGCTAATGCACGAAATACTCGGTCCTAAGTCCTAAAGTTGACAATCATCAATGTGTTTGGGGGGAAAAATGAGCTCAAGAGACATGATTACAGAGGAAGAGTGTGAACACAACGAAACGGCTGTATTGTTTTCTTTTTTACCAAACCAGCATAATATTTAACTATACTATTGAACTTTTACCTCTGTCTCTGTTCTGAATTGCATGAGACTTGGTGACAGAATGTTGACAATTACGTAATAATATTGATAAATTATAGTAGTGATTGGCCTCACTGCCCCAGAGTGCACTCACTGCAATATTTATCTTATTTTATCTTATTTCATTTTGAAACGAAGACATGTCTGTACATTGACACAAAATTCAGATGTAACAAATGCCCCCATGTTTATGTATTCATTTTTGTGTCTTGGATTCTCCTTTGTCCTGTGACGTGTAATCAAAAAGTGATTACAGTTAATGGGTTGTAAAATTTATCTCATCTTAATCCCCCATTATGACTACAGCCTATCTGTCAACTCATCTGGTTATATTTGAGTTATATTAGAGATTAAACATATGTTGCTATCCTTGAAAATTATGATGAGGAAGCAGGGTATAGGTCAGGGGTCGGCAACCCGCGTCCCTCTGATGCGGCTCCCTGTGACTTTTGAAAATAATTAACGAGAATTTAATTCAATTGTTTCTTATTTTAAGTTCTTTCATTTTTAAAATGTAATTTAAAATTTGGAGATTATGGCATACTTTTTGTCGCTCTTGTCACGACTGCACACGCCAGTAAAAAGGATGAGAGCACACAGAGAGAGGATGGCTTTTTCGGTTTGCTGCCGGGGGATAAATTAAGTTCAGCTTTTTTTTTTTCATAAATACAGGAAGGACTCATATAGACACCGAGTAAAAGTAACCTGCAACGCAACGTCTTTTTTCGGTGTTCAAAATTTTTTGTTGCATGCAGAAATGTAATTTTGTTTTCTCTGCAGTTTTTCATTGACT
>CAAKHD010014139.1:0-16905 GCA_901007705.1 Fistularia tabacaria
TTATATTGCTGATTGGGTCTTAAAATCAAAGTACAAAAATAAAAGGATTACTCGAAGATCAGCTTTGGCAATACAACTGTGTAAGCAAAAATGGGAATGTGAATAAATGGCAGGAAAGTCTTTCCATAAAGCAAAAGGGTTTGTAAAATATATCACAATTTGAGTCCCATGTAGTTCATTTAAGAAATACCTTAGATGCCAGTTACTTGCTATTTTGTGACTTCTGTGAATCTCATTTTCCTTGATTACTTTCAAATTTCCTAGCTGTATCTTTGTTTTTTTCTCAGTAAGTCAAATTTTCTCAGTTAAAAATCAAATGAGTGAGCATTATGTCAATGTCATAATGCTATCAAAAATAACAATATGATAGGGGTTTGTTCTTCTTTTCCTTTTGGCTTTTCCCTTTCAGGGGTCGCCACAGCGCACCAACCTCCTCCATCTAACCCTATTCTCTGTATCGTCCTCTCTCACACCAACTACCTTCATATCTTCTCTCAATACGTCCATAAATCTTCTCTTCGGTCTTCCTCTAGACCTCCTGCCTGGCATCTCCAATTCCAACACCCCCCTGATGGACTTATTTCTGATTCCATCCATCCTCGTCACTCCTAAAGAGAACCTCAACATCTTCATTTCTGCTACCTCCAGCTCTGCTTCCTGTCTTTAGTTCAGTGCCACTGTCTCCAAACCATACAGCATTGCTGGTCTCTCCACTGTTTTGTAAACCTTTCCTTTCATTCTAGATGAAATTATTCTATCACAAAGAACCCCTGAGACTTTTCTCTACCCATTCCAACCTGCTTGAACCTGTTTCTTAACCTCTTTTCCACATGATAGGGTTTGAATAGGGATTGTAATTGCACATAAGATATGCAAAATATTACTGTTTTTTTTTTCTGCTACATATATTGTGAATAAAGACGGGTTATTTTATTCATAATGTCTTGCTCCAAGTGAAAAAAACACTAGAGGCCACTTTTTGATCAGGAACCATGTGGTTTTGAGATGTGTACAGACAGTGCAATTTCAATCAAATATTTTGTTTGTATTAAAATTTTTCCTTTCTGTTCAAATGGACCCCTCACAACTGATCACTGAAACTATACAAAAAAAAATGACTCATCCACAATCTTGTCTTCCTCCCCGTAAAAGCTAATAGCATTGACCTTGGCCGATTTTTGTTTAACACAACATAGGGTTCTTTTCTGCTAACCTTCATGGCCCATCATACTGAAATGTCCATCTATGACATACTTTGATGTCACAGAAGTGAAAATATTCACCAGTTTACGTCACTGCAAGCCACAATCTCAAAGTCAAGGTTTATGTCTAAAAATGAATTAATTAATCAATTAAATTTTCTTTTTTTTATGTTTTTATGTTATCTTTTCATTCAGCTTCATCAGTTAAATCATGAAGTTAAAACTAAGACTTTCATTTGTGATCTAATGAAGAGTCAGCATGCAGAGCTCCTCTACAAGCTGTTGAGTTCACTGGAGCATTTTAGGATAATGCTATTTATCCTATAAATAAGGTACATACATAAGGTATTTCACACCAAAATGGGCCTGGATATAAAATGCAGGGCTCATTGTAATAATTCAAGTTTATTTCCATGGTTTGGATATAATTGCCAGAATTTGAAAAAAAAAAATGACAATAAAATTTTGCCATAATTGTGACACCTCATCAGTTATGTGTTAAGTGTTTTGGACTGTCATGACAAGTTAACAAAAACAGAGACTGGTGTAAAACAGAATATTAGGCTTGGTTGCCGATTTCATGGTTAGTTTCTTGCATGATCTTTTGGAAGCCCAGCTAGAATCTCTTTTCCCAAGCAATTGTTAATTTCTGTGACACTCGCGAGTACTAACATTGTCTTCCTATGTGCCTCTCTTTTGATTCCTCCTTCCCTAATCCTTCCTCTGCCTGCCAGATTGGAATAACCCAGTTGATTCCTTTCCTATGCTTCAAACTTACTTTAGCTTCAACTCAGGAGACTATAAGCTCAATGAGAGAAACACTCTTCCTGTTGACATGTGTAGATAATTTCCGTATGTTCGCTGCAGAAATACAATCACATTTAATATGTCTGACTGGTCTGTCTGTGGCTTTATGATCAGCAACATTTTAAAAAGCTGAATTACTTTAATTTCTCTGAGAGAGGGGTTCAAAAGGATACGGGCATGAACATAGTTGAGATAGTATCAGAGAGACCTACCACCAGATCGTTATCAGCTGACTTCTCAGGCTGATAAGGCCTTCCAGATGTTAAATAGCTGTTTCAATACTAAGTCTTTATTAGGCATTTTGGAATTACACTTGCTGTTTATGATAGACCTTGATGCATATTGCAATTGTTTGTATGTTTGTATTGCTTGTATGGAATGAACATACTTGGAATATCTTCAAACCAGTAACTCCATCTTCTTTCCCTCACACATCAAATATTACAATGAGCAGTCCAAAATTCTCCGTTAAAATTCTATTCACTTCATGTTCATGGTGCATGGAGGAGTTAGGGCTCATCCGGGGTGCTGTGGAAAAGGTTACACAACCCTTAGTCTCAACAAGAAAAACTTTCCTGCGCTGTCATTTGTCACAAGACCAGAATTCACCGCACAATCCCCTTTGCTTCCATCTCTTCTGAACTTTCCTCGGATGCAATGACTTTCTTTCTTTGGCCTGACCCTGATCCTTTACATTGGCTAATAATAACTTTAGGAGGATGCAAATGTTCTTTCTGCTCTGGCTTTGTAATAAATAATGCTGTACCTGGATGAACTATAGGTGACTTTCGCAGTGGACAGTGGACTGCAAATGTGACCTTGATTTTTTCCCAGAGTATTCACATAAAACAACCTTATACTTGTTTGGGATCTGTTCACTGGCTTTTATGACTGAGGTTTTTTCAGACCCTGAGAATTCATGCTATCGTTGATGTCACTCATGTCAAACATGCCATGTAGGGTGACCCACAACATACAAAGATATATCTCTTGACAGTCCATCACAGAGATGATGGAAGCCAGTATTTAGCAGACCAGGAGGGCTTTTGGCACAGGTGATTGATGTTGGGTGTCCTGCTGAAGCGTCTGAGCGGACACAACTGTTTTTATCACTTTTGAATGACATAGGTCACAGTGATTTCCATAGCGGTAAAATAAATTAAAAAATACCGGCAAAGAAATACATATGGAATTTTTTCAAGTTTTCAAATCATTAATCTCCTTTCATTATCAATTTGAATGGTGTCTACTATTGTTGACTGACTGCTGGATCGTTATATGTCACTTGTTTGTTCTGCATGTAATGTAATGCAGCCCTACATGTCACTCCAGCATTCTAACTTATATTGTACTTTTACACTTGGATGTTTTGAGCCACTATCAGAGAGGACTGAACAGGCATTCCCTTTAATTTCCCTTTCCCTTTAATTTTTAGTAGGCATAAAGTTGAACTCTGAGCGTTTACCATGAAACACTATCTGTCCTCCGCAAAGCTCTCTGGGAGGTGAAGGTTATACAACTATAACAGCAAGAAATACTGTTGGATTATTATTTCATAGCTCCTAAAGTGTCTGGTGGCCATGCTAGGTACGATAAAATGCTTTAATTTTTTGCAGTGAACCTGAAGCCCTAAAAAACATGCTTAGTAAGTCAATTTTAACAAGCTTTTATTCAAAAATCCACATATTTATTTTTCAGTACATTACAAGGGGCATACTGACAACAAAAAAAAAAAGCTACGCATGTCTGCCATCTGAATCAAATACCCAACGAGTGACCTGTGGACTGGTATCAGTCCAGGGGAGACTTTGGACAGGTGTCACTACCAGACCAAGATGCAAGTGGGAAGCCACTACATTTGCTGCTCAGGCTGAGAGCATGTTGAGGTTACGTGACATCATTAGGATGCCATGCACAGGGAGCCAGGGACTTGGAACCTCACATCACCAACAGTGAGACAAGGCAGCACCCAAGAAAAGAAGAGCCATGATCCAGGAAAAAGTGTGTAGGCTTGAGGAGGAAGCACAAAGACCAAGAGCAGTTGAGCTTGGTGGCCAGGGAGCCTGGACTAAATGGGACATCCGAAAGGGGAAGATCACCTTGACAGACCAATGGAGACTCAAACCCTCCTACATCTCTTTCCTGTTGCGATCGGTGTACAGCACGCTCCCAACTCAAGAAAATTTGCATAGGTGGGGAGTGAGGGAGAACTCGCTGTGCAAACTGAATGGGGTAAAGGACCCCATGGTTCACATCTTACCAGGGTGTAAAACTCCTCTCTAAGGTAGGTACAAATGGCTCAACTGATGAGGTGCTTCTGACACTAGCCAACAGACAGCAGCAGGAGAGACGCAAGATATCTAAACCACATGGGAAACAACATCAATCCAGTTTGTAAGGGAATGGGAAGCCTTGACCCACGGCAAAAACAAAAGCAGCCTACTGTAAAAGGCCAATTCAAAAGACATGACGGTAGACCTGTGGGGAAGGTTGCAGTTCACCCTAGGTAGTCCAGATAACCCTGAGGCTGGATGTGGTACCGTGGTCAGAAAAAGCAAAGAAGATAATTCTCATCAAACTTACAGTCCCATGGCAGGAAGGATGTGACATAGCCTTTAAAAGAAAGATGGCAAAACACCAGGACCTCTTCAACGACTCCAGTGGGAAAGGCTGGCAGGCATTGCTGTTCCCAGTTGAGGTAGGCTGCAGAGGGTTCCCTGCAGAGTCATTATGGAAACTGCTCACAGCCATAGAAATGACGGGAAGGGAGAGAGAGCAGCTTGCAGGATAGGGAGAGCCTCTTGCTGGTTATGTAGCAGGAGGGGAAAATTAAGCTGGAAGCCGGGAGGATTAGATGGGTGGTGACTTGGTCACCACTGCTGACCCACTGTTGGGAGGGTGTTAGGGTTCAGGGTCGAAGCACCAGATGAATCAAAGGGCACTTTCTGATTACATCAACTCCTACTTGCCAAGGCTCCATTCACCAAAAAGTAGAAGAGGATGCAACATTTGATAAAGTTATATTCATTAAAAAAAAGCCCCAAAACAAAGGAAATACAATACAAAAACAAACAAAAAAAGAAAAAAACAACTATCCCTTTTCACAGATTTTCACAATCACTCAACAAGGCGCGCTAATATAGACCATCAAAATTAAACACTACATCAACTTAATGAACAGTAATATGATAATTTGTTTCCAAATACCCACAAAGCATTGTGGGGAAAAAAAAAGAAACTGGTTTGCAAAACAAGTACAAGAGTAGAAATCCTGAGATATTTTAATGGTTCCCATTTTCATTTCAGGCAGTTCTTCTTTTTACTTTGCATTAGTTGTCATGTTTTAGCAATGATTCATCGGGATATTTTCTGTTAATATAATCTAATATAGTAAGAGGCTCAGTGATGCATATTGATTTTTCCCTGTAGGAGTGGATTTATAATGTTCTGCTTGTTTGAATGTTGGGGCACATTATAAAGGTTTGTGAATCAATTTATCCCACCACAGATTACTTTTTGTTTGCTGTAATATATATATATATATATATATATATATATGTATATATATATATATATATACATACATACATACATACATATATCTATCACTGTATCACAACAATTGAAATGGTGGATGAGGAAATTATCGGTTTTTCGGATGCACAATGAGGGGTTAACATGGACACAGTTTAGAATTTTAAAATAGCGAAAGACCATAGGACCAGCAGAGTGCCATGCTCCAGGAACGATTAATACCTCGTTGCCGACGTTGGGGTTAACCCTAACCTTGAAGAACACTTTGAAAAAGGGGGGGTGGATACAGCAAATGTGGCCTGATGGTCATCCTTTTGCCTCATGACAGCAATGACCCTCAGTTTTGTCCAGCTGTAAGAGATTACAGATTAGTCCATCATGATATAGATATATGAAGATATTTGAAATGACAGATGCAGTGATCTGCTTCTTTAGATTGGTCACTTTACTTTTATTCCTTGATGTATTCACTGGCTTTCAAGTCTTCAAATCTCTGGGTGTTACACACCCCCCATCTCCTTTTTTTCATTGTTAACAAAATTACTATGTTAGATAATTTTCTGTTACCATCCTATTTTCTGAAGATTTTCCTGTACTTTTCCACTTCTCTCTCGGAGACACACTCCCATTGATTCTCTCAAGGTCCTGCAACAGCCATGAAGATAGTTACCGTTTCACATTCCCTTTTAATCTGTTTCGTCACCTGTTTTGTGTGCAGCATTATACTTGTAAAGGCCTGTATTGTTCATTCTTTGTATAAAGGGGACTCACTATAACCAATAAATTGGAATCCTGCTGGAAGAAAAGCAAAGACAGTCTCTCTCTGTTTCTCTCCGTTCCCCGTAGGTATGAACTAACTCCCCGTACAATTGGGCTCATCCACCATTGGCTTGGGGATCCGGACCCTAGCATTGTACTGAGAGGACGAGGAGGGCCCTCTGTTGTGGTTCCCAGGGATTGCCACAATTGCCTTGCTTCAAGACCATCCTCAACAGGCTACATTATATTTCAGACACACTTATCATAGGATCTGAGGTTCAATACAGCATTGTTCAACATTTTTATTTCACAGCAAGCTGTTGCAACAATTTTTATGCAGCTCCTTAGCTTTCTCTGAGTACTACTTGAAAGTCATTAAATTGGAAGAAAGCCCTTTATTATGTCACATTCAGTTATACATACAGCACAATCAGCAAAATTTGACCGCTACATTCTACCCACCATGGATAACCGACGAGAAGAAAACACCTGCTCTGCAGCGAGGGTCAGTGGATCAGTTTCTTGTTCAACCATACTTTGACAAGCTAAGAGGGACATTGGAGTTGAACCAGGAATATCTGGTTCTAAAACAATCGCTCAAACCACCTAAGGCCTCAACTCTGTAATCTATTATTTGATTATATCATTTAAAAACAAAAGAATATGGCAGCAAAATTCATTTAAAAAAAATGTAGACAGTCTTTTATGTATTTGAACATATGTCATTATTTGAAATCATTTTGCGATTAATAACAGATAGCAATAGGGCTTTTGTGGTCTGTGCATATCTGTATTTGTTTTTTCATTTTTATAATCAAACAAACTATTTATTAGCTAGTGTTTAGATTTCATTCACTTGCAAAGTATGTTATTGGTGAATTTGCTTTTCCTTAGGAAGCTAAATAGTATTTCCCCTTGCATTGTTATCCCACAGGAGTGTGAGTGCTTTGGTAAGGACACATTGCGACTGATTTAAAAAGTCTTTTTCCAATAAAAAGAACAATTTCTATTACTGGTACTCATGGTCACTCTTCACTCTTGGAATACTGGCAACGTATCTTGTGTTTTTCTAAGATTTAAGAGTAAATGAATGGCCAAATTTCCATTCCCCTCCAACAATGTCACAGAAGTATTGTGTCCCAATGATGTTCACTCCCAAAGGAATGTAGACAGAATTAGTGTTCTTATTAACTTATGTTCCATACAATTTGATTACAAAAAATATATAATTGGGACTATGGTCCATTCTACATTTTGTATTCTGTCTCACCAAACCACCTTTGGAAGTGTCTCACACTGTTTTGTCTTCAAAAAGAGGAGACTCAGCAGGTCTCCAAACAAAACAGGACAAACACATTATTGATGTTGTGCTCATTTATGAAAATTAAACAAATCAGTCCAAACAAAAAAAAAACCTCAGTAGGTTAATAGGAAAAATGGCAAAATTGCCTTAGTGTGTGAATGAGAGAGTGAATGGTTGTTTGTCTCTATTTGTTGCCCTGGGATTGACTTGTGCCTGGTCCAGGGTGTACCACAGCTATCGTCCAACAACTGCTGGAATCGGCTCCATCATCCCCTGTGACCCTAAGCATAGGATAGGTTCTGGATAATGAATGAATGAATGAAATCTGTGATAAAAGGGATGTTCGCAGACATTCTTACAATTTCATTAAAAAAAGGAAATTGCCTGTTTCTCGTGCAGCTGACTTAAGTTACTACAAAAAACTCTATTTTATGTCATTTTTCATAACTAGATTATGTGTCTGTGAAGTTGGTAATGAGATTCTAAACCTCTTTCATAATTAGTGATGACATACATGTGCTATAACTATTTTTAGCACTCTCTCAGTTTGGTACTTTCCTAATAATGAAGATTTCCACACTTGGTCATGCCCTGAAACTAAAATAGGGTGAGGCTGTGAGTCCTAATTTGGATAATGTCTTCTGCACCACTGTAACATGCAAGTCCTTTGATTCCCATAATCATAGTAGTACTGTGGAAGTACCATGAGAGGGTACAAAGCAGCCACTTAGGATGACTTCATCCAAGCCAGTGACTGGACAGAATCATGTCAGATTTTAATGCCTTGACAAGTTGAGTGAGTTTTAAGGGAGTTTTGAGAGCGTGCACACCAAACATGTTAAGTGAAGAGAAGGACACTGTTAAGAACACAGGTTACAGGAACAGGTTAGCAGAGCAAAGGAGCTTTACTCAGATGCATTTGTGACTGTACCATCAAATTGCAGAACATGACCTCATAAGTAATTCTATAATCAAAGGAGCAAGACATACTTTCCTCTTTTGTTTTTTTAATTGGTTAAAATTGGATATTTGATAATTTGTGAAGGACAGATGGTTTATTTAATCAATTGCCAACTATTTCTGAAGGTGCTTACCTTCGTACAAACTGTTTCCCATGATGGTTGCCCAGATGGTTCTATTAACAAACCCTCTGGGGGTTTGATTCATTTGGTACATCAGTCCCATTTACTATCCAAAATGATCTAAAGATTTTGTTCTTGTCATTTTGGCTTAAAAACTATTTTCACAATGTTTTTGTTCATTTCAGCACTTTACTGCATTTAAGAATGCAAAAGCAAAACATTTCATATCCTCAGACACAGACCGAACCAATTTTTCTCTTTCTGTTTACTGTACTAGTTGTAAGATTAGGTAAAAAAGGTAAAGCACGTACTTGGCTTGGTACAGCTCTTTGAGCTGAGCACAAATATCATGTTCTACCCAATAACAAGTCAGTTCCCTGAGCAGCCTAGCTCAGATTATTACAAACTGTCGTGTGTTACAGTCACAAACCGGTTTGTCAATGACTGTGCCATATGGCCAGTCCTTCACTTTTTTTTTTTTTTTTTTTTCAGTTTAGTAACAGATGACTTGTTTAAGTCAATCTGTCACTGAACAAGTTGGACCCTATTTAAGAGATCCTACATACATTGGTTTTGGACACATGGTCTACGACACATTCAAATTAGTGAATTGATAAATAACCTGGCCAAGAAATCCAGACGTCTGTTATTAGTAGGTTATAAGTGTTCTGTATGGCATAGATCCAGCACGTCTTATGGTCGGGTGATATATTTATTTCAAACAAAATAAGATTTACTTGTTTTAGTCACAGGCATAAACACTTTGCTTGTATTGAGACTGGATCTGTGCCTGACCATGTCTGTGTTTAGCTTATGCAACACGAGTATACACTCAGAAAGAGAATTGGATCTGGATAATTTGGATACACCAAAAACATCTTTCCTAGATGTGGTTTTGCCAAGCATACAATCGGACCTATCAAATTGTGTTCCATGGCTGGAGAAAAGTAAGTAGATTATCTAGAATATATAAGAATATATATATAGAAATATAATATATAGAATATTGGGACGATGACAGGAACAGCTAGAGAGTTGGTTGACATGATGCAGAGAAGGAAGGTGGATACCCGGTGTGTCCAGGAGATCAGGTGGAAAGGTTGCAAGGCTAGAAGCTTAGGTGCAGGGTTTAAGTTGCATTATCATGATATTGATAGGAAGAAAAATGGAGTAGGAGTTATCTTGAAGGAGGAGTTTGTAAGAAATGTTCTGAAGGTTAAAATAGTGTCACATAGACTGATGAACCTGAAGCTGGAAATTGAAGATGTGCTGCTCCACCATGAGTAGGTATGCCTCACAGGTAGCGATGTGAGTTAACGGAGAAGGAGAAATTCTGGCGTGAGTTAGATGAAGTCATTGGTAAAATACTTCCAGAGGTGAGAGAATGGTAACTGGTGCAGGCTTCAATGGACATGTTGGTGCAGACAATAAAGGTGATGAAGAAGAGATGGGAAGGTTTGGTATCAAGGATAGGAGGGACAGAGGTGGCAGATTTTGCAAAATGGATAGACATAGCTGTAGTGAATTCTTTTTCGAGAAAAGGAAGGAATACAGGGTAACGGAACTTATAAGAGGTAGGAGCAAGCAGGTTGACTACGTGATCAGGGAGACAGGTAGGAGTGTACTGGAAGGAATGTAGATAAGGAGACTTAGTGGTGGTATGAGGAAGTTGAGGAGTATTTACAGAGAAATAGGTTAGCAAAGAAGAGGAATTTCTTTCTCCACCCGTCCCAACTTGCTTGAATGCATTTCTGCACCTCTTTTCAACACCTCTCCATTGTTCTGGAATGTAGCCCCTGGCTACTTAAAATCCTTCATTTTCTTTAATGCCACTCTCTGTAGCCTCTTTTTTTTCCCTGAAGTTAGTTCTACAGCAGTGTAGTGGACTAAAGGTTCTCCTGACTTGTTGTCTGTGTGTGTGTGGGAGTGAAGCATCACTGTAGTCAGAACAGTAGCTCTGTTGGACTCAGACACCATCACCGCTGCTATCCAAGACAATATGTTTCCCTGTGGTTTGCTTGCTTCTCCTTTGTTTTGTCACTGAAGTGCCAGTACCTTTATCTAATTGCTCACTGACTTGAGTAATAGCACACGTCTCAGTCATCTGTCTCTCACTGACCTCTGCTTCCTCACCTGTCTCACGCATCTGGTTCTGATCCACATCACTCCCCTGGCTGCCACAGACCCTTCACAGCCTCACCATTTCCACCTTGGGGGTGGCATGGCTAAGGGGTTAGAGGGGTCCTCGTTGGAACCAAACATTCCTGGTTTTGATTCCGGCACTCGTCCTCCTCGCAAGATACTGAACCCATAGTGCTGCTCATTAGCTACATTCTGCTCATGGTTCATCCAAGATGGGTAAAATGCAGTTGTCGAATTTCGCTGATGTTGTGCTGTATGTATAACTGACAACAAAAATAAAGGTATTTCTTCTTCTTCAATTGGATTACCATCACAAGCTTCACTTCTCAACACTCTCACCCTCCTGCTCCGTTCTTACATCACTTGTATCTCCACTGTGGTCCTCACTCACCCTAACTAGCCTAAACCTTATCTTTTGCAATGGGAGCATGCACACTCTCGTTTGGTTTGCCCTCCACGAACCAGGGCCCACTCCGCGGCGGCATGCCACTCTGCAAGGTCAGGGCTTGAGGTCTCGACCAACGCACCAGCTGCGTCACAGGGTTCTGGGGTGGCAGATCACTCCTTCCCCACACGTGGCGGAGCCTGATCGGCTCGGTGTGGACGCTTCCTAATATCATGTCCCTCTTCACCACACCACAATATATCATGTGCGAGGAGGTCACCAAACAACATATAGTCAAAGTAATCCACCTTGACATGCAAGCGGATGTTGAGCTTGTTGTAAGACCCACCCTGCTGAGGCTGAGACCCAGGCCTGTGGAACGCAAGGACTGGGAACTCAAGGAGTTATTGGAGCAGAGGCTCTTCCATCAGCCACCAGCCGGGGGATCATCCTCAACCCGCACAAATGCTAGAACAAACAAGCTTGGCGGACTGAGCCATAGAACAATGTTAATCCAGTCTGTTTGAGAACCTCTGGCTGCATCAAAAAAGCCTCCTGTCCAACCCTAGACATCCAGCATTTCTCAAGAGCAGCTTCACTGGGCCTCCCCCAGTGACCAGAAGACAGAGGACTGTTGCTCGGGTCCACTGCTTTCCAGACCAGTAAAAGTCCAGGATGAGCCTCTGGATCTCCTCTAACAAGTCTCTTGGTGGCGCTAGTGCAACATGCTTGTGCCAAAGTTTCGAGGCAATCAAGATTATTGATTACCAGCACCCTTCCCCTATAGGACAGCTGAGGCAGTAGCCACCTCCACTTTGAAATCTGTGTACTAACCTTTTCTTTTACTCCTTCCTAGTTATTTCCCCTATAAGCCCAAGTCCCTAGGTACACCCCTTGCACCTTAAGGCTGTCCCCCTCCCAGCTGAGGCCAGAGGGTAGGGTGGGCAATGTGTGGCCACTCCATTGACCCAGAAGTAGAGCTGTGCTCTTTACCCAGTTCACCTTTGCTAAGCTTGCCCTCTCATATAGAGAGAGAGCATTCACAAGGTGGTTAACATCATCCTGGTTGGAAATGGAAAACACATGTATGTTGTCAGCATAAGCACAAAGACAAAAGGAGTGCTTCTGTCTTCTGGGCCCCGGCAAGGGGAAGTCGTGGAGCCGGTTCCTGAGCTGAGAGATCAAAGGCTCGAAGGCTAAAGCATAGAGCTGCCCGGAGATGGGGCAGGCTTGTCCTATTCCTCGTCAAAAAGCGATTGGCTGACTCAGCCCTGTGCCCACCTTAACCAAGCATTGTGCGTTATGGTAAAGTAGGTGCAACCAGGATATAAAGTTGCTGCCAAAACCAAAAGCTGTAAGTACTGAAAACAAATATGAGTGGTCCACCCTATCAAAGGCCTTGTCTTGATCTAGCACTATTACACCAGCCTTCAAGTTGTTACGGTCACATACGTCAAGCACGTCACTCATTAGAAATTTGTTCCAGGAGGACAGGATATTCCTGTCCATGACACAATAGGTTTTATCTGCATGTACAATGCTACCTAGACAACCCTTCAGTCTATTGGAAAGTGCGCTGGACATGATTTTGTAATTCACGCACAGTAGGGACCCAGGCCTTCAGTTCTTCAGCAAGGCAAGGTCTCCTGTCTTTGGAGGCATGGCAAGGACTGCCCTCCTGCATGAGCTTGGTAGGGAGCCAGTCCAATTGCACTCCATTAGCACTCCATGACGTTCACGGCCAATACTGCTCCAAAAGTGTTTGAAAAAGTCCATGTGGAGCCCATCAAGTCCTGGTGTTTGGCCCAAAGCAGATGCCTTTGGCCGTGGTGAGTTCTTCAATGGTCAGTTCTTGGTCCAGAGTAATTCTCTCCCCCAGGCTGAGTTGGGGGAGGTCCTTCAATAGATCATCGCGGCTTCCACAGTCACAGTCCACTCTTTGAAATAGGTCTCAATAGAAGCTGGGTGCATGTGCCTTCATTTCTGATGGGTCGGTAGTGACTCTGCCTCCAGGTAGCCTTAAACAGAGCATCAGGTTTCACTGTTGCTGGCCTGTCTGGCCAATGATGATGATTATTTTTCTATGTTTAAAAAGAAGGAGCCTCCAGTCATCCATATTCTTAAGATGGAGGAACTGGGACCTGATCAGACCTCCCTTTACCCTTTCACGGAGGGGGTTGCTGAGTTCGGGTCTCCTCCCCTTCAGCAAGGCCTCGGCAGTGGCACATATGTCTCCATCCAGCCGTTCCTCAATATTCCAAATTTCAGATTCTGGATATTTGATTACCTCTTCTGTATTGGCCAAGGAGTGACACATGTACTGCTGACAGAACATCTGAATCTGGGCCTTGCTGTCTTCCTACCATAAACTTAAAGACTGAAAGTGGTTTGGTTGTTTTCTGCATCCCTGCCAGAAAACAGTGAACATTTGGCAAAAACCTCTGTCTTATTGGTCAATTAACAATAAGACATGGCCCGTTAGCCAGGAGTCATGACTAGCTCAAATGCAACTAAATGATGATCCTAAAAGCAAACCTGAGTTATATTACATTTGACTAATTGGAGTAGGAAGGTCTTAGAAATGATTCCAGCTTGCTGTGCGGCCAACTCTTTTGTGGTCCAAATCCCCCCACTCAAAGCATCTCATTTGCCCTGAACTGGCGTACACCATGTAGAAGGCATCTCCGTACTTCATCCTGAATTAGACTCCAGGGTCTGTGATGGGGACTTCAAAAACATGAAAACCTGCATCCTCAGGGATTGAACATGCCTTAGCCTAGAATCCTTGCACCTCAGGCTTACTATTTTAAAGCCAGTGACAAACTTTCAAACCTTCTGAGTTCATTTTCCAACAGTCAAATTGGAATGAACGGCGGTACACCGGAGATGGTGATCCGCATCGAGGGTACGGAGAGGAGGGACACCTGCACTAAGGTATCGCTGATAACCACGGCGCTAGCAATCAAGCTGGTGGACGAGCGCTTCCGACCTCAGGAAGGCAATCACAGCTCAGTTCATTCTGGACGCGTACACCAGATATTCATGTCCTACCTGCTCGCTGACTGCAAGCAATATTCCCTCTACTGACACCGTGCGGTTAAGCGGCAGTATCCGTACTCCGTGCTGGAGAGAAAGGGGGGAACGGATGATGACATGTCTCCGGTAAGCCAGCATCAACGGGCAGGTGCGTGGGCGCACCCGGTCCGAATAATCGTATAAAGCAATAAAAAAAAAAAGAATATTAACAGAAAACTACAAACAGAAAAGAAACTAAAAAATCAAAGTACATATACGGAAAAAAAAGTGAGTGGAAAAGTGGCCAAAATGGCCCAAAAAGACGCTCTCAATCTCTGCCTCCCTCTTGCACACCCGCAACGGAAGAAGAAAGAAGGAATTAGAAGAATGTCTGTAAATAAGACAAGTTTGTGGATTTTTTTTTTTTTTTTGCAAATACGCCGTGTGTTTGATATTTTAATTCTATTTCTTAACATACAGTGTTTCCGTTCAGACCACAAATCCAAGGGGTTATTTGGGCTTTGGTTTACTAAATAGTTTTCTGTAATTGAAAACTGAGATGGATGGGACGAGTACAACGTTGTACAATTTGACAAAAACCTTTGCCATTGAGCAAATTTAGATACAATTTGTCATTGTGGATGTTATGGGCTTGCTATTCTACTGTGATGCAGAATGAAAGTAGAAAGAGAGGCAGAGAGCACAAGGCATGGAGGATGATAAGGACTGCCACCGTTATTGCAGCCAAGCTAATTAGCCAAAAGGAAATTGGGCTCCAGTCCATATCTGTTAGTCCAGAGAAGCCAATCTCCCAGGGACCCCTCAAGGTGAACAGCCATGGTCCTGGCTGCTTGACATCAACAACCGCTGTTGCTAAGAGCTTTCAAGTGAAATTTAGAAACGAATGTAGTATCCCGCTTCCCAGCAGCCAGTGTCTGTGGTAAACTACTTTCTCTTGGTTAGTTATTTACAATTTCAGTTTTATGAAATGCATTTGCAGCTTTCATCATTATGTACATTTTATTATTATTTTATTATGTTATTTAATTAAGAAATCTGCATATTTTTAGACCAATGTTCTATACTTTGTTCTCATGTCTCATTCTGTTGATAGCCGAGAGAGGGTATAAGTTAAATGGAAGACAGAGTTATGCTACCGTTTTCAAATGCATATTGATCTTGATTATTGGTTGGGAATGATTGAGTCATAAATTACAAAAATCTCTTCAATGCAGGGTAAGATGTAAATGTCAAGTGGGCCAGATAGCTCTGTGTAAGAAACATATCTGACATTGACCAGCTTCACAAAGAGAAAATTCTTGTAGGTTGAAGACCAGTGTTGCAGCCTCTTTTGATCACAATCAAACTGATTTTTTGGCTGCCATATTGACCTGTGTCACAGTCCAGATGAGATACCTCACTCTATAGTTGTCTTGTCTTTGTTGAATAAGTTTACTGTTCTTGGGTTCATACTCTAATGTTATTGTAGTGACCCCGGAATAGAAGCTATAGGCTGCTGACCTGTCACTCTCTTGCCATTTGCTGATCAATGGACTGCAGGTTTGTCAAATAGGATGCGATTTGGTGATTGGTGGAGAGAGTGCAGGGGAGGGGGGGTTGACGGGGGGTTATAGCGGGCAGATGTGAGAGTGTAGAGGTAGTGATGTGGAGTGCGGAGTGTAGTATGATTATGTCAAGAAAAGTTGTTGGGAATAAAGCAGCAACATTTGGAGTGAAAGCCTCGTTGCAGACGTCCTCATTGAAACATTACATTATTTTATTTCTTTCTCATACTAAAACAATTCAGAAATCAATAATGCTTGAGTTTACATCCCATAGGTGCCTGCGGGATATTATCATACTTTTCATATTAAAAAAATCAAGCTCAAGGGTTGTATTCTGTTTCCTTGTATGCTGGTCTGCACAGAAACAATGCTTCTTCTCACTCACTCCTTTCTTATTTTTAGAGATAGCTCCCCTCTGCTGGTGATCCAGAGGGAAGCGGCTTTAAGAGGAGCAGAATAGGATCCAGACATGCAGTGCATTTGGGGACTGCAGCCCTATTGGTCCATATCCTGTGTCCGTATAAAGTGTAGTGGGATGTTGTTGCACATTTTTGTGGTCACCATGCTGGTCAGCCAGAAGCCTTCAATGGTACAGTTTGGTACTCAGTGTAAAAGAAACTGTATAAGTGGAGTTAGAAAAGAGGGGGAATTGTATGAAAACTGCAATACTGAGGTGAAAACCTAAGAAAGCACATTGACATTGTTGTAAGATAGAACAACTTGTAAAAAAACAAAAAAAACATCTATTTATTTGTGCTTGTTTAAACATTGTTAGAGAAAGCATTTTTAATATTGTTAATTGACTAAAAACTGGATAAAATAAGGCAATAATAGATACAGGGAAATATGGTCTTTATTTATTATATTGATATATATTTGAAGAAAGCGGTGTGGCTTGCAAGCCTAGTTTGATAACGTCACGTTACCCAACTTGGAAAGCCCTTTCCATCCTGGCAATTAAGCTGAATTTAGATCCTGGCTGAGAAATTGTGAAACAGATGTCACTTGGTGGTTCCTGCCCCCCCCCCCCCCCCCCCCCCCCCCCCCCCCCCCCCCCCCCCCCCCCCCCCCCCCCCCCCCCCCCTCTCCCCCCCCCTCCCACTCTACCCCC